>JAQISU010000106.1:4000000-4600000 GCA_029339505.1 Unio delphinus
ATTGTTCACTTGGCTGACAACAGCATAAAAGTTAAATGCAAAGGTAGGTGGCAAAGAAATTAAGTTCAGTTGTCTTTGAGAAGAAATAGTCTTTTTTTTTAATATAATGTTATTTACTAGAGGCAACCATATTAGATGATGGATCAGCACCATTTGTATAATTTTAATAAGAAATACATGCAAGGATGCTTTCTCTCAGACATGGTCAACATCTATTGATTGGTGTTTAAGATGATATTGTTTAAATGCTATTCAACTTTTATTATTGGGAGCCATATTTGATAGTGGAATGGTATCACTTGTATAAATAATATCGGGATTTAAGCCTGAATGGTTTTATAGAACATCAAATGCATGATGCACACAGGATGGAGGACTGTATACTATAAATTCATTAGGCTTTTTGGCCACATGAGCTAAAAATAACATACTGAGGTGTGAAAGTCTTGAGCCTTGATCATATCCATTATCAGCAGATAATTAAAAAAAAACCCACAACACTTAACAATAAAGCATAATGAGATAATAATAAGCATTCAAAGGCACAAAATTTGCATCTGCATGTGTATCTGCTATAAAAATGTCCACACTTCACTATACCAATATATCAAAATTGATTTTCTATGCAGTGTACAGTAACTGTTGTATAATTATAATCAGTATTGTCTATATCAAAATCTTTCCACACATGTAAATCTTTGCAATTTTAGCCAACTCTGATCACCATTTACCTATTTGGCCACACCTATTTTTCTTTCCAGTCCTCAGACCCAGCCTGAAATCAGAAATATAGGATACTGTATGAGTTTTCAATAGATATTAATGAAACCTGCTGAATAATGGTTTATACCATGTTCTGCATGCAACATGTGGCATACTGTATGTATTGAATAATTTTCATCTTTTATGTCAAAGGAAACTGATTTTTGATTCGGAGCTTTCAGTTTTTCACACAATAATGCTATTCATTATACACATTAAGGCTCTGATTTATTTCTAAATATAACATGGCAGTACATATTTATAACAATTACTTTTAACTACCAGTAATCTGGGATCTTTATCTTCTATAGAGCAAGCCAATGACCATGCTTGGTCAAAGTACATAAAGTAGAAGTAAGTTATTGCATTGTTACTTGATTGACAGACATGATCACAACATTATATTCTCTGACTTAATGGCATACATACAAAGTCACCCACTGTACCTAATTAATTAGAATCTTCTATTCACATGAAAATGCAGAAAAGATCTTACATGGGATAATCAAAATAATTCCCTGTATCAAACATATTAACTTACATGTGTCTGAATGTGAAGGTTGGAATCTGTATAAGTGTATTTTATTCAAATGCAATGGTGATGTTATTAGTGAAGTGTTGTTGATGTTCATTGTGTGTAAAATGTGGCTAAAATGAGAAAAAAAGGAATAGACATTTCCATGTTGAATAAGCCATATGAATACCAAGTTTCTAAAACATTTTTATATACAATGCCACACCAACAAAAACAGAATGACAAAGACAATTTGAGAGAGACGCTTTTATATATCAAGATAGCTATCAAAACTGAATCAGTACTACCACTTAGCATTCCATGCATGTGTGAAGTCAACCAGAAGCATCAGCTGCAGAACAATGAACAGGAATCCTCCAGTCATACCCACATACATCCAATCTGCAATAGACAAATAAGACATCTGCAAATTAGACATTTAGCAAGTAATTTACACTACCTGTTGTGTTCTATCCAGCCTAGTAAGCTGTAGGAATCCCCTATGGTATTCTGTTCAGGCCAATAAGCTGTAGGAGACCCCTATGGTATTCTGCCCAGACCAATAAGCTGTAGGATACCCCTATGGTATTCTGCCCAGACCAATAAGCTGTAGGATACCCCTATGGTATTCTGTCCAGACCAATAAGCTGTAGGATACCCTATGGTATTCGGTCCAGGACAATAAACTGTAGAAGACCCCTATGGTATTCTGCCCAGGCCAATAAGCTGTATGAGAACCCTGCAGTGTACTGCCCTGGTCAACAAGCTGTAAGAGAATTTCACAGCCTCCTGCCCTGGCCAACAAGCTCAAAACAAACCTAAAGTGTTTCACCCAGGCCAATAAACTGTAGGAGACCCCTACAGTGTTATGCCCAGACCAAGAAGTTGAGGGAGAATCCTACAGTCTTCTGTCTGGTCAATAGGAGATGCATCAGCTTTGTCTTTTACAACTTCACTGAATCCATTAACTAAAGACCATTAATTAAAACTGCCTCTTTACTTTCATTGCTCCATGACATGTATAAATCTTTGTTTCAAATGAAATGAATGACTTTTAACATTAACATAACCAATGTTAAAGGCATGTTTTGATGAAACAGAAGATTTTTCACCACAATTTTAAAAGTATATTTAATAGATATTTTGGCTCTTATGCAGACTTAATACCACACTGCTTGTACACCTTCACAAACATAATTCCAATTTGTAATTCCTTAATCAGAGTTTCAAGTACAGTGGCTTGTGCCAATTCTGAGTAACTAAAACTAAAGACCCATTTTCTCATGCAAAATGTATATCGTGTGAAAAGAATCAAACTGAGTGAAATCACTTTCTCCTCTAGGTAGGATAGAAATAAGTGGGGGAGAAGTGCAGGGATCAAACACAATGCTATCAGTTATCAAATATTCAGTGATTTTGCCAAAAGGTCACTAGAATACAGGCATCACCAATCTGTTCGGAAATTACTGCCAGTGGTTATCATAATAGTTAAGACGTGTTCATCAGTTGGTCTTCCCTTTAGTGATAAATTGATCTGTTCATTGTGTTAACTGAGTAGATACCAAAATATCACACTTGACTAGGCTCAATTGTGCAAATGGAAAGGTATCATCCATGTATAACTTAGACTTGTGTGATTACTGTCCAGTCTTATCTTGCATATAGAACTAGACTGGTGCACTAACCCCAAGCATTGTTTTCATTAATGTCCAAACAGTCTTATCTTACATATGGAACTAGACTGGTGCACTAACCCCAAGCATTTTTTTCATTACTATCCAAACAGTCTTATCTTGCATTTGGAACTAGACTGGTGCACTAACCCCAAGCATTGTTTTAATTATTGTCCAGTCTTATCTTGCATATGGAACTAGACTGGTGCACTAACCCCAAGCATTGTTTTCATCACTGTCCAAACAGTCTTATCTTGCATATGGAACTAGACTGGTGCACTAACCCCAAGCATTGTTTTCATTATTGTCCAAACAGTCCTCTCTTACATTTGGAACTAGGCTGGTGTACTGCCCTCAAGAACTGTTTTCATTACTGTCCAGTCTTAACTCACATATAGAACTAGACTTAGGCACTGCCCCCCAAGAATTGTTTTCATTACCGTTCAAACAGACTTATCTTGCATATAGAACTAGACTGATGCACTGCCCCCAAAACAATTGTTCTCATTACTGTTGAAACAGTCTTATCTCGCATATGGAACTAGACTGTTTTGTCTACTGTACTGCCCTCAAAAATTGATTTTATTAATGTCCAAATATTAGACTGATGTACTGCCTTCTGTTTTCATTACTGTTCAAATATTCTTGTCTCGAATATGGAACTAGACTGGTGTAGTGCCCCCAAGAACTGTTTTCATTACTGTCCAAACAGTCTTATCTCACATAAGGAACTAGACAGTTTTGTCATTTACCTCAAGAATTGTTTTTATTAATGTCCAAATATTCATATGGAACTAGACTGAGGTATTACATTCTAGCATTGTTTTCATTACTGTTCAAATATTCTTGTCTCACATATGGAACTAGACTGGTGTACTGCCCCTCAGAATTGTTCTCATTACTGTCCAAAGAGTCTTATCTTGCATATGGAACTAGACTGGTGTACTAATTCCAAGAATTGTTTTCATTATTGTCCCCAAGCATTATTTTCATTACTGATAATACCAAAATGTATAGAACTTCAGGCTGGTATTGACCAATTGGAAAACATCACATTTTTGACAATTAATAATCCAGAATACTGAACAAATATACTTTAATATAAATATGACTATTGATAAACATTCTTTGCATTGAGTAGTGACAATTATAAACAATGGATGTATCCAAGATTTTTAAGATTGCTGACTTTATGGCTATACTGAATATCAGACCTGCACCATTTTGATTCTGGTCCAATTAAATATTACCTGAAGTCTTTTGGTCAAAAGTCCTTGTCAATATGACCATCTTTGAAGAAGGAGTAGCAGGAAGACATTACTGATAGCTGCCATGGTTGCTGTACTGGATGCTAGATTGGTACCATTTTCATTTGAGATCTAGATATTGTCTTTTAGGTCTCTCAGTAAAAACAATGTTCATATGACTATCCATTCAGATGTGGCAACAACAAGATTTTCAAGATGGCCAATGTCTATTTGTCACATTGGATGTTAAGTGGCAACATTTTCAATTAGAACCAGCAAGATATCATAAGAGGTCTTCTGGAGAAAACCCCATGTTCATATTACTTTGTTCTGAAGGATTAGGAAAACAAGCAGTTATACTTGATGTCTGATCAGCATTATTTTCATTTAGGACCATAGGGTATTATGAATACAGTACCGTGTAATGCCTGATGCTTCCTCGTGTAAGCTTCTCAATCAGTGTACTCTCTGACAGAAGTGACAACTAGCATGATCAAAGATCAAAACCACATACTGCTTAAGTTTATATGCACTTAATGATAAATCTTATTTGTTGGGAATAGAGAGGGTCAAAGTACTTGCAAAGAAAATTACACAGAACCACGCTAAATGGTCATGTTGGGATTTAACCTAAATAGAGTCTACATACCAGATATGAATATTATGAATATTTAAACTTTAAAACTGAAGGAGTATGGTATGTATTTTAATAGTTTCCATTTACTATTTAAATTATTAATGTTTTCTCTGCTTGACAAAAGATTCATCTACACGGTGACAGTAAGGTTCAAAACAGTATGAAGAAAGGCTTAACGAAGACAGAGGTGAGATGGCAGTGATCTGTAACGAAGAATGCTTTAGACTGCTCGGCCACTCTGGGCCCACAGAAAAGAGTCAAGTTATAAATGGATTAGTCATTACTAAAGAGTCCAAAATGTCAATGGATCATGGTTGTATTAGTTATTACTAAAAAGGTCAAGTGACATAAAACAGGTCAGTTTGGTTTTAGCATTCAAAATTTGTTGCATGTTATCTAAGAATACTAAAGCACCATAATCCAAATGATCAACCTATCACATTAAACTCTATGTTGGAAGAAAACAGGAATTTCATTGGCTGGGGTAAAGTTCATGATGCCAAGTTATAAATGGATTAGTCATTACTAAAGAGCCCAAAATGTCAATGGATCATGGTTGTATTAGTTATTACTAAAAAGGTCAAGTGACATAAAACAGGTCAGTTTGGTTTTAGCATTCAAAATTTGTTGTGTGTTATCTACGAATACTAAAGCACCATAATCCAAACGATCAACCTATCACAATAAACTCTATGTTGGAAGAAAACAGGAATTTCATTGGCTGGGGTAAAGTTCATGATGCCATTACTGCAAAGTCATTTTAAAGAAAAACTTTCAAAATTTTACCCAGACAATCTTTTGGAAGGCAGCAAACTGAATCTACCAACTGGTAAAAAAACAATTCAATTTTTGTGGTTCTAAGGAAAACTCAGACAGACACTAAAGAAGAACTGGATCCAGTAACAACAAATCATCTCCAACGTGTTTAGATCATTGATGATGACTGCCACAAATAAAATCCAGGCTGTAGCCTGCTAAGGCTGAAAATGCTTGTGTTACATATATTGACAGTATAAAACAATACAATGAGATGATGTTCATATCCTTATATATAAAAATAAAAATCTCCTCAAAATTTGTCATTTTTTTTCCCCCCATATGTATGTTACAAATTAGGGTGATGAAAACCTTCTCCTGATTTCAAGTAGAAACTCCAGACCAACTTTGCAACTGTCCTGATTTCTCCTGAGCTGTCCTGTCTTGTCACATGTATGAAGTGATAATTTTAAAAACAAACAGATAAGTAAATATTTACTTACAAACACTGAATTCCGTAGGTATGAAGAATGCCCCAATGCAACATCCTATCACAGCAAAAATTTTAAAAAACCAGTACCTGTAACCAAAGAAGCATAATTAGCATTTTATTCATAGGTTGGTCAGATGTACATTTAAAGATATTTTTATTAATATACAAATCTGAGGAATTACAACACATTTTTATTAATATACAAATCTGAGGAATTACAACACATTTTTATTAATATACAAATCTGAGGAATTACAAACACATTTTTATTAATATACAAATCTGAGGAATTACAAACACATTTTTATTAATATACAAATCTGAGGAATTACAAACATTTTTATTAATATACACATCTGAGGAAATATGTTAAAACTTGAACCCTCAGAAAATACACAAACACCAACTATGGAATAATTTATACAGGTACCAATGATATTGGAAGAAAATGTTTTGGGAATCCTGAATTATAAGGAAATTATGATTGAAGAATAGCTTTTAGGGAGAAAAAGAGAAAAGCTGCAAATGGCTGCAGATCTGGATAACTAAAATCTGTAACATTCGGGACATTGTGTAATTCATCTTTCTGTGGTGCTTTATTGCTCTGAGGGCCAAAGGTTTACTAATTTCCAAAGTGCTATCTAAATTAAATAAAATATACTTCACTACGAAATTGTTCTGTATTCCTAAAATTATCTGTCAGTCCTGGCTACTGTTTTGCTGCTTAGGTAACATACCATTTTAAAACATAATTACTTACAAAGAATCTTGCTCATACAAGTTCACATGCACATGAACATTTTGAAATCTAAATTCAAATCTATTTCCACAGAATGCTTTCATATAACCAACAACTCAAAATAAAAAGCTGAAACTGTTTGACGTAACGAGTTCCCTGTGATGGGGTTGATCTTCTACTGGCTTGAATTCATAATAGGATTGTTTCATCCATCCTTTTATTCCATGTTGAACATTGAAATCATATCAGTTATTCCAGAAAAAACTAACAAAAATGTTTTTTCATTTGTTTGAGTTAGTTGTTGTTGTTGTGGGTTTAATGCCATTTTTCAGCACTAGATAGGCTATACATGGTGGCCAGTATTAGTGGTGAAAGAAGAACCCGGGAAAATCCCGGAAAGAGCCACCGACCCACGAGAAGCTACTGGCAAGCTTTCTCACATACCCACATTGGATGAATCTGAGACTCGAACCCTTGCAGACAGGTGAGATGATAGTGATCCGTAATGGAGAGCACTTTAGACCACTCGACCACATGGTGAACATTTGAGTTACTATATTCACAGTTAATATCAGTGCAGTACAAAAGTCTCTGAGCACCACTCCGGTTGCCTAGTGATTAGAGCATCTGACGTGGAAGTTGGAGGTCATGGGTTTGATCCCCAGCTGAGTCATACCAAAGACTTACAAAAATGGTACTAACAGCTGCCTCGCTTGGCATTAAGAGGTTAGTGTTAGGACTGGTCGGCCTGGTGTGTGGATAATGTGACTGGGTGGGACATCATGCTACATGTTTGTGGCATGATGCCCCAGTGCTAGACATCACTATAAACTGCATCAAACACCGTAGTGATATGGCTGAAAAATTGTTAAAGCTACATTAAAGATCTTAATCCTAATCACACATATTACTGATTTTTAAAAACCAAGAAAAAGAACACTATTACATTTTAAGCATACTGATAATTCCAAAGCTGTGTAATAACATCAAAACTTGAGTAACAAATAAAATGTGAAAATATAATGGAGATAACTTTCCAAGGCAGTTCAATCAGCAGGTGCTAATAGTATGTAGAACAGATTACAACTGCTTCAGGACAAATGAATTTCCAAAAATGGTTAAGAATGTTTTTTACAAATCTCTAGTGGATATGTAAAGGCTCGTTCTCTGTATGATTACCTTGTGAGGCAGTTTGAACATCAGAGGATTTAACAAGTCTGAAGTTGTTCCCTTACAAATTAATTCAAAGTTCATTTAACAAGTCTGAAGTTGTTCCCTTACAAATTAATTCAAAGTTCATTTAACAAGTCTGAAGTTGTTCCCTTACAAATTAATTCAAAGTTCATTTAACAGGTCTGAAGTTGTTCCCTTACAAATTAATTCAAAGTTCATTTAACAGGTCTGAAGTTGTTCCCTTGCAAAGTAATTCAAAGTTACATAAGTTACATTTAACAGGTTTGATGTTGTTCCCTTGCAAAGTAATTCAAAGTTGCATGGCTTACATTTAACAGGTCAGAATTTGTTCCCTTGCAAATTAATTCAAAGTTGCACAGCTTACATTTAACAGGTTTGAAGTTGTTCCTTTGCAAAGTAATTCAAAAAAGTTACATAGTTTACATTTCACACAGATTTTATTCAAAACTACCACATGGGTAAGGAAACATATTCAAACACCAATTTTCAATGTTATATTCACAGAAACATATTCTACACTGAATGTTCAATTATTTCTTCCAACTCTACAAAAGGCCATACAATGACCTCAGTTAAGCTAAAAACAATGTATCAGGAAGTTTAACTCATTCGGCCCCGATGCCGCCTGTAAGAGTAATGCAGTTTCTGCATTCAACGGCCGATACCGCCTTTTCGTAAAATTTTTCGTCTGCATTCAATGGCCGGTACCGCTGCTCGAATGTATTGTCGAAAGAAAGTCTCTGATTGGTTACAAATGGGGCTTTTCCTAGCATCAGACACATTTGTAGCCAATCAGAAATAAATTTACGTTCGTTTGGGCAAACTTTAAATGTTTGGAAACCAAGGATTACTACTTGGGATCTGTTTCAATACACGTGTTTTTTTTCTTAAAAAATCGTAAAATGATGGCAGAAGCACAAGTGATTTTTGATGGCGGTGAGGGTGAAAATGAGGAGTTTCTTGTGTTTGATCTAAAAAATATTGAGTAATTAGAGGAGAGATATGTTCGACAGTTGGATAATTTGCAAAATTTCGAATGGGACATCAAAGATTCTTGAGATTAAATAATCAGAAAAAGCGGATGCTGATAGCGAAAATGAAAGAGTTTCTGCCGATCTAGCATATTGGAGCGATAGTCTTCTGTCTATCCAAATCAATGATTTTAGTGGAATGAATCCTGGACCTACAACATACAATGACAACTAGACAAGGAAAAAAGAGAAATCTATCTTTTTTCACTTATTATTATTTCCGGAGAAACTGTACACGGACATCACAAATGAAATCAATCCATATGCCTAAAAATGCACATTGGTATCATCCAAAAATCGTAGTATCCAACCTACAAAATGTGTTTATTGAACAAAGTTCTATCTTAACCGAAAACTGGATGTGAACATTGCCAAGTAATGTATGTACAAATTGTTTCAAACCATATCACATATTAAATCTTCCTGGTTTATTTTCATGGACTTAAGTGCTGATGATGTGATATTCTTAACAATGTTGCACATAATTTTGTAAAATAATGAATATTTGTAAAATAATATATAAATAACTTGTGAAAGACTTGGAAAAATAGAAAGAAAAATACATCACTGTGTAGACAAATTAATTTGGATTAATTTGTGAAATTATCATGGATTAATATTGGATATAAGAAGAGAAATTAAAGTAAATGTGAAGGCATGTGCATGATTTCTACAAAGTTTTCCAAACAGGTAAAACACTATGGGGCACAAACACTAGTCACAGCTTAGTGTGGCTGGGGCACAGAAACAGTGTTACTGAAATGTTTCTTGGGGCTGAAAGAGTTAACCTTGAACTCAATCTCAGAGTACTGACTACATCCTTGTTTACTGATAGACAACTCAATACAAAGTCTAGTCAAAATTTATTTCCATACACAGTATCAAAACCTGTGCACTTGCACTGTTTCATGTCTGGTACATCTTTCTTGTAGTGTAAATGGCAAGCCATATGGAAAAAAACCCAACACAGTCACAACAATTAATAGAAATATCAGCTGTTCAGTGTACCAATATAAGAATAAACGAGATGTACAGATAACGGGGAAAAAAACACAGATTACCACCCAGAATGGTATACATGTACAAGTCAGAGAGTTCACAAGTTTAAAGACCAAGTACAAGAATGCAAGTAGTGACCGTGAACTTGACCAAATGTAAAGAAAAGGTTCAAAATCATGTTTTTCAAGGAGCATTATTACATTAATTTTAAAGGATATATAAATGAAACTTATGTAAACACAAGTTAATACTTATTATTACTTCATACAATGAACATTTCTTATAAAATTAGTTTAGAAGAAAAACAAAAAACATTGTCAGGCGTTTGATCATTGAGTGGTTTGGGGTGAATCGTATGGCCGGTAGAGCAATCTCTCTTACAGCATGCAAATCAATATCTTTCTAGCATAGTATTTTTCTTCATCTTGCCACTGAAGTTGGAATCAGCATCCAGTCTTTTAGAATATTACAAATGATTGAAACCACAGCTACATCCGGGCTTTGTACAATAGGCAGTTTAAAATGTATGAAAGGCACTATTTTGGAAGTTAGCCATCAAAAGATTTTAAAGACAGCAAACAAGGCACAATTTTGGAAGTTAGCCATCAAAAGATTTTAAAGACAGCAAATAAGGCACAATTTTGGAAGTTCCCCATCAAAAGATTTTAAAGACAGCAAATAAGGCACTATTTTGGAAGATACCAATCAAAAGATTTTAAAGACAGCAAACAAGGCACTATTTTGGAAGTTACCCATCAAAAGATTTTAAAGACAGCAAGAAATGCACAATTTTGGAAGCAAGCCATCAAAAGATTTTAAAGACAGCAAACAAGGCACTATTTTGGAAGTTACCAATCAAAAGATTTTAAAGACAGCAAGAAAGGCACTATTTTGGAAGCAAGCCATTAAAAGATTTTAAAGACAGCAAACAAGGCACTATTTTGGAAGTTCCCCATCAAATGATTTTAAAGATAGCAAATAAGGCACTATTTTGGAAGTTCCCCATCAAAAGATTTTCAAGACAGCAAATAAGGCACTATTTTGGAAGTTAGCCATCAAATGATTTTTAAGACAGCAAGAAAGGCACAATTTTGGAAGTTACCAATCAAAAGATTTTAAAGACAGCAAGAAAGGCACTATTTTGGAAGCAAGCCATTAAAAGATTTTAAAGACAGCAAACAAGACACTATTTTGGAAGTTCCCCATCAAAAGATTTTAAAGACAGCAAATAAGGCACTATTTTGGAAGTTAGCCATCAAATGATTTTTAAGACAGCAAACAAGGCACTATTTTTGAAGTTACCCATCAAAAGATTTTAAAGACAGCAAGAAAGGCACAATTTTGGAAGCAAGCCATCAAAAGATTTTAAAGACAGCAAACAAGGCACTATTTTGGAAGTTACCAATCAAAAGATTTTAAAGACAGCAAGAAAGGCACTATTTTGGAAGCAAGCAATCAAAAGATCTTAAAGACAGCAAACAAGGCACTATTTTGGAAGCTACCAATCAAAAGATTTTAAAGACAGCAAGAAAGGCACTATTTTGGAAGCAAGCCATAAAAAGATTTTAAAGACAGCAAACAAGGCACTATTTTGGAAGTTACCCATCAAATGATTTTAAAGACAGCAAATAAGGCACTATTTTGGAAGTTAGCCATCAAAAGATTTTAAAGACAGCAAACAAAGCACTATTTTGGAAGTTAGCCATCAAAAGATTTTAAAGACAGCAAATAAGGCACTATTTGGCAGCTAACATAATTTTGATATGGAACCAAACTACCTGAAGTGTTATAATGAAAACCCCAAAGTGAATTTTCATGATGGCTGTCAAAGTGGCCATACAGGATTTATATCAGCACTGTATTTAGATGGCAAACTACTTATTTCATGATGGCTTTTAGTTAAAACACATGCAGATGTGACTATTTCAGCCATTTTCATTTTGGACAAACTACAAATAAAAACAAAGATGGCCTTCATGAAGTCTGATAATGAGAAACCTATGCTGATGTGACCAACTAGATACCAAAAGAAGTCTTGAAATAAAAGAAGTCTTGAAATAAAATAAGTCTTGTAATAAAAGTAGTCTTGTAATGAGAAACCAATGCTGATGTGACCAACTAAATATCAAAAGAAGTCTTGAAATAAAAGTATTGTAATAAAAAAAAACACATGCTAATGTGACCAACTAGATATCAAAAGAAGTCTTGTAATAAAAATAGTCTTGTAATGAGAAAACAATGCTGATGTGACTAACAAGATATCAAAAGAAGTCTTGTAGTAAGAAACCCATGCTGAGGTGACCAACTAGACATCAAAAGAAGTCTTGTAATAAAAGAAGTCTTGTAATAAGAAACTCATGCTGATGTGACCAACTAGATATCAACAGAAGTCTTGTAATAATAAACCCATGTTGATGTGACCAACTTGATACCAAATAAAATCGTGTAATAAGAAGTCTTGTAATGAGAAACCAATGCTGATGTGACCAACTAGATATCAAAAGAAGTCTTGTAATAAAAGAAGTCTTGTAATAAAAATAGTCTTGTAATGACAAAACAATGCTGATGTGACCAACTAGATATCAAAAGTCTTGTAATAAGAAACCCATACTGATATAATCTAATATATATATATCATAAGAAATCAAGCAATAAAAAATATCATGCAAGATTATCAAGACAGCCAACATTGTCACCATGTTTATGGTCAGACTGGCATCATTGTCATTTGGGGCTTACTCCTTGTCAGTGCGACAATCTGTTCACGAGAAGTAGTGATAACAATGGTAATTGGTGGATGTGAGATTAACACCATTTTCATTTAGGACCAACTAGATAAAACAAGTGGTCTATTAGTGAAATTTCAATGAAAATGTCACCTTCCAATCAAGAGGGCTAGTGTGCTGGCTATATTGGATTATTGAGGGATATCATTTCATGCAGGAACAATGACTCTGGATGAAACTGTCTGCCAAGTGTCATGACCTTCCCCAAGTAGTATAGGCATAAATGGAACAAGCAAATGCCACATTTTATGACCTTATCAAAGCAAGTATAGATATCACAAACAACTGCTGATGGATGTCAGAACATTTGGTGTACATATAGCTAACAAATGCTAATGGATGTCAGACCATCAGGTGTAGATATAACAACTGTTAATGCAAGTCAGACCTTTAGGTAAAGATATAACAAAAACAACTGCTAGTGGATGACAGACCTCTTGGTATAGTTAAAACAACCGCTAATGGATGTCAGACCATCAGGTGTAGGCATAACAACTGTTAAAGCATCTCAGACCTTTAGGTAATGATATAATTAACAATTGTTAATGGATGTCAGACCTTTGGGTAAAGATATAATTAACAATTGTTAATGGATGTCAGACCTTTGCATACACGCTTTAGGTTAGGTTCTGAATCACCTGCGATAAACAGATTTGTGTAACTACTATTTCTTGAGAGTGTATACCAATCATATTTAAGCAGATTCCTTGCTACAAATGTAAAATGTTCCATGGCATAAACAAATCATGTACAAAATGGTCATTAGTTATTAAGCAAATAATTATTATATGATTTTACCCATTATGCATATGTCCTCTGCATTGACTACTGTTAAAGACACAGAGTGCCGACAACATCAGAATGAAATGGAAAGTCACCATTCCCAGGCACAGCCTGTATACAGCCTTGTAACCAGTCAGCTTGCCACACTCGGCATCCAAGCCTAGGCTCACACAAGTCTCGTTGAAGCCTGACACCTGCATAAGAATGAAAGAAATTTTAACTGCTAACAAATTATCAATATTAATTAGAAATCTTATTCTCATAAAAAGATAAGTGGCTGGATTCTTGTCTCATTAGAACATACTGCTAAAAGAGACTTGGGGGTAGAAACATTCATTGCCCAGTGGCCTGAGACCCAAAAAAAATTTAAAGTCGAAGCTCAACTGAACGACCAGCTTTGAACGTTCGTGTTAATAACTATGCCTGCCATGATTCAAACTCAATATAAAAGTCTATAAACATAAAAGAAAATCAAAACAGGAATTTTTATTTTGCTTTATTATTTCACAGACCAGCAACACAAGCATATTATTTTATTTAGTGCCAGAGCAATCTAAAGTAAAGTGACTTGCTCTGGACATGGGATGGTAACTGACCAGGGCTGATCCTATGGTAGGATTCAAACCTGCATCCTTGAATAACTTAATAATCACTTTCTTTAACTGGAATAACCCTAAACATTTGTATATGGACAACCAAATTTTTTATAATGGGCATTCAATTGTACTGTGCAGTTTTCCAGTGGAATGGGCAACCAGGCTTGTGATTTTGTGTCTGTCAATCTAGCAGGATTTTAACCTGTTCTTGAACCCAGTCTGGATCTAAGCTTTTCTTTGTTAGTTGTTGAACACATTAACCCCTGGAGGGTTTTGCCGTTTTCGCAGAAAATGTGAGTAGGAAACACATTTTGGGGACTATTTCTGAATACATCCTAATACATAGGCTTCCAAGCAATTATCCATTGGACCAATGCCTAGAGCATGAGCAAAAGGTGAAAAGTTGGAGTTTTTTTTTTTTTTTTTGCTTATCGGTCTGCCGTAGATCTGAGGCCATAAAGTCTCAAATCTGGACACAAAATTGGATTATGACCATGGGCGAATTTTGGGTGAAAAATAAAACAGGTCCAAAATATTAGGTTTTTCCCTCTGTATTTTGTAGTGCAGCTAAAGTTTCCAGATTTGTTGGTATCATTGTAGAGCTAAATCTGTCTACCTTTCTATATTACCACTCACTTTAGTGTATCATGCATGACCATGTCTCTACAGACCTTGGAAGTAGGCTACTACTACCTCATGCCCCGTAAACTTGGTGCATGTATTAACAAGTGTTCCACTTTCAGCAAACCAGATCTAGTGTTATAATCGGTGCTGCACTTTGAAATAGACCAAGGGAACATCTGCATCTCTTGATCATTATCAGTGGGCAGAGATACATAGAATGACCCCCTGACATCTCAATCAAGGTACAATACTATGTGACCTACATAAGCTGCATATCTGTATTTCACTCAATTACAACCAATTCCTAAATATGTACCACATATGCAATAATTTTTTCTCAAATGAGCTATGTCTCTGGGATACATTTGTGCAGATAAACAACATCCAGTCTAATGTTACTGTCTGGTACCACTGATAAAATAAACTTTAAAAAAGCACATGCTTAAAGATGTAAACATGTATGGTAAAACAGCCTATCTTCTACTCTTGCAACTGAAAGGGTGCTTACTTTTCCATTCCTAGCATAAAATCAAGCATCAGGTAATATCAGATGAGCACTAACAATGCTAGGAAAATGATGGATGAAACCTGCAAAGCCTAAAAGACTATTAAAAATTTCAACAATTCATTTTCAAGCTTTTTTACAGTCCATCATCAATATCAATAGCAAGAAGTATTCTCTCAAATATAACTGATACATTTGTTGCATCAGACTCCATTCAATAATCCAGAAAACAATATGGAAACAAGGTTTCATACAAAATATTTGATTTGTGGAGAAACTCAATACCATGCATGGAAGAACATGTAATTGTTGTAAGTGATGCAGAAAAAGGCTGAGATGATGGAATTCAGTCCAACGTACCTATCTGGCCTCACCCATATGTACACACCAGCAAGATACTTATGCTCCTCTTCTTACAATCGTATACTCATTGTTCCCACTATGAAAATGATGTGATATGGGCGTTGTTTTGCATAGAAATGTGGAATAAATTGCCTATTGAAATTAGACACAAAGACCCAGTGATCCCCTTTCAAGGCTGCTCTTAAAACTCACCTTTCTTGACTGCAAGAACAAAACTTAAAGACCTAATAAAGTTTCATACCTTAAATATTTTTAGCATATTTTATGTTTTCCAATTTCCTGTTTTTTTTTTCTGTACTCATATCATTACTGATGTAAAGCACTTAGAGCTTCTAAAGATTAGGCGCAATAAAAGGTCCTCTTTATTATTACTTATGTATGCACTGTACCAAATACAAAGTAAACAATATTTTGTCTGATGAGGATACACCAAATATACACATGTCCTTGAAGGAGAGGGTATCACCAAGGATAATATATGAGTGCAGAGAAAACGAATGAGCTTGTGAACATAATCAATAATCATTTGTTACCTTTAAATTTGAAATGATTATCTTTTAAAATTAAAAGTACCCAATTAGTTAAGAACAAATCTAATTTCACTCAATATTAATTTAAATTTTTCATAATTGAAATACCCAATTGATCCACAAGATAGCTAGGGCTTTGAGTGCTGTGCTGGTTATAAATGTCAGGCTGACCATGGGCAATCTGCCCCTTTTTGTCAGCATTTCAACAATGAAACTTGGTAGGAACAATATAGAAAATGAAGAGCCTTGCAAATTTTATGGTATTTTTCCATAATTTAATCCATGGATTTGTGATAGCAAGAATGTACTGATGTGCTGTTAACTCTTACACATACAAATACTTACATGGATACAAATACTAATTACAAAAATATTACAAAGAAAACTGTCCTGAAATGGTTTGCAATAAATATGAAGTTTAAAATGCAAGTTTTAATGTTACAAAAATTATGTGTTCTTGGCTTATCTGTATTACACAACTATGATATAACTTGCATGTGATATAATACAGTTAAAATCTTGAAAAATCCATGCCATTTTCATAGCGTAACAACAGCTTGCCATTTGGATAGTGAGTAAAAAAAGTGGCAATACTGAGAGTACAGATAAACATGGATCTTAAAAAGACCATTCCAAAGTTCACCCTGTTGATGGAATTGAGTCTTCTGCATTAAATGCCTTAAATTCACCTTTGTCATTATCAGTCTTGATCTCTCATTGTTATGCCCTTGTATCTGAATGTTCATGTCCAGAATTTAAAACCACTCCGATGGCCTAGTGGTTAGAGTGTCCGCTGCAGAAGCAGGAGGTCATGGGTTCAATCCCTAGCCAAGTCATACCAAAGATTTACAAAAATGGTACAACAGCTGTCTCGCTTGGCGCTCAGCATTAAGAGGTTAGTGTTAGGACTGGTCAGCCTGGTGTCAGGATAATGTGACTGGGTGGGACATCATGCTACATGTCTGTGGCATGATGCCCCAGTGCTAAAGTTCACTATAAACTGCCTCACCGCAATCCTAATCAAACAATCAAACAAAACAAAACCAGCATGTAAACTTATTTCAATTATCATGAATCTCTAAAATTTATCTCCATGTCCTAGATAGAATTTACTAAAACAATTCAATGGAATGATGATTGACACATCAAAGGTGTAGTTGGTGCTAATTTTTACCCTCAGAAACACCAAAATGAGTCAATTAAACTATGCTATTGTACTGTAACAAAAAAAGTATAAAATGATGTTGTTTAAAATGAAAACTCAGAAAAAAGTTTAAATTGCAAATGTCTCAGTACCTAGACAAAGCAAAGTGACTAATGGTATGTTTAGCAAATATAATCTGTAGCCTGCATTGTAAGACCACAATTAGGCAACAAAGCATTCTCCACCTTTAACAACACCAAGCTATCAATTAAATTTTGCCCACTCTATTCTAACAAAGAACCATGCTTATTTTATGAAGAAAAGTAAACACATTCCAAATTAACCAGACAGATGCATTGTAACCATGTTTAGCAGATCACAGCTTAGCTGGCACTGATTAATATTCCAAGACCAAACTGAGTACTACTAAATGATATAGTATAAGTGCAAAGACCTAGCAAATAATTTAAGATGAGAAATACAAATAAAAAGTAAGTTTATTTTCCCAAGAAGAAACAAATATATTTTCTATCTTTATATATTAACTGATTATTTTGTAACATAATGCAAGTATTACCATAAAAAAAAACAACATAGTCACCCAAACAATATGACCCCTATATTTCAATTCAACCAAGAATAAATGAAGAAAAAATGTATTTGATTTACATTTACAGTACTGGTGAAGTAATCACCATATTTGTTCCACTACAACAAGGCACTGCGCTGCTTTGAAAAGTTACAAAAAAATGTGAAACGAAACAAGTTTATTCTGATAAGCAAAAAAGAACAAGTCTATTAAGATCTGTAAGCATCATTTACTTCTTTAACAAGGCTAGTAATCGTAAACAAATTAACAAAATTAATTAAACAAATTAATTACAATTTAACAAGGCTAGTAACTGTAAACAAATTAATTTCAATTTAACAAGGCTAGTAACTGTAAACAAATTAATTACAATTTAACAAGGCTAGTAATCGTAAAGAATTTAATTACAATTTAACAAGGCTAGTAATCGTAAAGAATTTAATTACAATTTAACATGCAACTGAATTAACAATTGAAAAGATGTGAATGTAAAACACATTATGATGTAGGCTATGTAAAACACGTTATGATGTAGGCTAGCTACAGTGTCTTCATCTTTCCTTGGCCTGAATAAAACAAATTCTTTTAGTTCTTGTGAAAAACATACATGCACCCCTGACTAAAAATAAGAGAATTAAGTAAGAAAAAGCACTCATTATACACAGCTAATATGGTAATTTTTACCCAAGAGGTTGTACTTACATGGTGCAGAAGAACACCATGAAAATGTGGCGACAGCATCAGACATGCAACAATAAATGTTAGGACTGTCAACAGTGTGTACATTATCCGTGTTCCTGTCGACTCATTGATTGGTTTACAGAATCTGCAACACAGTCCACATGAACTGGGGCCACACCAGCAGGAAAGCTGAAAACAAAAAACAAGCTGGAAATAGACAGCAAGCTGGGCTATTTATTGACCAAGCTGGAAATAGCAAGCTGGGCTATTTACTGACCTTGCTTTATTAAACAGAGACAACAAACTGGGCTATTTACAAACCTAGCTGGAATAGACAACAAACTGGGCTATTTACAAACCTAGCTGGAATAAACAACAAACTGGGCTATTTATAAACCTAGCTGGAATAGACAGCAAGCTGGGCTATTTACTGACCTAGCTTTAAACAAAGTCAGCAAGTTGGGCTATATTTCACTGACCTAGCTGGAAACAAAGACAGCTAACTGGGATATTTTTCACTGACAAAGCTGGGAAAAAAAAGACAGCTAACTGGGATATTTTTCACTGACAAAGCTGGAAAAAAAAGACAGCTAACTTAGTAACTGGGCTACTGACTGACCTAGCGGAAAAAGACTGCAAACTGGGCTATTTACTGACCTATCTTTTTAAGTTTGGATACAATTAGTGTTAGCCATGTGTGAATTTTCCATTTTGGAGTAGAGTGGGATCTAATTTGTATGCAAACATTACACCTAGTGAAGGTCAAACCATTGTCTAATGGTAAGTTATCCACCAAAGTCAGAAAAGGTGTACATAATTTGGTATGCACTCTGCTAGGATCCCACAAGGCCTTTCAGAACTTGATGAATAATCAGTATGTACCACAAGGTAACATAGATCACCATTCAATCACCAATTGGCCCTTAAGCAATATTAAGTAAAGACTTACATAATCTAGGGGTTATTGACAGGACACAAGAGGTGGATTAATACCAGAATGATTTGTATAAAATAAACTCATCGCAAGCGACAGTTTTATTCTTACAAGGATAATAATGACCTTATAAAGACCATTATAATTATATACAGACAACTATAACCATACAAAGACCATTATAACTATATATAGACAACTATAACCATACAAAGACCATTATAACTATATATACACAACTATAACCATACAAAGACCATTATAACTATATATACACAACTATAACCATACAAAGACCATTATAACTATATACATGTATCGACAACTATAACCATACAAAGATCATTATAACTATATATAGACAACTATAACCATGCAGAGACCATTAAAACCATTTATAGACAATTATAACCTCAAAAGATATGCACCTCCATTATGCAATTCACTGGTCCCAGGTGACAATGCATACCACAGACATGCATCATTATCAGTGAACTGACCGGGTACTAAAGAATTTCAGTGTAACTATGCTTAACTGTCCACCTGAGTTGATCTCTACCATTAAAAAATCTGACAGTGTTACAACTATATGGTTATAAACTATGTAACAGATACAAGCAAAACCAAGTTATGTAAAACTTAATGAATAATTTAATTATCAAAGTAATAACATAAAAATTTGACAGGAACTTGCAATATTATGTTCTGAATCCATAAAAGCCTTAAACACTTCTAGTCCAAAGAGTTGAATGTTCCAAAACGAATTTCAAATTATCAAAAATGTTGGTCCTGATGCATTAAAACAGCCTTGTCCAGAAATCCTTTGAATAATTCAAAATAGTTATAGAAAATATTTTAGTCCAATGAACACTTTGTAGTTCCAATGAATAATCCAAACAAATGTTTCCTCTCAAATAATATATAAACACAGACTGCTTTTAACACAACATATGAAATTAGAATCCAAAATAAGAATGAAATTGATTGCTCAGTTCTCTCCTATATTTACAACTGTATGATGCAATATACCCCATGTGACAGACCTTACTACTCAATCTCAATGTTCACAGTAGCTATTCACATGACCTATCACTGTACTCGAGGCCCCGAGTGGCCGAGTGGTCTAAAGCGCTGTCCGTTACGGACCACTGCCATCTCACCTCTGTCTGTGTGTGTTCGAGTCTAAGATTCGGCAAATGTAGTTATGTGAGAAAGCTTGCCAGTAGCTTCTCGTGGGTCGGTGGTTCTTTCCGGTGTTTGTCCGGGTTCTTCCTCCACCAATAATACTGGCCGCCATGTATAGCCAATATTGTGCTGAAAAATGGCGTTAAACCATAAAAAAAAAAAAAAAAAAAAAAAAATCACTGTACTCAACCACATGACTTTAACTAACCAACCATTAGACTAAACTGTAAAGCATGTTTATTAATAGACACTTAACATCTATTTATAGATCTTATGCAATCTGCAGGCATTTTTAACATCTTAAAATAAAATATATATCTGTGTATAAATCAGTTCTGTAATAGCTTCTTTAGAAATAATCACTACAATTTAAAGTCATGAACAAAAATTACAGGAAATATAGACATACCGGTACGTGTACATAGCAAAAGTCACAGATACCTTAGAAAAACCTAATGACATGCATCTGAGACCATCAGCTGATTGAATTGATCCATCAATCAATGGGATTCTGGAGATGGTCAGCACCAGACTAACATGCATCAACTAGCTGATGATGATATGCAAGACAGGTGCACTATAAATTAAAAGTAGTGTATTTTCCTCAGATAACTGACAGTGCCCAAGAATTACTGTACTACATGGACATGAATTACATTAAAGTAACTGACAGGACCCATGTGACAATATCACTGCAAACAAACCTGCAACATACCCTTGTAACCCAAACATAATGGAATGACTAAGGCTGTATGTGATATGTTACATAGACATCACCTTTACATAGCTAGTGAATTTCCACTATACATTGTATACTACAAAGACATATCTGTCCATATCTAAAACAAAGGGTGGGAATGGTTAAAAAAAAACTGGGATTATGAATCTGTTTTGACAAATAAAACTCTTTAAATCTACCCAGAGTAGGTAATGCTTTCCTACTACGTTAACTGGAACATTCATGCTTAATGAAATTTACCTCCTTTGAAATGACATAACCATAAAATGTGTTAAGCACTTGTCATTCTGTATTTTTTTTTTGCATGAAAACATTTGAAAATATCAAACATTATCTTACATGAAAGCCTCAACCTCTCCAAACTGGTGATTTTCTTTATATTTTATGAAATACATATTTGCAATGTGAGAAAATCAGATAAATCACATCCTGTTTAGTTTCTCTAAACATTCACCACACCTACCATCAGGGCAACAGCTGTGTAAAGTGGCAGATTTAAATGCTTGCTGTTTACACATACTTGTGCCTGTGTTCTACATAATATTAATAAATGACATATTGTTAACAGGATATATATTTAAACACATTCATATATACATATACATGTACCAATTTGCTGCCGTCATTTGTTTCTTGCGGTATCTATATAGTACTTTCAATTGTTTCTTGCGGTATCTATATAGTACTTTCAAATTCAATTGTTTCTTGCGGTATCTATATAGTACTTTCAATTGTTTCTTGCGGTATCTATATAGTACTTTCAATTTTACTGGTACAGCAGTAGTTTCCTTCACTCTTCAGTAAGGAATGCATGCAAATTCCCAAGTAGTCTTGTTAGGAAATATTTTTTTTTTACAGCATGTTTTCATTTTGTATGACAGAACAATTAAAAACAAATTATTTTTTGTTCTTTACAAGTACAGTATTATTTGTCATAAATTAATTTCAAATATAATTCTATTTATGATCTAAACACATTTAACATGTGACATGTATGGAAACATGGTGGCCAAATGTGATGATATTCAAGCCATGTGCATCTTTTTGGAAATATTTCAGATTTAAAAAAAAGAAATCATGATTTAGTTAATAACTTGCATATCTTAATGAGTGAAGTACATGCATACTTTTATATGACTGTACCTCTGAAGATTTCAGAACACTTGTCTTCAGGTTGAATAGTATACAATTTCTAAAGTCCACTTGATATTTTCTAGTTCAGTGAGTGTGTTTAATGTTACATGAATGATTACTAGCTCTCACTGATAAACATCTTGTCTACCAGTTGGCAACTTTCTGTGTCTATTATGTCAAAGGTGTAGCTAGTGAATTGTAGGCTTCAGTAACATATCCTATCCTTATCAACAAGTTTTCTATTATCAGCATAATGTGTGACTTTGTAAAATAGCATTAAATATTTTAGTTTTTACAAAAATCTGCAGTGTGGCAGTTTATAGGAATGTTAGAACTGGGGCATCATGCCGCAGATATATGGCATCATATTACACCCAGTCACGTTATCCTGACAGAACAATCCTAACACTAACCTCTTCATGCTAAGTGCCAAGCGTGCGAGCTACTAGTACCATTTTTGTAAGTCTTTGGTATGACTATCAAGGTTCAAACCCGAGACATCCTCCATCTGAGGTGGACACTCTAACCACTTTGGCCACTGGAGCAGTGTGATTACAACTTATACAATAATTAACATATACAGAAAACTAGTATTTCATTTGTGTGATGGGGGTGGGGGGTCTGCATTTTTATTTGGAACTGCAACATTTCATTTATCTTAAGATTATTTTTTTTCAAATAATGTAATAGGTATAATATTCTGCTATTCTGTGATAAATTAGCACAATATATTTTTTTCAGGTATTGACAAATGGAGTTATTTTATGAAAATGTGTCTGCTTCTGTACAGAACATTAAATTTTTGGTCCGTAATAAAATTCTGGCATCCAATTGTATATATCACTGCATATTCAGAAATACCACAATATACCATGGTACAAACATTTTGTTCAGCCCAGCTCTAACTAGGGCCTAACTGGAAATCGCCTCGGACATTTGCTTAGGCCGAATATCCGGTGTTTCAGTGCTATTCGGAAGTATTCGCCTTGGCATATAATACGTGCACAAATGGTTACAAGTAAAATAATTCAATAAACACCGAACTTTAAAAAAATGTTTTTTAATACATAATAATTTTAGTTAATAATAAAAATTTTCATCTTATAGGCGATACATACAGTATATGGTACATGAAAAGTTTAAGCTTCACATACGATAATGAAACAAACGGAGTCGCACCTACTACTAGGTTCATGCCTGTATTATAGGGCTAAATCTAGTTAGTTCACTGCTAGATAAAACATCACTTGGGGTCAGTGTTAGGCATTAGTTGTTATTCTAAGGCTAGGTGTCAAATTACAAGTGCTGAGAAATTGAAACAAATAGAGCTGTATCAGTGTTAGATTATGTGTTTGTAAAGCTAATTAAAATCAATTATGGCAAGTTTGCCTTAATACTTAAACATTGTAACTAGTAACAAATTAAAAGGATATTGGTAGCTCTTTTAGAAGGTGTAAAGTGCTTAATATATAACTGAGTAGCAATAGTTTAATTTTGAATTAATTGGCTCATATAGGTGAAGTGTCCAAGTAATTTCTTATTCTAAATAATATTTTTGGATTTTCTTGCATACAGTATCAGTGAGAAAAGAGTGTGTATGGAGAGTACATTTATGGCTTTATTGTGGATTACATAATTTAGATTATATGCATTTTAATATGTAGATTATAGTTAGATAAAGTGTCTGCAATTAACACAAGCAGATCAGAATTTAGTACTAGGGAAAGGTATTTAGGGAATGCTCTCTCTGAAGTCCGTTAGGTTGGTATATATAGCCAGTTCAAATGTTGTGCTGGGAGTCAGCATTCTATTAAAATATACTACAAGAAGAAACCCTCTTGCATTTGTGACTAATTCCCCATACACCTCAAGAGGGCGCTACAATACCTGGATCCGGCAAATACTACATCCAAACACTCGGATTTGGCACTCGGCGAAAATTATCTACTCGGTTAGGCCCTAGCTCTAACATAGGAGACTTTTGATCAATCATAAGCAAATCTATAATGCAAACAAACTGCTCAGGTGGCTTAGTGGTTAGATAGTCTGCCGCGGAAGCGGGGAGTCATGGGTTCGATCTCCGGCCGAGTCATACCAAAGACTTACAAAAATAGTACTAACAGCTGCCTTGCTTGACGCTTGGCACTAAGAAGATAGTGTTATTACTGGTCGGTCTGGTGTCAGGATAATATGACTGTGTGAGACATCATGCTACATTTCTGGTGCATGATGTCCCAGTGCTAGACATAACCATAAACTGCCTCTCTGCAGCAGACATCATAGTGATTTAACTGAAAAACTGTTAAAGGTATGTTAAAATTCCTAATCACACTAATGCAAACACGTATTTTTACTATAATATATTCTTTCTTTGTACACTGTCAAGTAAATGATGTTCTGTACAGTAAACTTAACGAGTCTGAATATAAGCTGTTAGACACCATGGACCACCGCAGAAGTCTATACAAATAAGAGTCCTACGAAACACGGCTAAGCCTGACAAAGCCCAACAAAACCACACAAGGCCCAACAAAGCCACATAAAGTTAAATTTAAAAAGTGTATTTATATTGTTAATTATATTGATGAATAAATTAACCCTGCCAGAAGGCTAGATTTCAACATATTTATGCAGAATTAAAGGACTGACAATTG
Organism: Unio delphinus; assembly: GCA_029339505.1. Classification (NCBI taxonomy): domain Eukaryota; kingdom Metazoa; phylum Mollusca; class Bivalvia; order Unionida; family Unionidae; genus Unio; species Unio delphinus. Next base: position 4,025,293 of record JAQISU010000106.1, read on the forward strand.
GGTGACAAGTGTTCAAATTAAAACTTGAATAATGACAAAGTAATAACAATGTCTGACAAATTCATATGTAAACTGCTTATTACTTTATAAATTCTTCATTCAACTTATTATCAATTTTTAAATATATCCTAAACACACAAAGCTAAAGTGATACAAAACCTGAAAAATCCTCACAAACCTGACAGTCATAAAGGTCATATTTGACAAATGTATTTATATTGACAATTATACTGGCAAATAAATTAACCAAAATGAAGGATTAGTTTTCCACACAATTATGCCAGATTAAATAACTGATAAAATTTGGTGGCAAAGTTCAAATTCGAATAATAAGAAAATCATATGTAAAATGTTTATTATACATAATAAATTGTTCATCTGAATGATAATCGAAAGAAAATGCAATATCTCAATATGTCCTAACTATACAAAGCCTGATAAAGCTGTTGTTGTTTTGTTATAGGGCTTAATGCCATTTTTCAGCACACGATAGGCTATACATGGCAGCCATTATTAATGGTGGAGGAAGAACCCATGAAAATCAGCAACCCACAAGAAGCTATTGGCATGCTTTCTCACATACCTATACTGGCCGAAACTGAGACTCGAACCCACACAGAGGTGAGATAGCGGATGATCCACAACGAAGAGCACTTTAGACCACTCAAATGTTGGATTTGCTATGCACATCATGATAAGTGACTGGTCATAGAGATACAAATTCCAAAGTCAAAAAAGGCACACAGAGCCAGGCAGAGTCTTAACTGGAATGTTTATAATTTTAAAGTGCCTGTATATGATAAACTATCAACATAAATGGGCTTTTATTCACACAGGCACACATCATAAAATGGCATAACATAAATTTTAGTTAAAGGCATCAGGGTTCTACTCACCTACTTGTAATTATATCAGGTGTTGACACATGTTAATGGAATACAGTAGTACTTCACTACAATATGCAGTAAATATTATATCAACAGTAAATAAGTTCCAGCATTGTAAGTTTAAGAAATGTTTCTATCCTTGTGCTGAGTTAAATCATATATATTTAAAAAACAACAATTAATGTAGACAAAGCAAACATATTCTAATTATGTTATATTTACTGATATATTTTTTTATCAACACTATATATTTTCGAATACTGAAAGTAACTGCCATGTTTTTTTAATATTTTTATAAATTGACATGAGGATGTTTCACTGTCAAACAAAAGGAGAAAGAGTAGAAGTAACAAAAAAGAAAATTTACATCCATTTGGGTAGTGTTGTTCCGATTATCGATTATAATCGATCATCAGTTGGTTGAGCAAATCAATTAGATAATCGATTGTGAAACTCCATAATCGATTCTGTGCAAAGGGAGACTACTTTTATGTGTATGCAAAGCACAAAGGTTAGTAAAACTCTCAGCCACTAAAGTTGACCTGAAATTTATTATTCCCTTCACAACTACAAATAAAAAACTTATGATTCATAATTAGGAATATACAGTTATTATTACATGGTCAAGTTGTTAAATTGTTGAGTTAATGAATTTAAACACATTTTGTTGATTTGTTTCAGTTAAATTGCAACATCTTTTGTAGTATTTATAAACAATTACAAACAAGAAAATCATGTCATTCAATACTTTAAATTATAGACACATCACATAAGAATGAAAGAATTTCGGGGATTGTAGCAGTATTTCAGTTATATATGACTGATCAGCCATAAAAAGCTGCATTCATTTAACAAAGTTATAGAACAAAAGTAACACACAAGGTAATATTATTGTCAAGTTAAAAATACGTGTCATTAAAAGAGATTATTCTTGTACATTTATAACATATTGAACTCTTGATCAAAGATATAACTAACAAAAATTAAAATTTGCTCTTAGTAACCGATTATAATCGATGATCAGTTGGTTAAGGGGAACCGATTATCGATTATGAATTTCTGACCGATTCCCATCACTACATTTGGGAAGATATTGTAGTAGGGACTTTTAGATGATTTAACTGTTTTCCAGTTTCCTTCCAAAATAATACAAGCAGAATCTTTACAGTACACTCACCCCATGACCTTAAGGATATTAATCATTTTGGGTTTAACAAGTCTAGTGAAGAGCAGTTGTGTTTTTGCAAATTAATTAAATGATTATTTTTCAGAACTTACAATTAGTTTTAGATTTTGAAAATGATTATGATATTAGAGACAAGATAATTTAGATTATGTTTCTCTAATTTGCAAGAAAATGTCAGTTATAGATTTTACAGAAATAGATATTTTATAATTGAACTCTGACAATCTTTGTCAACCATTACACTTAAACCCCATTTTCTTAACATTTGTATTTTGAGGAAGAGGTTGAAAGTGAGTTTGAGTCTGATCAGATATATTATAATCATTTATATGTTTTCAAATCAACTTCTAGACAACTCATTAATAATAATAAAAATGAGGACTTTGTATAGCGCCTAATCTTTAAAAGCTCTAAGCGCTTTACACCATCAATAATGATATGACTACACTACAGAACAACAAATGACAAAAACAATAAAATTGGAAAACAAAAACATGCTGAAAATATATAAGATAAAAAACATGATTAGGTCGCTAAGTTTGTCCTTGAAGTTGAAACAGGTGAGCCTTGAGAGCACTCTTAAAAGGGACCACTGTGTCTTTGTGTCTAATTTCATTGGGCAATTCGTTCCATATCACCGGGCCCTGGTATGCAAATGAACATTGTCCATATGACTTTGTTTTCACCTTGGGAACAATGATTATACGATTATCAGAAGAAGAGCATAAGGATCTAGCTGGTGTATACACATGGGTGAGGCTGGATAGGTATGTTGGACTGGAGTCTGTCATTGAAATATGGCACAGAGAACAAATTTTGTGTTTGATTCTGTATCAGATTGATAGCCAGTAGGGTACAGAGCAGTGGTGAGGTGTGCTCTGATCGAGGTACTCTAAAGATGATCCGTGCAGCTGTGTTTTGAACTTTTGAAGTTTCTGGAGTAAATATTGTGATGAACCAGACAGAATTGAGTTACAATAGTCCAGTCTTGAAAGTACTAATGAACACACAAGTGTTTTCGTGGCATCAACAGAAATATATTTACGAATGGAACTGATGCGTCTCAATTCAAGATATGCAGCCCTGCAGATGTTCATGACATGTTGGTGCAATGTGAGGGTACTGTCTAGAATAACACCTAGGTTCCATACTGACTGTGAGAATTTAATGTTGGTGTTGCTGATATTTATTGTCTGAGGTAAAGGATGTGAATGAGAAAGTCTTTGTGTTGTGATCAAAATAGCCTCAGTTTTATCATTATTCATCTGCAGCTTATTACATGTCATACATGATTTCACATCCGAAATGCACTTCTCTACTCCATGGATGGTAGCATCAACTTCAATTGGGTGGCTAGACTTGTATATTTGGGTGTCATCAGCGTACAATTGGTGCGACACTGGGTGATGATCTATGACACTTGAGAGCAGCTGAGTGTACAGAATGAAGAGAAAATGTCCAAGTACAGATCCCTGTGGAACACCATGACATACGTCAACTGGGCTGGAGTGTATTCCATTTGCAGATATAATTTGTGTCCTGTTGACTAAGTAGGACTTGAACCACAGTAAGGCTATATTCTGAATGCCAAATACATGCTGGAGACGGTGAAGTAATATATCATGGTCTATTGTGTCAAATGCTGCAGATAAATCCAGGAGAGTGAGGACTGTAATCTTTCCATTATCCAAAGCAGAGATTCGTTCCACATCATTAGCGAGATATTAAATGTTTAGTATAATGTAGGAAACACAGATCTATGTACCAGAAACAATTCAAGCCAGTTACAGAAATATCATATCAGGTGTCTCCTGTGAAGTCCCCTCTAGGCTGATATATTTACCAGAGGAGAACTGGCTAGGGAGAGAGTTTGAATTTGAATTAAAGAAAATATGTAACCTTGATGTTTGTTTGTTGGATCTACGAGCTAATTCCCCAATGTAGCTGCCACCCACCCCATATCAGCTACAACAATATTTGTATAAACTTACACTAACCGTAATTAATTATTTTTAGAATATTACAATATTGTATAAATAACGTTACTAAGAAAATGTTCGAGAAATGCATGATTTAATATTTAACATAATTCACAACAGGTGTGTATATATATATATATATATATATATATATATATATATATATATATATATATATATATATATATATATGTCATTGCGCGTCTTTGCTGTGCTTGGTAGGACTGATATGTTTTGGGGACAAAACTTTTTGGGGGTGACAATGCACATGGTCAGAGAAACAACATGATAATGATTAGAGCTGGTTAACCTTGAAAACTTGTGTAAAGGGTATACCAAAACAAAATATTATATCCTTGCTATTATTCGGAAAAAAAATAATTATCTTCAGAAAAAGAAAAGAAAGACGATCAAGTTAATTAAGGTAGAATAATGACTTGGACTATTGTTGACTCATTACTTCACTTTTTTTCCTAAGATCCATGGACCAGCATGTTAATGCATTGATGAGCATTCATTATTCAAGAATCTATGTGCTTATAGTACAATACTTTCTTCATAAAAACAATCTTTCATGTCTAAATCTCAAGTGTGATTTACCGGTATATTTATTTGATTTACCGGTATATTGATTTATTCAATATGAATAAAAATAGAAACTAAAACATTTGAACACTCAACTTATAAATATGCAATGGTGATTGTGTATAGGCACAAAAGAACATTGCATTTTGAGATGGACACACTTGGATGGGATGTTAGTTCAATGACTCAGTAAATACAGCTGTCTGCAGTCAGTGTAAACTCCATTCAAAGGCAAATATATGTATTTGTACGTGATATAAATAAAATATATGCATAGCATGTACACTGCATCCACAATATAGCACTCACTGCACAAGCCTCATTTGCTTTTAACGATTTTTTTTATACACGTCATGGTATATCATTAATAAAGCGTACATACTATACATAAAATTCTACTGATACACCGTTAGTCTGGTCATAAATATGTGTTTGAATTGTTTATAAATAACCAAATTAAAATATATGATAAAACACAACCTTGTCTTACCTCAGCTGGGCAGTTAATTAATTCTATCTAACTCTTTGACTTTTGTTTCACAATCTATAACATTTGCATATATAGGTTTTGGTATATTAAGCATTTTACTACTAGTTTCATTTACTAATTTATGATAAGTGAGTGTCTGTCATGTCAATATGGACATATGCCTTTCAAAATCAACATAATAATAATCATAATAATAATATTAACTGTATTTGTACTGTTTATTAAGCTTTAATAGTTGTACATTCTACTGTCAGCTGTACAAATGAACACATAACACTCATAAGGGTATTGTCCAGAAACAGTTTTTACATCATCAGATGTCAACCCATCACAATTTGCATATATCAAACACTTGTACCTATTACAAATAAAGGAACAAATAGCATAATTAAGTCGACATACAGCACAATGCGAGTTTGTTTTTGTCTTTTCTAGCAGAAGCACCAGGAATTTTGAAATTTAAACTTACATAAGATGTCTGTTAATATAAATAAGAAATATAATTTAGAGAGATGCAAAATATATCCGATGAAGCTGGCACAGAGTAACTTTTTTTTATATTGATATACCAATATTTACGTGTCCCCTAGAATTTTAATAACCATCATATGGCATGTTGCATGCTTTTAATTGGTTAGTTAATCAAAGATATACAGGTGTTATATTTTGTAGGTTTACTTTTCAAGTTAGGAATGATGACAATACTTTATGTGATGACTTTGCAAGATTTTGTCTGCCATTTTATGACATCATGTCCCTGTGTGAAAAATAGTCATTTCTGTCGATAATTTATGGAATATATATTTTGTTAAAAAATAAACATTTTAATTATGATTTTGTCAGTACTTGAGTGCCTTTTTTTGTTATGCTTTGTCAAACATTGGCAAACTTGTTAAGTTTGCCAACATATGATTGATAACAAAGTAAGACGTACTTAAAGATACATTATTTTATTTACATAGTTTATCCAAGTAACAAAAATACAAAACATTTCAAGTATGATTTTGTCTGACTTTGTTAGTATCCAAATGAATTGATCTCCCAATCTGCGGTCTATTAATAGGGCACATGTATAACCCAAGTCTTTCCGTTTGGTTGATTGATTCATCAATCTGATATTACAGCATAAATACACCTTTCCTAATATAACCTTTTCTGTCTTTGTGTTCCTTTGTTATGTTGAGTCCAATAAAGACAAAAGTAGAGATAAATATTGATAACTCGTTATAACATATATTGGAAAATTGCATTTTCTGTCAATAATCAATGAAAATAAAAATGTATACAATAATAACAAACATTTCAAATATGATTATGTAAAGATTTTATCAATACTATGTCATTGTTTGAATATGAAATCTGCCACCCAGTGTTCGGTAATTATTTTGGCATAATTATGTGAAAACTAGTCTTTCAATTTGAAGAAATTTATTCATCAATATAATTAACAATATAAATACACTTTGTTAATTTAGACTTTACATGGCTTTGTCAGTACTGTCAGTATTTAGTAGGACCGTCCGTACAAACAACATTATGAAATTCTTCATGACATAAGCTTTGGATAATCATAATGCTGTTCAACAGTTTACCGTGGCATTTTCTCACGGACACTTGTTCCGGGGTAAACTAAATGTGAAATATGTACATTCACCAATTGGTGAGTGTACATATTTAGTTTACACCGGAATTAAGTGCTTGTATATTTATTTGCGCATCCAAAAATTAGAGCGCACTGTTTAACTGTCCACCGACATTTAAATGAAGGCATTCTGATTAAACCCAACCAATAATGGCGACAACGGTACCATAAATTCATACACAGATATAAAATAATCTAGATCCATACACAAACATACAATAACCGAAACGAAAGGTGAATAAAGGAGAACAGAAGAGAGAGAATGAAGGTTTTTGATACAGACCTGAGAAGCACAGCAACCACCCATTTTGGAAAATCAGCTGTTTACCCGCTACTAAAATTTCACAACCGTCACAGGAAATTCTGATCCAAATTAAACCATATAGCCAGACATTCCTATGAAGAAGAAAGAAAAAAAAAACAGCAGTTACACGGCTGAGTGACTTCCCAATAGGTACATTATCCTCGGCGATTGAACACGCTTCGTAGTGTGTACATCACTGTGCCACACGGTATTGAAGTTGTTAATAAAGAAATTGCTTTCACCTCCCTCCGGAAAAAAAAAAATCGCATTTTAATTAATATGGACCTCAAAACTTTTTTTAATGAAACGCATCAAGATTCCGATCTGTTTAAGAAAAATCAGCGAAAAATTCAGTTTACAAGAAAAGGAAATTTAAGTTGCATTAAAACATTAAGATGTGAAATTCCATACGGTCTTTGATCGAATATACATGTTGGGGCTAAGGAAGTGCATCGTTGTGGCAGGACCCAAATAGGTAAGCCGATAAATGAGCCCAACACCGTAGGGTCCATCACTATCAACACAGATGGAATCACATCACAATTAATACTTCCAGTTCAGTACCCGTAGTTCCAGTCTATTTTTAGAATATTTTTTCCTCTCTCATTTTGGTGGTGATAGAAGAGTTATATTGATGCATATTTGGTAGGGATTTAAAGGTAATTGTTTATTCTTGAGAATATGAGCAAAGAAAGTGGTTGTCAGTGTGTAATTTGGCGACAGTGCACATGGAGTAATAAGGCCTTGGTAATGATCCGGAAGTGAAATATGTGGTCTGTGTACATGCTGTTATGTTTACAGTGTAGCAGCTCAAAAAAATGCCGGTCAACCCTTGACAAGAATTTCACTGTGAAGTCATCTTTGGGGGTAGTTTAGATTTTCATATGATTTGTATTGATTGTCACACTGTGGAAAGGTCAGTGCTGAGAAATATATGTAGAGAACATATAGTAAAATTAATTGTGGTGTATGGCCAGATGGGGTGGTGGTGGTGGTGGTGGTGGGGGGGGGTGATTTATAAGACTACCAACCTGGGCACCTATTTTCAGAGGAGTTTGAGTTGTGTCGATGAAAAACAAAATAACTGCGAAAACACGAAATAACCCAAATTTATACGACACGGTAATTTCATGATTTCTCTAATTTATGAGAGCGGGGTGGGTAGGTTTCAATTTTTAAAAAAAAATGTTTCTTGTTCCCGTTTAATTTAGGCTATCGTAGAATGCCGTCACCGATAAGTATAGCATAACTGTATAATCATCAATTTTATATTTATGAACTGATATTTACAAAATGGAAACTTATACGGAATGAAGAACAAAAGACAGCAAAGTAACAATCAGATAAAATAAACAAATTTGGCCCTTATCAAAATTCCAGCTAGCAAGAGGACAAAATGTGAAAAAAATTATTTAAGGCGGATATTGAATATATAATCAACATAGTCTTCTGGATTAGGGGTGTTTTTATTACTTTATATACGACTTGACGAGAAGATAAGCCAAGACCTGGAGAATATCCAATAAATGCGATTGATCAAGCGTGCTATATTCAGGATGCCGCGTTTAAAAATAACGATTTGCAACAACGACATACATGTATTGCAGACGTGAAGTTAAATCATACGTTAAAGTCTGTAAAAATTAAATCACTCAGTGATCTGCGATGAAAGGTAAACTAGTGCTAGGGGCCGGTATTTAATCATAATTGACTACTACGTGGACTTAATTTACAATAGCCCAAGAGGATATTGGAGGGGTAAAGCAGCGATTTGTAAACTTAGTGATGCATCAGGTGTCGCACGTTCTGTTGCTGCAGATTGGTTAGCACGATATGCATTATGGCAAATTTATATACCACCTTCTAAAATTTCAGTACTGAACTCATATTCTGACTTTGGAACTCCCAATGAACTTCATCAAGCAGATATTTTGTTTAATACCGCAAGATACTATCAAAACACGTCGACGTCAACTACTCACATACAAATACGCGCGGACTGTCCTTGACGTTGCAAGTAGATATAAACGTTTGTTTGTTTGTTTAGGATTTTTAACGTAGCTTTAACAATTTTTCAGTCATATCGCTACGATGTCTGCAATGAGGCAGTTTATAGTGATGTCTACCACTGGGGCATCATGCCGCAGACATGTAGCATGATGTCCCGCCCAGTCACATTATCCTGACACCAGGCCGACCAGTCCTAACACTAACCTCTTAATGCTGAACGTCAAGCGAGGCAGCTGTTAGTACCATTTTTGTAAGTCTTTGGTATGACTCGGCCGGGGATCGAACCCACGACCTCCCGCTTCCGCGGCGGACGCTCTAACCACTAGGCCACTGGAGCGGGACAATTATCAACAAAACATCAGCTAAAAGCTGCATCTGCGCTTGAACAAATTTATCAACGTGGCGGACTGCGATAGCCAGAATTACTATAGGCTGATCCTGGTAAAGACTTTCTTGATGCAGTAACATCTCTGATGAAACAACATAACCTCAAAACCAGACGAGCACACACCACAATTCATCGCGATCAAGTAGTAGTTGAATGATTTAATCGAAGATTTTTTTGAGAGATTGTTTGGATATTAATACGTGAAGGAAATATCCCTTAACAAAGTTTAGAAAGAAAAGAGATCTCATGAATGGGTTGCAAGACTACCAAGTGATAGATTAATTAATTTTGAAAGTCTCGTGGAATTTCAACGAAACCTATCAAATCACGAAAAACACATACCAGCACAACGACATGACTCTTTCTCAAAACAACCAGTATTCGATAATGTGACTGTCAGATATTTATATGAACCTGGTGAACTTGAACGTGATAGGAAAAGACCAACTGATTCAGTCTGGAGTGTAACCATAAATACAATTTCCAGCGTAGTAAGATGCACGGGTAGACCTGCATTCTACATATTAAATTCAACTGCTAATCAGCGTAGATTTGTATATGAACAATCACAAGTAATTTCTGGAGATATTCAACTACCTCCGTGTTCACTCTTGAATTAATCACAAGAAGGGATCAGAGCCTCTACATCGATTGCATTCAAGTCAGGTCAACATTACATTTTTTCACGTATGACCGAAACTACTGTTAATTCTATCCACGGTAAATTGCCTTGGATTATTATTCAAATATTGCCACAAATTTACTGTGGTGCAGCTCGCACAGTGATGTTTTTTTTCTTCAGGGCTATGATAAATTCAATAGCAAGATCAACATCGCGTTTCTATTTTTGTAAAATCGCTGATAACCAGCTATTTTGTTTCTTACTACATCATCATTGATTTCCTGAAGCTGATTTTTGTTGACTTCGCAGTCTATGATAACCCTCCCCAGTTCTTTATCTTTCGGAACGTCTTGTCAGTCGGCGGTCTACTATACTGGCTCGCACATCTCCAGCTGTAGCATAGGTAATTTTAAATCATTCATACGATAACACTTTTGTACTACCACGTCAATATTTGCATGATTTGTAGCTTTGGTTTACACACAAAATACACACGTTTGTATTCTTGTGTACGACTTAGCGAAGGATTTTTTAAATTAGAAATATAAGGTTACATTTTAAAGAAATATTTAGCACAGTAGGATTCTTATCAAGCAAGGTTAAGTTTATTTCTGAACTTGTTTACTTGTTTTGTAACTATTGTGCCAGTAATACCATGTATAACTTTATTACTTTTTTATGCCCGTGTCATATATACCGCATACCGAATATATATATATATATATATATATATATATATATATATATATATATATATATATATATATATATATATATATATATATATATATATATATATATATATATATATATATATATTACACGGTATTGGATGGATATGTTTTCAGCTGTCCAGTATATGGAGTGTCCGGTGGTGTCCAGCGTGACTAGAGGGACCTCAGAGTTTCATGGTTTCATGGGTGAAATCATTTTACTACATGAGTAAAAATCTATATTGTTTTCTAGCTGAGTAAACTATATCCATTTTTACAGTTACTTTCAGTCAATTACGCATTGCCTTTGTCTTTTGTAGAGTAATTTGTTGTATTTTTCTTCATTACATTTATGCGTTATTATGTTAATAATCTAATATTTGGATTAAATATACACGCCTGTATTCATAATTTAATTGCTTATTCAATTCATTAAGCATTGTATTTATATCATCGTCAAAAGTGTTCTGTTGTAAATCCGAAAATCCCACCCGGGTATCTTGTTGCAGACATATGGATAGACCAGATCAATTTATTTCTGGATTTATCCGAGGGTCAGGCGTACACATATCTTGGAGGTTTTGCCCCAATACATAGACGTACTGGACTGATTAAAGGATATCCAATACCCATTAATGCGCTAAAGACGATCAACGAAGAAATGGGGAAAATATTGGACGAAGAAGTTATCGAACCTTCCAGTTCGCCGTACTCGTCATCCAATTGTTATAGTCTGTGAACACATACCCGTTTGTTTGTACCCCCCTGCCGAATTCAGTAACGGAAAGCATAAACAAGATAAAAAGCAACCATTGCCGTCCTCGACATCAATTTCCAGTTTATGGACAGGTCCATTTTCAGCGAAGGGCGGATGCGTAATCGAGGTAAATTTCCGGGAGTAACCAAGTAGGAGCAATGACGTTACTCTAGAATATAGATTTGCCCAAATTGTGTGCAAGATGGTGTCGTGTTAGTATGAAAACGTCCGCTAAGCATGAGACGCGCAGACGATGAAGGTGTTATGGACTCCCTGGTCGCAATCGGGTTATAAATTATAAATCAATGAATGAACTGAGTAAGACTTATGGATTTTTTATTTTGTTTTTGCTTTTCGTTACTGAAATCGACAGGAGGGTACAAACAAACGGGGATGTGTTCACAGACTATAGTCAGAAAGAAAGACCGGACAAATCGCCTTTGCATTGATTTTAGGCAACCTAAAAAAGTCACTGTGTTCGATTGACATCCAATGCCAGATATAGAAAGTCTATTTTCAAAACTGGCAGGTCATACATACATTTCCAAATTAGACCTTACCAAGGGATATTGGCAGATACTAATCGATGATAATGTCCCAAAATTAACGGCATTCGTGATTCGCGACTCACAAAGGTATTTATCAATGCCTTTCGGTTTAATCAACGCCGGTGCGTTGTACGTTAGTCTTATGCGCAAACTGTTAACGATATGGAAAACGTCGACAGTTTCTTAGATGATATATTTGTACATATACCTGGAATGAACATGTTAAGGTACGAAAGGATCTGTTCGATAGACTTCACAATGCAAATCTTACAGCTAGGCCCACCACATGTAGTATAGGATATTGTAACATAGAATGTTTGCGACATCTTGTCACCCAGACAAAATAGGAGCAATCAGAGATGTACCTAGACCAGAATCTAAGAAGCAAGTAAGATCTTTCGTAGGTTTGATCGGGTTTTACAGAAAATGTGTCCTCAATTTTGCGGCTATTGCCACCCCTTTAACAGACTTGACTAGGATAGGGCAACTGAATAAAGTTTCCTGGGGTGTGTGCCAGGAACAAGCGTTTAACGCTTTATAACAGAAACTGGTAGGTGGACCAATCTTAAGGTTGCCAGAATTGAACAAATATTTTCTGCTGAGGACTGATGCTTCCGATACGGGACTTGTGGATATTATGCTCACAGGAGAAAGAGGGAATGAAATTGCCAATTGCTTATGCAAGTAGCAAATTGGTCTCTAGGGAGCAAAACAATTCCGTGATTGAGAAGGAGGGACTACCCTTATGGTAGAAAGGAAAATTCCATATGTACCTTTTTGGGAGTGAATTTACCTTACAAACGGACCATCAGCAGTTTTTATACTTGAGCAAGGTATGGGTTGCCAACGCAACATTGATGCGTCGGGCGTTGTCTTTGTAACCGTATAGTTAACGAATCGAGACGATTCGATGATTATAAAATATGGGTGCTGATTATTTAAGTAGGGTGTAATTAGCAGATCGTTTTCCTTCAGTATTCTAAATTGAATGTTGTAACAATTGTTTATGTTCACATTCCGTGATTTTCCTAAAAGTGTTACCACTTGTTTTTAATTCTCAATGAATTGTATAAACCATTTTATTAATGAAATAGATGTTATCGGGTTTCGTTTTTGTATATAAATGCCTCACCGTAGGTTTAAAAAAATCTTTACATTACGGAACGTTTTGTCAGTGAGCGGGTGTACTTTAAGGACTTGCACATCTTCAGCTATAGAGCTGACTAGAAAGAACAGTTAAATATGGCCAGAGTGATCAGTGATTGGAATCGACGTGGTATCAGCTGCAGCTGAATAGTGTTGCTGGTCGAGCACGTGGTCTGGCGTTGCTGACCGAGATTGGTGTGCGCTCTTTGCTTCATTGACCAACCTGGAGTACTGACGGCTTGATTGGCCAGTCCTACTGGTAGCCGAGTGTGCTGATGACAGAGCGTGTAACTCCACAAGGTAATAAGAAGAAAACAAACTAGAACTCTGGAGGTAATTTGTATATATGTTCACTTCACTATTTGAGTGAATACATTTTACTATACAAGTAAAATACTACATTTTGTACAGTTTGAGTAAAATGCATTATTATTTTCGTGCTGAAATCACTGTAAATCATTCACCCATTGTCTTTGTACCGTGTAAGGTCATTTAATTGTAATTTCATTAAGTCCGTGCGTTTTATGTTAATGAATAAGCCATGAATAATAATTATAAAAATGAAATAAAATCGTGTGTCAGGAGTCTTAAAAATACAGATATACATAACAATGAAATACACATTTTGGCAGGAATTCTTGTTTCTTAAGATTGTAATTGCATTGGTTGCATTCTGCATTTATTTGGTCCGTATACAACGTACAATATTTGCAGTTTAAAAAATTACATAAAAATGTTATTATTGCATTAGATCGTGTAATATCCATCCTGAAGTTAAAACGTATCAATACCTAGCTAAATTAAATGAAAATTTTAAATCCCAAGAAGAGTTTTCCAATATAATTATTGTATAAAAGCTATGAATATCGCCGTTGTTTGACAGCGAGCAGGTAAACATTTCCTCTACTTTAAAGCCAATAGCGGTCTTAGCAAGTGTGATCGCACTGGACCCGCAAGCTAGGGGTACCCAACTCGCTTGGAGTTTGATTAAAACAGATTAGAATTTAAAACAGTTTATTTAAAGATAAATTTGATTTTGAAAACAAGGCTGAATATTTCTATAAACATTTCACAAAATATTTTCCGTGATATAAAAATTAGACTTTGGGGGTTCATTCTCCTCATTTCAAATCGGTCCCGCACATTCCAAAAAACCGCCGCTGTTTACAGCCAATCACTTTTAATTCTTCCTATTCATATTGTTCATTACATAGCTACATAAATTGAGTAATTCCTGTCAAAACAAATCAGTGATTTAAGATACAGATTATATACGATATTCTCTGCGCATGTATTGCATGTAATACAATATTATTACTTAACCATTTCAGATTTCCAGTCACATCGTAACAATGAAAATATTGTTTCTTTTACAACGAAGATGGTTACAAATGGCAATATTTAAAACTACAAAATTTAAAAATAGGAATATCACCAATCAAAGCCCCACCCACTCCCGGCCGCATTATATATACTACAACGCCAATCAAAATTGTACGTTTACCTCAAGTATAACGATGGTTGCAAGAACAAGCCACGTACACCTTGCACAACCCCATTTGACTAACATGTTCCAGAAATCACACCCAAGTGGAGGGCATCGATCATAAATAGCAAGCCGATTTATCCGATGTCTCTGATTTGTCTACATACAATCGTGGCTAAAAATATTTGTTTTGTGTGATCGAAGTCTTTTCCAAATTTGCCTGGGTCGTGCCTTTGACTTCCAAATCGAGCACTGAGTTAGTGCGAGCCCTCAAACTGATGTTGAAAGAAAGTTGTCGTCACCCTCTTCGATGGCAAACGGACAAAGGCAACGAATTTCTTAACAAACCTTTCCAAAAAGATTTAAAGAGACGAGACCTTAATGAATCACTACCGACAATTCCTAAAACAAAGCCAGCATCGTATAACGTTTTCAGCGCGCCTCGAAAGAACGCATATGGAAATATGCTACGTATCAACAAATTCTCAAGTACTTACGACTTACCGCACCTTGTCAAAGCGTACAACCAATCTTACCATCGGAGAACTGGATATGCCCCCAGGAAGTGACTCCTGATAAATATGTGGCTATCTCCACGAAAGGTAAACGCGATTTTGACAAAGGTTACTTACCCAACTGGACCACTTAATTGTTTCATGTGACTTGGCGAGTGTGTGCCCGTCATCATGCCGTGTATAAACGGGAAGACATGAACTGTGAAGTGTTAAAAGGAACTTATTATTTGCCTGAGTTACAAAAAAGAAGACGATATGTACGACTTTGAAAACATTCTCGAACAACGAACCCGTAAAGTAGGAAAACGACGTGTCAAATAACTCATAGTACGTTGGATAGGATATCCTAGCAGTTTTTGCTCTTGGATCGACGCCTCGCAAGTGATTGACTATAAAAGGTAGTTACCTTCATGCCCTTCAATACAGCATCAAGCACCACAGTGACCAATCCTAAGTTCCGTTCTTCTCTTCAAGATCTCAAAAGCAACCCTTGCAGGTGTGGTCAAGAATGTTTGCTTAAAACAAATCGTTTTTTTCTCTCGTATCTATGCGGTGTATTGTATCATCGGTGCTGCTATTTCCAATTTGGCTTTGCCACAAGACGATAAACAAGTGTGAACCATTTTACTGAGAAGCTGCATCGGTTACCTTCTCCCCAATCCTTCCATGAAATACTCTAACGGTAACAACGGGAGCCTTGCATCAGCCACCCTTCCAACAGTCACCACCAAAACAACCACATCAATCTTCTTTTGGACACTACTCTCACTTCAAGTGACCCCTCGGGTAGCAGAACTCTGGAATTATGAATAACCAATTTTACTTAACTTTACCCAGTGATAGTTTCATGGATTTGTTTCCCCCACAATACTGTTTCACGGCAAAATTACCCCAGGCAATCAAATCGGATCACTAAGCCCAATTGGAAATGGCTTTGGTCGAAATTATTCATCCACAAAAATTAAAAACGTTACTGAAAATCAAAACACATTTGAGGTCCAATTTCTAATGACTAAGTGCAATAATACTTTAATGAAAACAAAACTGTAGATACCTCTATGAAACGACAAGCGTTCCGCGATTCTCCAAGGTGTATCTATTTGTTGAAAACCCATGTAGGCTATTATTTTAGTGGTTAACATCTGGTGGACGCGATTGCTGAAAATGCAATACGCTGTTTGCCAAGGCCTTAGACAAGACCAAACGAAGTGTCACCCTCGAATACCATAAAGTGCCTCGTAGCCTACTGATGAAATTTTCAGATGGGAAAACGTTGTCCTTTACATTTTGTCCCGAATTGTTTGACCTTTTGGGAGGATACATTAATATGATAAAGGATCCACTCAAGCCAGCCATCGCCAACAACTTGACGTTTGCGAGTTTTTTTTTCTATCCCTGTAGAACTGAACGAAGGACTATATTGGATAGCTGTGGTGAAGTACAACGTGGTGGAATACACCTCTGTACCGTGTAGTGACCGTGTGGTGACCGTGTGTGAGGTCCGTGGGTGACCGTGTGTGGGGCTTGTCTATGCTGCCCGTGTTGTGGTGCCATGTTGTAGTGAACGTGTGCTGACCGTGTGCGGGGCCTGTCTTTGCTGCCCGTGTGGGGTTCCGTGTATGGTACCTTGTGTATGCTGCCTTTGTGTATGCTGCGTTATATATATATATATATATATATATATATATATATATATATATATATATATATGTATGTATGTATTATATATAATTGAGTGATGTGAAGTCGCAGATCCTGTGGGGTTTCTTGTGACGTATACGCTGTATTTTGGTGGCGTTGGTTCGGAAGAGTGTACTGGTGTTCTCAAATCGCGGGACCAAGGCTTTGCAACCATCGTATCTGTGTTGAATGAAAGGGCTCTCGAGGGATCTTTCAAACAGTCATGGGGAGTGGACCATGCGTGACGACTCCGCCACCACTGACTAGAGCGGGTGGAAGCAGATATACCTCTTGGACGTCAAATGGACGCCACGATAGTTATGAAATACGTGTTCCATATTATTGATATTACCATCTGGATAAATATTTCACATTTATGTATCAGTTTCGTTATTTGAACGATAAATTCATTAACTCATAATGTCACCTTTACATTGCAGTCTCGTTACATGAACGATAACTTCATAAATTCATAATTTCATAGTTACATCTCAGTCTCGTAATTTGAACGATAAATTCATAAATTCATATTTACATCCCAGTTTCGTTACATGAACGATAAAATCATAACATACTTGCCTTTGCTTTGGTAACTCGTTATATGAAAGATATAACCAAAATTACAGGCATTTACATCTGTCTCGTTATACGAGCTATACATATTTGTAAATTCATACATATATTTGTATTTGTTGATCAGGTAATCAGACGTTATTTACGTCAGTTTTAAATGCCTTTCGTTGAAATCATCCTTTGATGTTTTTGTCAATGAGTTACTTGTTTTTGATAGTTCCATGTTAGGAACATTATAATTTTCCTTATATTTTGTTTATAATGGTGTCAGAATTGATTATATTTAAATTGCGTTTATAAATAAACATCTTATTAACGCAGCTGCTTTCGGTGTCTTCACTAATCCAGTCCCAATCCGGATTTATCCTGTGACAAATGATGGTGTCAGAAGTGGGATTTCCCGAACATCTTGCCTTAATCAGGTGCAACAGGCGCATGTACTTCCTACCAGATATTCTTCTTGTACTCAAACAACTGCCGTACAGACATATATACAAATTTACCACACGAGGAATATTTAAATCTCCAGGAATTGTGCATTTTTGGGATTGACATTACCTTCATATAAAATCATGTGAAGTATACTATTGGATGGTGCTCGAAACGATCGTTCTGTTGGTTTAACATATTCAAAGAGGATTGCAACTTAAGCGAAATTTTCCGTTAATTCCACTTCATTATTCTAGAAGATCTCAATAAGTACTCTCATACTGGTTGGTAATGTCAATGCGTGGGCATTTCCGCTTCTTAATTCAATAACACAAAGCTGGCGTCGAATTGGTAATGGTACGTCAAGATGGTCCCAACTGTCGATTTCTGTTTGACTATTAACAAAATCATGGTTCAGTGTATACGAAAGATTGTTGACACATCTTTTATGCAGATATTAGTAGTATATTGAAGTTATTTTGGGTCTAAGAAAACCCCAGTTATAACGGTCGTTGGGCTGAGGTTTACGAGAAATTTAACATTGGGCAAAATCTTGGGGTTGTATTGGGTCAATGGAAGTCCCAGTCAGAAGGTGTCCTGGCACTATTGGATCTAATGGAATTTAACATGGGTGGGCGTGTATATGGACAATGCAACATGTGAATGGCACCTGGAGAATTGAATGTGGGTGGCCTCATGGCGTTTATAGGGTCAAAATGTATTATAGGGCGAAATGCATTTATAGGGACAAAGGTTGTTAGTTGCAAACATTGACATACAGAAACTAACAAATACACATTCAAGCAAAGAAGATGGAAGCACACAGAAAACAGGACAGAAATGTTCTCAAGAAACACTCACAGATGGAATAGAGACTCGAAAAAGAAAAGTCTATTGTATGGGTACACAATCTTTATTCAAGTATATACATGGGCTCTCTGCTCTGTTCTTTGGTCTCAGCACACTCCACTTAATACATAAACATTTGGACATGAAACAAACCTATGTATGAGTTATTTAGTTATTGGTTCTAGTAAACTACTTATAATTTAAGATTCACACCTTTCTAAAAATTCACTTAATACATAACGTATTTACATCAAATATTCCTTTATAAGAAAAAGCTAAAAGAAAACAAGTAATAAACAATCAAATAGGACCAAGTTCATGTTTCTCTCTATATCCGTCACACACGTTGTTTAAAATATGGTCCGCTACCATTCGAGTCCCTGAGTAGATGTTTACCATCACGTACCCCCTTTCATTTGTAAATATTATGTTAATGTCCAATCGTGCTAAGTATACTTATCGGTAAGCAGATCACGTGCAGTAATCGTCTTCATCCCACGGAGGTATAATATATGCCATTTGAATGATGACTTTTCCATCGGTGATGTCAAAGTTTTCTCTCAGTGTCTGCATGTCTTCAATAGCCCTCAAACGTTTAGAAGAAGTTTATTCTGCAGGCGTGCTAAACCTGACACCCAGTCGAGTTCAAACTGTTGGGACACATATATAGGCTCAAACGACCTCGATCTTTGACTTGGCACTGACGTTTGAGTTCCTGTAACAGTGAGTCAAGTAGGTCCGTAATGAAACCTGTTACTTCTTCGCGTGGAACGTCAGACGCGAAATCTAAATTTCACCGTGTAGGTGTAAGTTGTCGACCTTAATTTTTTGGAAGTCGCTTTCTGGGTCATTTTGATGCTAAAATGTTGCGTTAGGTCTACTGAATCCCTTTCCTTCTTTGACAAACTTTGGTATGGTGGTAAAACAGGTCAATGATGTTTGTTCCTTCTCTTTTTTCATCTGCGCAGAGTGGTTCATCTTTCTCTTCACTTGTCATCGCAATGAAGTGTCGTTTTTGGAAATCGTCCCTTTTTATACTGGGTAATATCAGCATGTCCATTAGGTAAAGTCTTGTGGTCTGGAAGTTGCGCTGGTTGCAAGTGTAAGATGTGGTACTGCATGTGATCGTGAGGCATAGCATTACACCTGAGTTTCTCGTATGACTTGAGTCTTACGCTCGATATCTGCTGTTTGAAAGGATTCACCTTTCTCGAATTACGTTAGTAGTTACAATGAAATATCGGTCTTGCGTGTTTTTATATGCTGACAAATATCTGCGTGACCGTACGGTAAAGTAAAGTGGTTGGGAAACCGGACTCTCTTCTGGTATAAGACTTTTTCCAAGATAGACGTTTTTGATGTGTGCGTAAACGTACAATCGTGTGTGGTTCGTAGGTGGTCACTTTAAAGTTTTCATCCTGTCAAGACTGCAAAACGTCTTTCAGTTGCCAAAGTTTAACAGTCGATAGTTGCGATAATTGAGAGTCAGTCCTTTTACTTTTCAAATCATATGCACGTCTCCTTGTTGGTCCTGGTATTCGTAGCCGTAATGTTAAGGACCGCCACTCGTAAAATTTAGAATCTCGTTGTCGATGTGCTCGTCCTTCCAGGCTCCTAACCGGTCTCCTCCGATGCCAGGGTGACATTGCCCTAGACGACCGATGTAGATGCAACTGTCCGTGTCAAAGTACAGGACGCGAACTCATATTAGTTCTAAAGCTTCATACAAATCCTCACGAGCAATGTCTGCATATTCCATGTATTTGGTTTAATCGTAAATCAACTGAAAAAAGCGGAAAGGTTCTGTCAAATACACCGTCTTGGGCAAACGCGGTCGTTGTACCATTTTCCCTATAAGCAATGTAACATCACTTTAGTAAACAATTGCCTTCCTTCGTTTTAGTCCACGTGGTCTCAAATGCTCCCATTATTTCTCTTTGAATTTCTTTTGGTATTCGCGAGTGTGGCACGAGAAAGAATAGCCGTTGCCTTCTTGTTTCAGTTTAAGACAAGGTATCCACGCAGTTAGTGAAAATGCATATCTTAGTCTCGTCGCATTTGTATTACTGTTCTGTCTTGGGAAGTGATTAATTTCGTACACTTCTGACAATTGGTATCCAAGGTTCAGAGCTTTAAACAATTCCACACTGACTCACGTTCTTGTGAACGCGCGTCCTTCATTGGTGTGCTAAAAAGGCCGGTATTGGTTGCACCTTTCGGCACAGGTACGACACAAGGGAAACATCAGTTTTCCTTGGCAATGGTGGGATAAAACTGGATGGTAAAAGTCTGTGGGATGCAAGACTTTGCACTTGTTTTCTCCTTCGTAGTGTCGAATATTGTCCAGGTGGCCTCGTACATCTTCCATGGTACGTTGTAAAAACTGATTGTTAGTGTCACGTTGATGGTAGACGATGGGGCATCCGTGATATAAGCATCTGTTAAACTGGTATACGATCTTGGGATTTATTACGTCCCAAACATCCACCGAATACGTTCCGATGGTCTTTTCCCCTCCTCCGTTTCGGGCATGTTTAGTCTATTTTTCTTCCTTGCTGAACAAGTATTACAGCCAGCGTTGGTCTTTGACTGAGTATTGACCTTGATAAAGTTCTTCGTTTGAGGGTCTATGACAACCAGTGTTTTCCGGCATGAATCGTTCGCGGTACATTAAGGAACATGTTATGGTAATGTTGCAGACTTCATTCAAATGATCGATCCCTCCATGTTCCATGAGCAGTTCTCGAAATGTCCCACAGAAACACAGTAAAATGTCTACGTCAATACTTGAAACATTTCTTAATGTAAATCGAAGAGATCCTAGGCTTGATTCTGGTACCAAGCATGTAAAGCTTCTCGTTGTTCGGTACGCATGACCTTACTGAGTACAAGGACACGGGTAAATTCTTCACAGTGATTTCACACGACGAAGACATTCATGTGTTTATAGTCAAATAGTTTTAAAAAATTATGATATTTTACACATATAGTAAAATGTATTTTGTTCAAATATTAAGATAATGAAAACAAAGGGACAGATGTACAAAATATCTTTATAATCCCAAAACATTGGGTATTACAATCCACAAAATTAGCTTATGGCTAAAGGAATACATGTATGGAGCTACACAATTCGTCACCAGCACACCATGCTACCAGTAACACTGGTCAATCTAGCAGTCAGTATTCTAGCTAGTCACCAACCATCATTCAATTCCTTGGTCAATCAAGCAATCAGCACCAACCAATCAGTCCGCAACGCCCAATCGTCTGCTACTCCACCAGCAACACTGTTCACTGAACTCTACGGCTGCTATAATTCAGCTTTTACAGCTGTTATGGTCAACTTCTTTGGTTAGCGCTACATCTGGTACCACGTCGACTCCGATCAGCACTACATCTGCGACTCCAATCAGCTTAAAATATATCTAACACCGTGTACTATGCATGACATGCGCATATACGATAAAACGGAATGATGTTATACACGATAAGCTATACAGATTACATTATCGGCGCAATAATTACAAAACAAGACACATTTTTATTTGTGAACCTACCCGTGTCCGGTATGAATCCTACGGTACTATAAAATGCAACTTTATATTGCTAATATAAATCTCTTGCTAAGTCACAAACAAGAATAGAAAATATATGCATTATACTACATAAGCCGAAGATACATAGAATACATAGAAAATATACAAAAAGAAGCGTGGTAGTACAATAGTTATAACTTATACACAAAACAGTTAATACACTTACATACCTCTACAGCTGAAGATGTGCAAATCCTTAAAGTACACAGCTCATTGACAAGACATTTTGTGCTGACTTAATTTCACGGTAAGGCATTTATACAACGACGATGTAGCTATACATCGTCTTTATGCTGGAAAAATTCGGTTCTTCCCATCGAAAGCTGTTCGCAAATGCGACATATAATGAACCAAACCAATTGTTTCGAAATATTATACAATATACATAAATCACCCTATGGTATCGTTGTACACAAAAAAGGAAACCTGAGTACTTGTATTTAATCAATAAAAGGATTCATACAATTCCGTGACACCACGTAACTGATCAAATCTTTAAAATACACTTGATCCACTTGCATGGAAATGATTTTGGCTCCGTTCAATGTCACCTTAGGACGTTCGATACTTTGTTCCGTATAGTATTTAAAAAGAAACTGTTCATCGTATTCCGAGAAATTGTGAGTCATTACCGTGGCATGGCGATGACAATCTCCGTAACGTTCGATGTCCTTTTGGCTCCACGTCTCGTCTATAGGGTCTAAGATCCATGGGGCAAAATCGGCCGGCGTGTTCTGTCCCAGAAATATTTTTTCACGTCCTCCAGGAATTTTGCTGCAGTGAGAGTGATAACTGAAGATAGGCTCTTAGCTGCAATTCTCGCACTCTTGATGAGTCACGCAGCAATTAGGAATGTGGATGTCAGTCTCTTGCGTCCATTAGAAATTGAAAAAAATGAAATTCCCTTTCTTCTGATCATCTTCCTCCTCTTGTTTGAAATGTTACTTTTGAACATAGCATTCATTTTCTAAGTATACGATTGAGCGACAAATTTGATATTGACTCTTTCTTGAACATAAGTGTCTTTGTACTGTTGTTACATATGCCTTGTCAACAAGTAGGGCACAGTCTCAGCTGGCAAGCCCTTTTCTGCTGAGAAATTTGCGTCTTCAGATGTTGTTGGTAATAGGCAGGGCTAACAAAAAGTTCGCAAACTAGCAAGACAATGTACCCGTTCTTGACCTTCGTCAAGACAGTGTTTACAGGCCAAACATCCCTTACATTTCGATCCATAATACTTATGTTGCTCTCGATTGTTATGGCCATAATCACATTTCTCACAATGTTAACTATATGCTAGGAATGGGTCTATACTGGTTATGGCATTAAAATGTGCATCGTGATAAAAAATATGAATGTTTTCCGCATTTAAAATTTTTGCTTCGAAACAACGCAGTTTCGCGCACTTCTGGAGGGTGCACTTTTAAGGTGTAGCGTCGAACCAAGACGTCTTGCAATTTTTGCGTTTAAAAAATGCACAGGATGTATCATTGGAGAGCCCCGCTTGTTGAAACAGGAGTTCTGCTTCACTTCCTTGTTTGGCTCGATCAAATTGTCGAATATTCTCCCAGACTCCTTTCCACTCTGCCATGTCGTTCTTGTCGGCATACGTTCGTCCCATCGCGTTAGCATGGGCTGGTTTGAGAGTTGTAAATTTGAACGAGGCTCTTGTTGGCGCGGTGACATTCGTCCTTCAATAACATCTTTTCGAATTCTGTCCCTTGGGGAAGAGAAACGTGTCTCATGAACAGTGTCGCTTTTCTATTAGTGAAATAAAACTTGTCGTTAGCTTGTTGTACGTGTTGAATCTTGTCGATGAATTAGGATTTCAAACTATCGTGTTGAATGGAAAGTCTCAAGCGATCGTCTTCTTCGGCTTCACATTGCTCTTTCTGTGTGGTTAATAAAGGATCCCACACATCGGTGATGAACCGCATTGCTTTCTCTACCAGTACGTAGGACTAGAAATCTTTAATCTTCACCGTGTACGCTTTTCCTTCTCTCGAGTATGGTAGTGCTTTTCAGGGATTAGTGGTGTTGAAAAGGCTATCTTGATCGGGACAAAAGGTGTTGCTTCAGGTTTGCTCATGTCTTCGATTTGTTGGTTAGTCATCCTTAATCTGTGTCACGTTTTGCCAGACCCAAAATAGTATAGAAAAGTGTATAATCAAAGTAATTCGGACAAGCCATTGTTTAATGTTACACATGACCGCAGGCTAACACTGTCTCTTACGTAAGGTTGCCGTGGCTAGGGTGGGAAGCCCGACCAAGGCCGTCAGAAGCGCAATTATTACCTTGGTGTGGAAGCGCTTGTGCAGATCAACGAAGTTGCCCGAAGGAGTGGACATGCCTTATCTTCTTGTTCCGCAGACTGACAGCCAGGTTGAATTGGTCGCTTAGTCGATTGCACAGGGCCACAGCGCTACCCAATCAGAATCGAGATAGGGACGGGACCCTAATTTGGCTAAGTATGATATCCTTAGACCTGCCAGCAAGATTTAGTTCGTTAGAAAGATTGCCAGAAGACAGCAACTCCGATCAGTCATGCGTTATTGGCGGAGAAAAATCCTTGGACAGAATTCTAAGTGCAGCTTCTAAAGGTCAGTGAGCTAGTTGTTCGATCTTTGCTGAATGCGACTGCATTTAATTGTAGATCGTAGATATACTTATTATTACTAGAATCGTAGTAGGAAGAATTATTTTGTGATGTTAATATGTTTGCATATTTTGAAGAATGAACTGATATTTGTAAAGAATCATATCATATTGCTAGCTAGCCGTCGTAAGAGTTAATATTATTATAATTCGCTATGTGGTTATTTTATAGTAGACTAGAATAATATTGCTTGCTAGCCGTCGTAAGAGTTAATATTATTATAATTCGCTATGTGGTTATTTTATATTAGACTAGCACATTTGTTCATGCAATTATAGATTTTGCCATTGCTGAATTGAATGGTAGCTTGGAAATGGTTGCAGTGTGAAAAATTAGTAATATGAATATTTGAATATTTGTGTATGCTTATGGGAGTGTAGTGTACAGACACGCGTCTGTTTGTTGTACTAATATAGTACAATGAGATTAAATATATATTTGGATATACTGATGTGACACAATGTATTGATGTATGTATGATACCGTGTTATTACACCATTGTTTACCCAGTAAGAAGTGTGTGGGAATTTCGATGTGTATGTATGCGTGACCTAAACAGTAATAGTCTTATCTGATGATTAATTGATGATTTAGTGTGAGGTGAGGTTCGAAAAACCATATGTTAACGCCTTGTAGTTTTCACAGGAAGCTTCGAGGGACAGTCCAGTGACAGTGGTCCCAGTAGTCTCCGATAGAGAGACGGAAGAAAGGAGAAGGAAGGAGAGTAGTCGGGAGAGGTGTAGTTCAGGAGGAGTGGGAGAAACGAAATAAAGAGATGAGTAGAACCAAAGGCCAGGGGAAAATCGAACTCACACTGAAAATCATGAGATAAAGTAGGCTGTCACTTGGAGGACGAGTGATTGAGTTTATCATTTAAAATTATCGACTTTATTAAATTGTTATTATTTTGAATTTCATCTTTGTGTTCTATATAATTTAACCGTCGGCAATGCTGACGAAGGGCTCAGAGCTGTACATCTATTTCGTCAGTAATTTAACTTTTAACTTCACGAGCCAGGGTGGAACATATTTTAATTAATATATTGGAAGTACCCCACCCCAACCTTTGCAATCGCTACAATCTTTAAATCTAAATTTTTACGTACTTTTTTATACAGAAGATGTGCGATAGTTTATTGTTGTAACGGTATATTTGGTGTTTAGTCTGTTGCTGCAAAGGAATATATATATATATATATATATATATATATATATATATATATATATATATATATATATATATATATATATATATATATATATATATATATATATATATATATATATAGAGAGAGAGAGAGAGAGAGAGAGAGAGAGAGAGAGAGAGAGAGAGTTTTTTTATTTTATTTTTTATTTCAAGTCCTACAAAAGCTACCAAGTTTATTTGCAAGGGGATTGCAACTTTAAGCTTTGGGGACGTGAAGGAAAACAAAAGTGTTACTACAGTTTGCTCTCTTTGTGTTCATTCTAATCATGCTTGCCTTATATCTTTGTGTTTCAGATATCATATTTCTTCTTAAATGAATACATGATTCAATGAACAGACAGCATATATTATCAGCTGTGATGTTCACTGTAATTTAGATTACTTATTTCATATCAACCCAAACTTTACAAGTTTGAAAAAAAAACTACCACTCAATACTATATTATTTTTCTCTACCTATGTGTTCATGTCAAAATTTCCAAGTGAGAAAACATGTTTTGGTCAATTTCAACACGCGAACAATAATGGCCCAATTAAGAATTTGATGTGGCTAAAAGAAATAAGAAATAATACGGGACACAACACAGGATTGTAAGTTCACACTCCAGTCAGTTTCTACTGCAATGATAAAAATGCAAGAGCGTAAGTAAAACAATCTGTAAGTCGTTAAAGGTAATTGTATTGGCTATATCTATTTTAAACCACCTTATCTCCTTCAGTTGCTTTTCGCACAGTGCAAGATACACTACCTGAGGTAGATATAGGACTGTCAGGGGGCATAACCGTTTCTGGCTTTCCTTTTTCTGCGGCCGCTTTGGTTCCAGATCAGTGGTCTGCTTTTACTGCATATTTTTTTTATTATATAAATTTGAAATATCTGAATGTAAAAGCATTGGAACACAACAAAATAAATATCCGTTTACATGTTTATAGTACTAAGCGACTTGTGAAAGTAAAAGTTAGTATTTTTGCGAAGCGTTGAAAATTTTCAAAGTTTTATTTTGATACATTAAGAGGAGGTAATAATCATGAACACAGTAGGTCTTAAGCTGCCAACAATTTTGAATATATCCATGTATATTTCATATTTCTGAGTAAGCTCCATTTACCGTACGAAGCCTCAATTCAGGAGTTCTATCAGGACGTTTCAGCCATAAATGATCGGTGCGTATGCACAATTATCCCTCAAATATTTAGCGCATTAACCCCATAGTAGTGTGCAAAACTTGATTTAATTTCTAGAGGTCATTTCATATATTTTTTTAAATTTCATTTAGATAAGCAAATAGTGTTTGTGTTTCTCCTCTTGAAATATATGTATTCAATTTATTCAAATGAACAGTATCATGGCAAGATTGTACATTTATAAATTTAGTCCTAGAAAGCTCTTTTCAAAATGGACACACATTACAATTAATTTTACTATATGTTCTCTACATATATTTCTCTGTACTGAATTTTCCACTGAGTGCCTATCAATAGAAATCATATGTTAATCTAAAATACCTCCAAAGATGACTTCACTGTGAAGTTCTTGTGAAAGGTTCACCGGCACATTTTTTAGAGGCTGCACTGTAAACAGAGCAGCATGTAAACAGAACACATATTTCACTTCCAGATCATCACCAAGGTCTTATTACTCAATGTGCGTTGTCGCCGAAATACACTCAGACAACCACTCTGAGCTCATATTCTCGAGAATAAACAATTACTTTAAATCCCTACCAAAAATGCATACATAAAACTCTTCTATCACCACCAAAATGAAAGGGAAAGTGTTCTAAAATGGGCACTGAGCTGGAAGTACTAATTGTGATGCGAGTCCAAATGTTGGGTATAGGAAAAGGCACACTGAGTTATCTCCCCTTTATTATGGCCCATTTACAAATATTTTTCATTTCTGAAGTTTAGTATTTATTAAGCATGGCTATATTCTGTTGAAATAATTTATACAAACATAAAACAGTTGTAATGAAGGTCCAACAGTTGTGTTAGATTTCATGAAATAATTCTGGGGTCGGGAAAAGGGTAGACATATTCCTCAGCAGGCTGACGAGACACGTGACTTGGTATAGCTTTCATTGTTTGTCCTAATTAAAACTAAAGCTATAAATATGTTTTCAGGAACTGTCAAGAGTTGAAGACTTTGTTAATTCTCATGAAATTAAGTGGAATCATGTATTTCTGAAAATTGACAAAAATGCATTTTGATAATTGCCTACCCTCCACTCATTTCATGTCCTGAAATCACGCCAATCTGCATCACAGAGATAGTTTAGGCCTAATTTTTATCATTCTTAGATTCATCTTCATTTAAAAAAATAGCTTGATTTACTTGCAAAAACTGATATTTCAATTTTCATGTCCTATATCTACTACCTGCCTTGAATTTAGAATCAGACATTGCGTCACTCGTTCTAAGTTACTTCATTGGCTAACCGATATTTTCCACCGCCTAAGCTTCAAATCGGTGTCAGTTGTTAATCACACAGCAAGTAGATTAGACATGTTTTTCTGTATCTATCTGTTTTACACAAAAAAATCAATGCACATAAAATCGTACTATGGGTGACTGTTGGAACTTTCCGTCTTATTGAAAAAATACATCACGGCATGTTTGGATGTACTATTTTGTGAGAACTTTACATGACGTTTTTGACAGAATAATTTTAGTAGGCTGTCTTCAATTCACTCCTGTGATATTTTACAACAGTGGTGTTTTCCCTACAGGAGTAATTATTTCAATGAGATGTGTGTTTCTGAAATTTCTTACGGGAAATATACCATACCAACGTAAGAGTCGTGATGTTTTTAAAAGTAGGAATAATATACTCTCTCCGTCCTAGAAATTTTGATTGAGATCTAATGGCATCAGTTCCGGTTTGAAGATACCTCTCCACCATAATTATACATTCACGATTACCAAATTATAAAATATTCTACAGTGATGGACTCGGTGATGTTGTTCAAGGTTTATTTAAAAGGATACCCCAAAAACAATGCTGTTTGCATAACAATTAAAAATGAAAGTTATTTAAACAGATATTAAAATAGATATTTACAGAAGATCTTATTGTGAACAAAAACACAAAACTGATGGAATAACTCACTAAAATATAAATAAATATATTAATAAGTATTAAATCTTGCAATTGTAGATCCAAACGAAGCGGTTGTATTTCAAGATAAGTAAGGAAAATTAAAAACGAGTAATCTTTCATTGAAAGATATTGTCGATATAATTAAGGGAGTAACCGAAATCAGCATAGTAATGGAAATGGAATGGAAAAATGGAAAAGTAATGATAGTAATGGAAAAATAAAGCCTGGTGTTGTTAGGTCAACGATATTAGATAATATTCGTGGTCAGTACAAAAATCCGGGGATACAACGACTGGTTCTCTCAATCTGACTTATAATAAAATTACTGGTCATGGAGAACCAGAATTAAACGAAGACACTGCAACAAAGAAATAAGTTGACGATATAAACCTCCCAACGATGAACTCGTTAACGACAACTAATGACGGAATAATTTAAATCTGATTACTCTAAGCAAGAACAATTGTTTATGAATATTCGTAGACGCATAAACAGAAGCATTAATGAATTGTTTTGTGGAAGTCCATCAGTTTTTGTCCTCTTAGTATATACGACATTTACCATATCAACCACAATACCACGGCGTTATCCACTAAATGGATCTTCTGGATCCACGTTAGCGACGTGGGAGCAAAACGACGAGGAAACAATTTGTGATGGAACCTGAGGAAAGAAGACGGCTTGACATTTATAGACTATCAAATCCAATCATCGAAGAAAAATATCATGTCGGAACACTATAAATTACTTACAGATCTGCGAAATTTGTTTTCTTATCTATCTCAGTATTATAACGAAGCAATACGACATTTAATCCAAGTTTTATCAAATCTAGAAGTTATTCATAAATTATCGCTGAAACAGTATTTTCTAGTGATGTTGAAAATATTAATAATCCACTAGAAGAAATAATTATTGGTGCTATGGTATTTAAAATGGATACGACTGATTGTGGAATGCTAAATATAATTATAAAGATGTTGTTTCAGTTCATATGGCAGCGCGTTATCCAGGATGCTTTCTTCGAATGGGAGAATATCATGGATATTTGAAGAGATTTGGACGTCCAACACAGGAAATGAAATGACCAGAGTTGCGATAAACGGACTTATTACCAACTTAGTTGTGTACAATGATGTGAAGGGGCAAGCAATTAAATCCGCAAGAATATTTTCTCGAGGCAGACATAAAAATACAGATTTAATGTTACTCAGCGATATACACAGATCCCTAAAGTAATCAGAGATTAGTGTAATATTTTAGCTGTATTTAATGGATTTGATACACGTACTCTGTGAAATATCCATCAGGCTTGGTGTTAGGCAGATATGGATTTAATTAAGTTTAGAAACTTCTTTTCACGTGCACAAGCTACCCCACACGGACTTTTAACGATACATTTATATGCTCCTAGATCGAGATTTCGTGTAGGTCTTGATAAAATCTTTGGTTAAGAAATAGCAGCTATTCTGATTTAATTACTCACATGTTTATAGCAGCCGAGAGGGTGCGACCTCAAGGTAACGTCAGGTAAATAAAATATACATACACATTTTAAAAAACAATAATTACAAAAGATAAAGTAACAAAAATAAGCTAACTCAATTAGAGAAACTCTCTCAGAAGCTTCGGTGTGGCGTTAATGACCTTGTATTTTTAATTTTCGCAGTAAGATTCAGTCCCGGATTACCCATTAGGCAGAATAGGTAACTGCCTATGGGCCCGCGACTTTTATGGGCCCCATCAGGGGCCCCCATGAGACCGTGACCGTGGGTCTGGGGCCCCAAAAGTTTGACTGCCTATGGGCCTCCACGGTGCTTAATCCGGCGTTGGTAAGATTTATTTATAAAAAATGACGTTGCAGCAAAAGGTCTGTTCACCCTCACTCCAGAACTCCAGACTAAAGTACCTCCCATTCTACTGTCACCCAATGCAGTAACGATTGTGTGCGTGCTTTCGCTATTTAAAAAAAAATAAGTGTGCATAAGTCATTTTATAAACTGTATGACTTCTCTTTAGATACATAGTATATAAGATATTTACCTTACCAAATTATATATATATATATATATATATATATATATATATATATATATATATATATATATATATATATATATATATATATATATATATATATATATATATATGAGAGAGAGAGAGAGAGAGAGAGAGAGAGAGAGAGAGAGAGAGAGAGAGAGAGAGAGAGAACTTCACTTATAATTTCATAAACTATTGCTGCATCGAAAGCAGTTTTGCCAATATATGATAAATTTGACTTTAATTGAAATAAAATTAGCTAAAACTCTGTATCTGAAACACATTTTTTCAAAGTAAAAGTACACAACATAGTACATGTTCGACATACGCAGCCTGTTTTGAACCACATGAGTCTGACGTTTTATCAATAAAGTACGGCGAAATGTCTGACAAAATGAAATACCCTTATCAATAGTATATAGAGAGAGAGAGAGAGAGAGAGAGAGAGAGAGAGAGAGAGAGAGAGAGAGAGAGAGATAAGGGTATTTCATTTTGTCAGACATTTCGCCGTACTTTATTGATAAAACGTCAGACTCCTGTGTTTGAACTGTCTGGGCGTATGACCTACTTCGTATTATCGCGGTCAAAGTTCTTTCACTTTCCGTGCATCTAAATCACTATGATTTTCTGATCCAAGCATTTAATTCGGAACATTCGCCAGTAATCCGGAAGAGTAAGAGGCAGCATCCTTACCGATTTTGAAGAAACAAACAAAAAACAAGCCAAAACAGTAATAATGATCCGAAATTTACCAGATGTAATTTGAGCAGATGGAAAGGGGACGAAAATGGGAAATAAGGTCACAACGTTTACGGAGGAGCAGTTAGAGGCGTATCAGGTCGTTAAACATGATTTGGGCAGTGGTTCAAAGATTATAAATTTAAAATATTTGTTTACAAATAAAAAGAAAATAAATCAGTGTGGCATGTATTATTTCATTTAAATTGTTGCTCTAAAGTTTAATACTTTGATTTAGTTCAACCAAAGTCGATTTAGTCCGAGTTATTTAACGCTATCCACCTTCACTGGAATCCAAAAACATTAGGACGAATGTTATTGATTCTACCAATATGTAATCTAACAATATATATAGTTACCAGGTATTAAAGTGGGTCAAGAAAAGAGCACGTTGGGTCTGTTATAACAATAAAGGGTATTATCACATAGTCGGTAGACTTTGCCTACATTAGGGACGACAAAGGATTTTGAACCGTTTGTTTTATGAAGCTTAGAAACAAATATTATGGTAATAGCATCTTTGAGATGAAAAATAAAATTTATTTGAAAAGAATATCTGTAAAATTGATCGAGTTACGTCATTTTTTATATCGGTACCCTCCGACATTTATACGCACTCAAATTACCGAAAAATGTCACAAGGACACTATTTTTAAAAAAATTAGATTACGTTATAAATTTTAACTGGTAGTCTTACTGATAGGTTTAAACTATGAATTGATGGTTATAGCCCATCTACATGTTGTTTTCCCTGTCATATATATCATGTCAGTGATTTATTTTAAAATATAAAATGACGTAATTATAAATTTTGAAGTGCAAAAAGGAAAAGATAACTCGATTCTTACAATGTGAGTAAAATACTAAAAATAAGCAATTGCTTTCATTACAAACTATTAAAAAATAAGTGAAAAAACATTTATTCTTCCTCACTTACAATTATAATTATAAAACTATTAAAAACTAAGACCAAAACTTTAATTGTTGTGTTAATAATAACGAAGACTTTGCAAAGCTCCTGATCCTTTGAAGCTTTTAGCGATTTACAACATCTATAATGATATCATTATACAATGTACTACAGAAAACCAAATAACACAAAAACAATGAAATTGAAGAGGAGCGCAAGTATCTTGCTGGTGTATACACATGGGTGAGGTTGGATAGATACGTTGGATTGGAGTCTATCAGTGAAACATAGCACAGAGAAAAAAATTATGTCAATTACTTTACTTAAAACCATCATAACAAAGTTCATAAAACTTGTAAACAATAAAAAAAAATGTTTACAAATAATTCCACTTTACTAGGCTATTCTGTTCTGAAAAAAACCAAGCATAATTGTAACAGAACATGAATAGGAACAGGAACAGGAACAGGAACAGCTGTAACTACACTACACCTCTGGAACAATTTCCAGATTGCCATTTCTGTAATCCTCTTTCAGAGTATAAGTGTAGATGGCATTTGGCGAACTGTTTTCCTGCAAATCACAATCATATACAATGTTGTAAAATTCAGGAAATCCTGCTACTACACTCAATACCCCCCAGGCCACTTGCCCTCATCGAAAGTATGAATCACCTTTCCAACAAGTAATGGAATTTCTTGTGCAGGCGATTCCTCACTAGGGCTATCTGCGGCATCTTTAATTAACTGAATGACGTTATTTTTCAGTTTTTCTAATGAGTATGCCTTACCCTTTTCACTCATTTGATACAGCTGTTTATCTATTACAGTCTGTTTCAAGACTTTCTGCCTGAAACGTATTTGTGATGATAGTGCCTTTCTTTTCTCTGTATTTGATAGTTCGGCAAGGATGTTCTCTACATCATCTGGTCTTTGCCACAATCCATAATAAAGGATGGCATTTGTATGTTTCGACTTTACTTGAAGTGCTCTTTTCTGCTTCTTTTCTATAGCAAGTTGTTTATTTTGTAAATTCTCTCTTCGTTTTGTCTCAATTTCTTTCAGCCTTTCTTTATATTTGGCTTGCATTTGTCTGCCTTCTTTTCTACATTCAGTTAGCATTTGTTCTTTTCCCGTTATTGGAAGTGACTGTAGCCATTCTGAAGTTTTATTAAAGGCAAACATGAGAAAGGCCTCATTAGAGATGTTAGTGGCATTTGGTCTGTAACAAAGAAAGAAGTCAAGTATTCCAAAAACACGTTCAGGAACTTTGTTGTGTGCTATAACTGACTGGGTGTGTTCTCTAATTTCATCTGTTGGCTGAAAGAAACTTCCACCAGGCAGCTGTTCTTTCATAGCCTCCAAGTCCTTTAAAAGCCATTTGTGCAAGAGCACACGCATTGTCATCAATGGCATCACAGGACTGGACAAGTTTAGCATAAATTTCGTCTGTTTCAATCGGACTACTTTCAAATGTGTGGTCATTACCATTTATGAAATCAGAAGAATCTTCACTAGCTCTATCAAAGAAGGCAAGGAGTGTATAGTAACTATTGTTCATGTCCAAAACATGAACATTACTTTCAATCAATCTTCATAAAAGGGCTGTTATTAATTTTGATATGAGCCCCAGAACCTTACAGCTGGCAATTATATATGGCTTCACTAGTGATAATGTCAGTTTTTGAAGTCTGTTACATGATCCATGTACAGTTTCAAAAAACTGCTTTATCCTCTGATGGTGGTAAAAGGCAATTTGACCCATCAAAAATATAATGTTAA
The DNA here is from genome assembly GCA_029339505.1 of Unio delphinus. NCBI lineage: Eukaryota > Metazoa > Mollusca > Bivalvia > Unionida > Unionidae > Unio > Unio delphinus. Next base: position 4,060,114 of record JAQISU010000106.1, read on the forward strand.
ATCTATTCCCTCGAAAATTGACAAACATGCTTTTTTCATTTTGCGACTGGCAAAATGTTCTAAATGCACTATAACAACATTGCAAGCTTTCTGTTCTGACGAATTATTGTTTTTTTTGCAATGATCTGTTGTTTGCAACAGAAGCTCTCTTTACGGCATATCGTGATAAAGATCTCTTCAGAAGTATGTTTTTGTAACGAGTAACTCGTTTCTCGTTAGCAACGAAATTTAATTTCTGAAGCATTTTGTCTTTATCATTCAATAACTTTTTGATTTGAGAAGATAGTTGATGGGTCTATAATTTAAATTTTTTTGACTGAGATTTTAATTCTTGAGAATGAGACCTTTTAAGACTAGAAATCTCATACTGATGGGTTTCAATAGTTTCTCTACTTTTAATGTTTTTTTCTTCCTTCAGTGACTATATTTGTTGTTTGAACTGTGATAATTCAGTTGCTAAACTTGTACATGCTTGCTTGCAAGACGAAAGCTCCTCTTCATAAAGTTTTCCACTTGGAAACTTAGGTGCTGTCACAGTGTTAACTGGTACAGAAAATGTCTCATTTTCAAATTCATTTTTGCCAACCCTCGTTTCCCTTTCAGTTTATTCTTGTATCTATACAGACTTGCAGTTAGAGCTAGTTTATTAATACATGATGGATCGAGGTTAGCTATCTCTGCAAATTTGTTGATTAAATAATGTTCATCAGTTGTCTCTGATGTACTTTGATGAAAGATCTCAATAGCTGTCCGAACATTTAAAGTTCTACTGTCTTTATTGGAATCCATCATCAAAGATATGCATGCACTAGCATGCAAAACACGAAATAAAAAGAAAAAAAAAAATCTCCGTACAAGATTTGTTAAATATATGATAATAAAAATCGATATGAAACACAATTTTGGTTACTACCAAAATAATTTATGCCGGATTAAAATTATACAAGACAAATTACAAGACAAAATAGGCACAATGTGTTGTGCGACTAACCTTATAAAATGATAGCAATAAAAAAAAGTTAAACAGACGATAAACATAAAATAAATAGTTCTAAATCAATACTTTATTCATTATTATTGATTAAATAACTCATATTTTGTGTACAATGTGTTTTTCAGCTTTGAATATTTGCATCTTCACAGTGATGGTCGAACCATATACATAGTGAAATGAAAACGAGGCTGAACAACTACATCGAACAGGGTCATACAAAATTTAAAAATTGCAATTAATTACGTGGACAATTGTTGCAGTTCTTTCTCTATTCATTAAAAGAAATGAATAAAATATATGAATGAATTGAAAAGAACTGCGTAATCGGTCAGGAAAATAGTATTATTAATATTTCTTGTTTTCTACGATCATTTGCAATAACCGCAAAGCGTGCCTTTTAGAAAAAAAGTGTCAATACGCATGCTCCAGAGACTTGAGAAAATGTTTCGGCACCTTTCGGGATCATAACAATATATAACCTTGAGTAAAATTGCCGTAGAGTGTACCCACCCATTCGGATTTTCACACATTTCCATACCGAAAAGTTCCATACATATTTTGGTAAGTTTGCATTGGTTATCTCCCCCTACCCTTTGCCGTCCCTACCTACATTTGTGCAGTTTAATATTTTTGATATTATACATGTGCACATAGCACTTTATGTGATTCAGATGGGTCCAAATAAACCCATGAAAGTATTCTCTTTATTGATTGGCTGCGCTCATGGAAAGACCTATTTTTCCCGCCATCAGGAATTTTTTGTTTTCATTGAACATTTTTTGGTCACAATTTGTTTTAATCGATTAGGAATTGGAAAAAAATGGTCTCGTCTGTCTCAATACTCAAGATATTCTAATTGTTCTAGAAATCTTTTGGTATAAATGTTTCTTGTGCTATGCTTCATATGCAATAATGTAATGTATTATATACTTAAGTTTGAAATGTAGAAACTTATTGGTAAAAAAATGTTGGTAATTCCTATGTTTTCATATGTGAAAAAAATATCCTTATATTTCATGTGAAAATATAACTAAGATTATCAATATGACACTTGGTAACTGGTTGTATGTGCCTTCAAAAATTATACCTACAGCAAGAAAAAGAGCACTGTGTGAGCTATAACAAATAATGAGAAACTGTATTACATTTCAGACACAGATATTCATTTTTTAACTAGATACTGTTCGTATCAGTGGCGTAACGAGGATATTTGGCGCTCAGGGCAAAACATCCAAATTTGTGGTGCCCAGGTCAAAACACCCAAATATGCGCCCCTGGCTGCCCCTGTTGTGCAGTTATGTTGATACTTTGGGCCGATTTGGCGCCCCCTAGCCAACGGCGCCTGGGGTGAATTCCCCCACCTGCCCCCCCTCCGTCGCTACGCCACTAGTTCACATATCTTGTAAGTTATTTCTGCTTACTTGACAACAGCAATAAACCTGTGTTGCATTACCGAATGAGACTAGCTTTGTTTTCAGATATGGTCAGCTAGTTTACATAATAACACAGATGTAATTTACTTTACTAGATTAGGTCAACCCAATCCTACCGCTCTCTTAAGTCACTAATGTTTATATGATCATCTTAAGAAGTGAGGTGAATGTAAGAAGTGTGTGTGTGCTGTGCTGAAGAATGAATTTAATCATCCAAGCTTCAATTCTGGAGCAAGTTTGGTATGTATGTAATAAAAAGCAAATTTTCTTTGCCACTCATTATAATATGAAGATTGTTTTATACACATTAATTATATCTGTCAACACAAGTACAGCTGTATGTATTGTGTATGCAGTATCTAAGTGTTTCATGTTGGTTTTTATTTTCATGTTATATCTTTAAAATGGTACTAACAGCTGCCTTGCTTGTCATTAAAAGGTTAGTATTAGGACTAGTCAGCCTGGTGTCAGGATGGGTGGGACATCATGCTTCATGTCTGCGGCATGATGTGCCAATGCTAGACATCACTATAAACTGCCACACCATAGATATCATAGTGATATGACTGAAAACTTGTTAAAACTAAGTAAAATTTCCAAATCACACACATATTTTAATGACCTGTGCTTCATAAGTTGTATATGCATCTCCCCATTCATTTTTTAAAACTGTTATGTGATGTTTTTCTATACATGTACCTGCTTTTAAGAAACATTCAACATACAATTGACATGTTATCCACTAAAGTTGACTCAAATTTGAGATTTTGAGTACTTTTTTGCACATTCAGTTTATTTTTCTGCATAATTTTATTTTGATATTTGTCATCACAGTGAATTGAGAGATAATGATAAGACATTGGATGATAACTCTTTTCATTAGAATGATAACAGTGTTTGAATAAACTCATTAAAATGTTAAGAGAACATGTATTGGGAATATTATGGCATGGAAAGTCAACCTAATTTACATAGATCTGAGATAAGAACATAACTTGAGGTATATTGTTATTTATTCTTTGTCCTTTTTACCTCTGTAACAAACAGCTCTAAACAATTTTTTAGAATAATTTTTTGAAGTTTCTTTGCTTATAATTCTCAAGAGAATTTATATTATTATTTGAAACATTAAAAAAATTATCATAGCGATTTCCATTTAAAGAATTTTTTCTATAGTTTTGAGTATTACCATCAGTGAAGTTAACTACTATCAGATCTAATCATTTACCAAAATTGTAGTTGTACATGTATTCCTTTATGTATAAAATTGACCTGAATGTGGATCTGTACTTTGCTACTAATTTTAGTAAAAACATAAAGTTTGTTACCATTATTAATTTGGTATTTTATTACATTGTTACATTTATTAAATTGTCAATTTGGTATTTTACAGCACACATCAGCATGTTATTTGGTGCGGACACAATTGGAGAAAAGTGCCTTGCCAAAGACACACAATGGTAGCAATCTTGAGGCTAATCCAATTGTGGATTAAAACTTGTGTTCATGAGTTTGACATGCTAACCTCAGAGCAACAGTGGTTCCTACTACTTTTTGTAGAAATGCAAACTATATTTGGTAATAGAGAATGAACACTGTGCTGTTGGCATGGAGAGATTGAAATATCTCAAAGCCAATGAAATGATTTCAGTGAAAATATTTGCCATTTATGTTAGCAGATATAATTTTGAATTCCAATTTTTTTCTAAATTAATTATGTTCTTTTTTCTTAGTGTCAGTCAGCCAGTTACATATAATAAATTCTTTTCACTTACATATTTTATAGCATATGAAAAGTGTTTGAATATCAATGTATCTCTTTTCCAGGATTGTACGCTATTCACAAAGAAAGAAATATTGAGGTATGTTGGTTTCTTTGTCATATTCATATTATGCAGTGAATACCTTGGCAAGCAATTTATTTCTTGTATAATATGGTGTAGATTACAAGACATGTGTAGCGTTAATGCTTTATTATTAGGAACAGGACCATGTTCAATAAAATCTCTTGTGAGGATTAAGCGGTCATCTCTCTCTCTCTCTCTCTCTCTCTCTCTCTCTCTCTCTCTCTCTCTCTCTCTCTCTCTCTCTCTCTCTCTCTCTCCCTCCCCCTCCCTCCCTCCCTCCCTCCCAGACTGTTTATTTCTATGCATATTGCCCTCTAGCCAGAACAAATTTATTTATACCCAAACACATTCAAGACCAAGTAAATCAAGATCTGATCATAAAATTGCAGTAATGTAGCTTTTGACAAGGGCAGCTACTCCTAGTCATCTCATCCTTGTGGATAGGTCATAATAATCGGATAATTTCATTGTTCAAGGTAGTTTTATTAAGGCAAGTTTCAATAAAAAAAATTAGCACACTGAACTGCGAAAAACTGGTATGAATCAAATTCAGTTTTCTATTTAATATTGTGTTTGATGCATTGTGTCAGGCTCAGGTTGCATTGTGTCGGGCCTAAGATGCATTGTGTCAGGCCCAGGATGCATTGTGTCAGGCCCAGGATGCATTGTGTCAGGCCTAGGATGCATTGTGTCAGGCCCAGGATGCATTGTGTCAGGCCCAAGATGCATTGTGTCAGGCCCAGGATGCATTGTGCCAGGCCCAGGATGCATTGTCAGGCCCAGGATGCATTGTGTCAACATGACAGCATATTATGATATGTATTGTCATAAATTTGGAAAATATGTATGAAGTCCAAAACTATATTAACAAAAGAACAAGAAATCAATGTTCCATATCACTTTAAAATTTTTTGTTAATTGAAGAATGATTGAAAAACATCTTAGCATGTGATTGAGTCCAAGTTGGATGAAATAGTCTACTGTTTAATTTGCATCTGCTAAACTCAAGCCACATGTGAGGCTATGAATGGACGAAGTTGGTAAATGTGTGCTGTTAAATTCATCATGAAACTGGCACACTTCACCTCCACATTGCATTCCTGACAAATTGCATGATTATTGATTAATTTTACATCTTTCTAGGGCGCCTGAATCCAAAGTGCTGCCTCTGTAACATGCTTCATCTCATAAAACATGCACACATGCCATTTAGCATAGTTGCTATGCAATAGGCAGTATATAGCATGCAGTTGCACAATTTTCTAAACATACATTTTGCAGAAATAATTTTGGTTTTATTTTTAGAACATTCAAATGAAGGCTGAAGAAGTCATTTTATATGTGTTCTATTTACAGAAATATTACAAAAGCTGTGTAGTTGCAAGTCTCACTGTACACGTAAAAGCCATACCAGCATATGCTGATACCCTTGTAAAACTGTACACTCCTATAATGTGTGTCATTTATGTTTCTATGACAGAAATCAATGCACAATATTTGGTACACCTCCTTGAGGATCTTCCAAGAAAAATAATGATTAAAATCAAAAGCAAAATACTAAAACATTGATATTTTTAAAGTAAATGTCTATTAAGAGTGTTAGTAATAAATCAAGGCAATCCATCAACATGTTAAACCTTAGTAGACAAGCCAGTATTTATTAGTAGTGACTGTCATTCATGTTACCCACTTGAGCAGAGGGTCCATGGTGGGTAAGTGGTCTACAGATCACCTCTGCAGATCGATGACACCTGTGTCCACGGGTTTGAATCTCAAGATCAGCCAACAACGGTATATCAGAAAGCGGTCCAGTAGCTTCCTTTGGGTTGGTGGTTTTGCCTGGGTTCTATCTTCACTAGATGTATTGGCAGCCATGTATAACCTATCGTGTGCACAAATATGGCGTTAAATCCCTCTCCCACAAATCCACTCTAGCAAATAATTTTAGTGTATATAAACGTAATCATTCTTTAGAGTGTGTAGAACATTTTTGGTGGCTACTAAATCAATTATAAAAGAAGCCACAAAAAAGAAATGTAAATTTAAATACTACAGATGATGTTTTTTCAGAAAATCGGTTGACCTGAATTATTCTTTGGTAAACAAGTAATGTTAATCTAGATCCTGACCATGATTTAGGGCTGGTGGCAACCATATAAAAACAAGTTTTATTTTTATTTGTTAAATTATCGGTTTTTGTCAAGGTCAAGATAGGACTAGTGAATAAAGAAGTAAACAACTTTTTATTCTTAAAGTAAAATAATTGGTTCCCATCAGGTCATGTTAGGAGTATGTGATATAAATAGTCATGTGACTCCTCACCCTCTTCTTTTTGCATATTAGAATACGATGAAATCTTTGTTTTAATGAAATATAGTTTGGGGCTTTTATATCTGGCATTAGGACCTTTTCTTTAGTTGTAGCCAGTTTTTAATAAATATTTACTTTCCTTTCAGTATTTTAAAGGATTAATTTGTATTTCTGGAAATATTTTATATGCTCATACAAAATTCTTGGGCAAAGACAGTTTATCAAAATTTTATTTAGATTTCCAACACAGTAGTGTTAAATATTATCTTTCTACAAGGAACTGTAGATACGCACTAAACAGACTTCAGCATATGTCATCATTTTCAATCTTGGCTTTTCCAACAGAAGTCAAACTTGAATCTATTAGGACATTTCATTACTAGGACTTTTATGATTTAATTCGTGGATTATTCTTGGATTACTTTTGGATAAGATTCTTATACTGGAAGTTTTTTCTCTCCATTTTTAGAATCTTTCTCCAAGGAAAAAAATTATTTGTTAAATTTGACAAGACTTGTTTTCACTTTTTCTGTGCTATTGTTCATTTAGAGCCTAAATAGCTGCCATGAGAGAGAAAAGACATTAATCTGTGAAATGTTTAAATCCCCTCAAATCTGACCTGCAAAAGTCAAGATTCCATTTGATTTTGTTTTTATAAAAAGGCATTCATAAAACATTTGAGCACATTTAATTTCAGTATCACTGATGATTCACAGCTTTCTTTTGAGTTATATTTCAATATCATATAAAAGACTAATGCTTCATATGAGACCAAATCCAGAATCACACAAACATTATAGTATTTTTAAAATGTACAGTGTAAGGTGGGATTCTATGATGGGATTAATTCAATGTTTCAATCTCACAAAACAGGATGTAATTTTCACATTTTTGCAGTTTTTAATGACTGAATTTTTTAGTCAGTATCATTCTTTGTTGCATATAACAGTCTATCTTTCTGGATTTTTTTTAATATGCTCCTAACGATCATTGGGGTCAGAAACAGTTGCACTGCCAATCATTTTTAATGCCAATTTTGTGTTTGAATAGATATGTAGTTATAACTTGTGTTGCCTACATGTATTTGCAAATAAATGTATTTCAAATTTGAGAGCATATATACCTGTGTAGAACTACCATTTATTTGCTAAAGTGAGTGTTACCTACAACACACAATATTCACATAATTGTAATTTAACAAGACAGTGACCCAATTTTGAATCATGATCAACACAGTGTATATCTCTCCCTATTACATTTTTTTCTATATCATAGCTGATTTAAAATGCCACTTTCATGAACATGCATTGGCAGATATGGGTCTGCCCTGTCCAATGAAGAATCTGGGTCTAACAGGTAATTGTGCATTGGCTCATCTGGATTCATCCTGTTCAGTGATAGACCTGGATCTGGCAGATTATTGTGTGAACATATTTGCATCCACCCTGTGCAATTGCAGATCTGCTTCTAACAGGTCATTGACATATCTAGGGCTATCCTGTGACAGATCTGGGTCTCTCCTGTTATGTGTAAGATCTGGATCTAACAGATAAATATTTATTGACAGATCTGTATCCACCATGTTCAGCCACAGATCTGGTCTTAGATTTCATTTTGCAGTGGCAAATATATGAGTCCATCCTGTTCTATAATGGATTTGGTCTGAGAGATCATTGTACAATGGCAAATACGAGTTCACCCTATTAAATGACAGACCTGGGTCTGAAAGATCATTATGTGGTGAAATATAATGGTCTACCCTGCTTGCAGTTGGTAACATATTATACACGAGTAAAAATTGGCCCAATACATGTTTTATATATGTGTGCTTTTTCAGGCTCTTTAAACGCTACAGAGAGTTGGCACCAGAGACTGTTCCTTTTGACATGAAAAGTGGAACCAAGAATGTTAAAGTGTCATACAGTATCATTGAGAAAATGGTGGAGTTGAAGGTATCACTTACATTTTTTCAAGGATAAATATATGACATTATACAGCCAGGCAAATAATTATAAATTCATAACAGCAATCCACATCCTCCAAAATGCATCATTGCTTGTTGGATCTATTAATTTTGAGCATTGATAGCCAATAGAAAATCAACCAAAACATACTTTGTAAAGAAAATACTAAGTAGTGTAACATGGGGTTATAAGAGTTCTATCCAACCATATTTTTTTACAAAATGAAAACTTAAGCATATTCCTTGTAACTATTTATTATTATCCTTCTTTATTTCATTGGCAGGTGACATACAAAGAATTTTGAGACATTTTGCTTTTCTTTATCTCTCTGTTCCTTCTGTCATTTATAAAGGGGTTCTTTTAGATTTGACTGCATTTTCTTTTATTTCATTGTGCTCCACAGGAGAATCCATTTTGCAAAAATATCTGTGAAGTATTTTCAGAAGATGGATCTGGTGATATGACATTTGATGACTTCCTTGACATGTGCTCTGTATTTTGTGAGGCTGCCCCACGAGATATCAAGGCTGCCTATGCCTTCAAAATTTATGGTAAGGGTTGAGTGGTTGAAGGGAGACAACTAGTGTAGAATGCATAGAGCCAGGTATTAATCTAGAGTATTTTCAATAATCCTTCATGAAAATCGTTAATTACCCAAATCAAGCATAAATGTCACTTGGGGTGAAATTACACAGGTGTAATTATGAAGAACCTGTGAGTATAGGGTATAAGATGCACAATTTTAATCATTAATCTTCATCTCTCAAATAAAATACACCAATAGTTTTGTAACTTTGATCATAATTTCCAGAGGTGTGTGTGTGTGTGTGTGTGTGTGTGTGATTGGTAATGAAATGGCTTTTTTATCCAGACACCTGCTTTATATGAAGAGAACATAACCAGTTAATATCAGCTAAACTGTACAGTCACCATTTTAAACATACAAGAGATTTGTATCAAATACATTTGGATAAACTTTGAGTGTCTGAAATGCACAAATCTATACAATTTCCTAATATTTTATTTTTTTATATTTTAGATTTTGATCATGATAATTACCTGAGTGAGTCCGATTTAAAGAGGGCCCTAAAGAGTTTGACTGGTGATGGACTTACTCCTGATGAGATTACTTTTGTGGTCAGCAAGGTAATTGAGATGAGCAAAGAATACCAGAAAATGCCTTTTTATCATTGACATAAAACAACACTATTATTCAGATTCAGAAAATATCATTACAATGAAGCAAGTTTCATTCTAGCCAGGATGCGGACCCAATGCTTGTACCAGATTGGACAATGAAGTTATATTGGCACACTTATTATCTCACATCATAAGCATAGGATAATTTCCCATGCAAGCTATATAGAACAATCTGAATTTGACAGCCAGTATGGGAAAGAAACTAGAAAATACTGGAACCAAGCCATAAGCTTATTGATCATATTTGACCCACTATATATTTTGTATAATTTGAGAATGCTTACATACAGAACAGAATGCATTTAAATCTTTATTTATATTACTTTTGAACCATGGTAAATGAGATTCAAGAATTTCTTTTGCAATGAAATTATTTTTCGAGATGGTATTGTGAAATTTAAAAACCTCATGATATAAAAATAAAAAGGCATTTATCACAAATTACATAAAAATGACAAATTTGCTTCAGCTAAATTGGAAAGACAGAAGAAAATAAGGATAAGCTAATGATAGTTTTCTCTACAGCAAATAGAAATGGTGAACAAAACTTTTATTGTATAATTGCTACTGTGTAGCCTAAGTAATATAGTAGCTATTATAATTGGAGAGAGGTAAGAGGATTGGTAGTACAAATGGAGATTAGGAGACGAATGTTGTTAGAAATTAGTTAGATATGTCCCCCCCCCCCATGCAAGACTGGCATTGTTCACAGTGTAACTCGTTATTCCCTGCACGTTTTTGTCATATTTGCTTGAAATACGAGTAGGAAGCACATTTTGGGGGCTATTTATAAACATCCTAAAAAATCGACTTCCAAGAAATTTCTGGTTAACCTTATGCTAAGCTGTGTTAGAAATGTCACTTTTCACTTCTTTTTTCTTTTCTTTTTTCCATAACGAACCCATCATTTTCATATTTAGACAACTTTTCTTCCATCTTATCTACTTTTTGCAAAGGTTTGCCTGTCTGTGTGCAGTTCAGACCAGTTTGCCTTAGATCTGAGATCAAAATGTATAATATCCAGACACAAAGTCGGATTCTGACAAAAGATGAATTTTTTTATGGGGGAAAATCGGATCCAAAGAATTTAGATTTTCCCTCTGTATTTTGTAGTGCCGATAGAAAAGCCAGATAATTTGGTATCATTGTAGTGCTATGTCTGTCTTCCTTTCTGTCATACTAACCACTTTAGTGTATCTTAAATGACCTAATGCTATAGAGTTCAGAAGTATGGTACTACCTGCTGATGCATAAATGAGGTGCCAAAGGTCAATGAGTTAACCTTTCAAATTTGACTTTCAAACAAATATGCATTGAATAGCACGTTTGTTAGTGTTATTATTATTATTTGCCATGAACTATTCAACAAAGTTATACAGCGTGTGTACATGTTCTCTCTCAGATTTATATTTTACGCAAGAATACTACATCCTGTTTACTTTAATCCATCCTTTAAATTAAGGAAAAATTTAAAATAATATTTTGGTTTATGCATCATGACAAAACACAAATTTGATTATTGATTGACAATTTAAATATGACCAGTGAACAGAGAACTAACCCTTTGCTAGGCCAGCATGTATAAATTAGACTTGGAAATAGCTGTTTAAGCTTCAGAAACAATATTTAGATTATTAAGTTGACCAGAGACAGTTGGTTTGTGTGATAAGGTATCCAAAGAAGCTGTATGTGGCTGATTTTGAGACCCAAATTTTGTCAGCCTTTGCAAAAGTTAAAATACTGAAAGATGCATGACCCTAATTAGAAGTGATGCAACATGTATGAAAGATGAATATTTTTAAAATCAGAGATAGCTATAATTCACAGACAAATAGATTAAGGGATATCCAACTCTACCTGTCACACTGACACAATAAGTAACTTGTGTTTCTACACAACTAATCATACCAATTAGCAAACAAATTGTCTAAACCTTCACCTGTATTGATAAAAATTGCCTATCTTTTGAACCAGACATATTGGCACCTTTTTTTTGTTGCTGAACAATTCACAATATAGGACTTTTTCTAAACAATGTCTTGCTCATAAAATGAAACTTTAATGTCTATTCTTAGAGTCTGAGTGTTCAATAATGATATGCTCCAGTGACCACTTAAGGCAGGTGGCCATTACATGCAGGATATTGTTATAGCAAATGTAAGGGTGGGGGCCGGGATTGAAAAGGGTTTTGTGACACCTATGTACATGTGACTGTTAGGGGAGGCTGACTGTATATGTATAATCATAGCAGCACAGTCCTTAAAAATAGATAAAATAACAATTTGATTCAATCAGATGGGAAAGAATGATTTTTGTTGTTTAATTGTTTTTCAGGTTCTAGAAGAGGCGGATCTGGATGATGATGGAATGTTATCTTACATTGAGTTTGAACACATCATTTCACGATCTCCAGATTTCATCAGGTATTCTTGTGTAATGGGATTAGTTTCTGCTGGTTTCATATATTCTATTTTATGTTTTGGGGAGTTTTTACTTCGTTTTGTGTTTTTGTTAGAAATATTTTTGAGTAGGCAATTTTTTTGTTTATTCAATCATGTATTTATTTGTTAATTGTAAGGACAGTGCATGACTATCTAGTTAAACAGATAGTGTACCACTGCATTTTCAAAATAGGTATGTACAAAGATTGAAAATTTGTACAGTACCTTAGCTTTAAAACATTATTCGTGGATACATTTCCTATTTGGCGTGTGAAAATACAGATGTATGTTTTTATATATGGTGACCATCCTAGGAAGTGTGGAACTTTTTTATACAGATCTTATTTAGTGTTGTTTTTAATACTAGACTATGCAAGTAATTGGAACAATGCTTATAACACCTGCCATCAGTCTTGATAAATTTTGATGTTATAATCCAAATTGTCTCTAACTGAATTTATAGTAATTCCAAAAAAGTGTTTTAGTACTAAATTATTAATGAGCACTTTGTAATTCAAAAGAATAATTTAAATAAATAAATCCTCTCAAATTAAAACTGAACAGCAGAGAAGACTGATTCCACATTCAGTTATTAAGATAGGAATGAGAAATTAAAATATAAATAACCCTAACATAAATTCTAAGACAAAATAAGATGACCAGTATGAGGGTCATCTTATTGAATCTTTCCATCAAACTGTAAACAAAATTAATTTATGGAATCTTCTAGGATCAGAATCAACAGTTTATCATGTTGAACCAAAAGTCCTAATCTCATTTATGGACAAATATATAAATAACAAGTCTTTTGGTCCTGGTCTAAGGATTTTGGTGAAGCAACATCAAATTTGCCACAATTACAAACTTCATATCGTACATTTGTTTGCAAGTCAACATCAAAGAGACAGATGCTTCTTTCAAATGGCTCAAGATCATATACCAAGTTAACCATGGAAGATAATATAAAAAAATAATCAGTAGCAAACTGTATATTTTTGCACAAATAAACAAAAATACAAATGTTCAATAGTCCTCTTTGTATGCACTTAGCATTAGTAGGACATAACTGACTTGGGCATTATTGAAAATAGCTTACACAGACATAGACCTATGGTCATTTAATGTGGCCCTGAACTAAATTGTCTTGCAGACACCATTATTTTCTTATCAGGCTTACATTGACTGAATTTTATCTAGTCCCAAAATTATAAAGGTTTATTTATTACCCCAAGGGCAAAGCAAAGTTTGGTCAAGAATGTACTCTAGAATAAAAGTTAATTTTGATCTTTTGACACCCAAATCAATAGGCCTCTTACATACCATATGTATATGCCTTAACAAACTTTGATCTTTTGACACCTAAATCAATAGACCTCTTACATACCATATGTACATGCCTTAACAAACTTCCTCTTACATACCATATGTACATGCCTTAACAAACTTTGATCTTTTGACACCCAAATCAATAGACCTTTTACATACCATATGTACATGACTTAACAAACTTTGGTCTTTTGACACCTAAATCTTACATACCATATGTACATGCCTTAACAAACTTTGATCTTTTGACACCCAAATCAATAGGCCTTTTACATACCATATGTACATGACTTAACAAACTTTGGTCTTTTGACACCCAAGTCAATAGACCTCTTACATACCATATGTACATGCCTTAACAAACTTTGATCTTTTGACACCTAAATCAATAGACCTCTTACATACCATATGTACATGACTTAACAAACTTTGATCTTTTGACACCTAAATCAATAGACCTCTTACATACCATATGTACATGCCTTAACAAACTTTGATCTTTTGACACCTAAATCAATAGACCTCTTACATACCATATGTACATGCCTTAACAAACTTTGATCTTTTGACACCTAAATCAATAGACCTCTTACATACCATATGTACATGCCTTAACAAACTTCCTCTTACATACCATATGTACATGCCTTAACAAACTTTGATCTTTTGACACCCAAATCAATAGGCATCTTACATACCATATGTACATGACTTAACAAACTTTGATCTTTTGACACCTAAATCAATAGACCTCTTACATACCATATGTACATGACTTAACAACCTTTGATCTTTTGACACCTAAATCAATAGACATCTTACATACCATATGTACATGCCTTAACAAACTTCCTCTTACATACCATATGTACATGAACATGTAGGTCTTCCACAAACTTTGATACATCATTGAGAACTTACATCATAATGCAGAAACAATGTTTTTCTTGGGGGAAGAGTGTTCTTGACCTTTTATTTTTAAACACCCACTCCTGTGCAATCATCGGGCCTCTTCATTACTCCAAAGTCCAAGTCCTTGATGTACTTGCTCCAACTTGATATGCTCTTTCATTTTTGGTAAATGTAGATTGTGGACAACTGAGCTATTGTGTATAAACCTGTTGTGCATATATATATATATATATATATATATATATATATATATATATATATATATATACTAGCTGTAATTTATACTCACTGCCTTAAAGTGAAGTGTTATGAAATAAGGATATATAGAAACATTAAAAAGCATCACAGTATTCAAAACATTACTGAAAATGAAAGAAATAAGAAACGATACTATAAATAAAAATTAGATTTAATACTTATTCAAACCGTTTCTTCATTCCAGAAAAGCTAATATCAAAACTTTATATCCTCTTGAAAGCATGTTCAATTTCGTCCCTATTTGTTTAATCCCAATGAAAAACATGACTGTAAAATAGAAATATCTTTTGTTCACAAAACCAGTTAATCAACATTGCGTCAAGGCAGCCAGTACACACAAATGTGTGTTGGGGAAATAATCCCAAAAGTGTTGAATTAAACAAGTCGATTATTCTGAAAGCCACGAATAATTAAGTCCAATCTTTTACTCAATTTTAGGTAAGCCTTAATTAACTATTCAGTATCAATCGGCATGGTAGATAATGTTTTTAAGTAAAGTCTTTAGTTATGTTGGTTCATACAAAAGATTGGCTCAAATAATGAAATTATTCAATTTAGTTATCTGTGCTGAGCAAGGAGTATTTGGTTCACTTGAAAAATGAGGATATCCAAACCAAAAGCGATCTAAGTTGATAGTTACCACACTTAAGACGAATTTGTTAACACCAGGGTCATTATAAAGTAATTGATCAAGCAACTTCATTGACATTGTTTTAAGGAAGAGTTCATACACCTGTACTTTAATAATTGTTTAAAAATATTAATAATAATAGTAATACTAATAACAATTTTATTTAAATATGGTGACAGTTATCCATGGATCCAATCCTCCTTGTGGTCCTCTGTATATTTACTTACGGAGTACATGTACATAGTTGAACACACAACAATAATGATTTAAATTAATAGGGGAGAAAAAGGTGTTATTGGTTCCCATTAATTTTGAATGCAAGTAATCTTCACAGGTGTTTGATTTTGTTCAAATAGGTGGCATTACTGTTTGAAACATTTAAGCAACCATCAATTTGTTGTTCTCATGGTTTTGTTTGAGATATTTGTTGAAGTTAATCTATCAAATGATATTCTTACAAATAGGATGACTTTGGCAGATAAAAACTTTGGCAGATAAAACGAGGATTTTTAGTGCCGTGTAATAAAAAAAATAATCTTAAAAACCATGAAAATGGAGACCCACAAATATAAATGATAGTACAATATTTTATTGTTTCATGTCCCCTTGATTTTATTTTGGCTAGTTGACACAAAAAAAGATCAATATGAGCTTCTACCTGGGACTAACGTGCTATGGAGATTGGAAACTCCAAAAAGATTGCCAGTGGTTGACTTTATTTTACCCTGGAATTTAAGGAAACGGAAGGGTTATCCTGTCCTCAATTTATAAATGCCAGAAGTACTTACCTAGGCTCAAGAGTATATCTATGTTATTGTTTTCAGTCCCAGGTGTAATTACATGTACCTTGATTAGATATTGCAGTTAGCTGTTTTACTGTGTTTTCAATCCCAGGCATAATTACCTAGGTTAGAGATTGTAGTTAAATATTATTGCAGTTAGCTGTTGTACTGTCCTCGTTAGAGATTGTAGTTAGCTGTTACAAAAGTAGTAAAGTGGTTGTCAAGATTTAGTATTGATCTGGAGCAGATTTTTTAAAATTTCAGTTTCAGCTTTCACCATTTTGTTTCTGAAACATATTACTCCAAATATTAATGTAAAAAAAGACATGACATTAATGGTTTCTTTCAAATGGTCGTCTTCACTGATAAATGTTGAAGCACTGTGGTTACAAATATGTATTTTAAACAAGTCACCCATGAAATCATTGAAATTCCTATTGTTCTTTTGATCTCAAGCATCAGCATGGTGCTTTCATTTGCACATGAAAAGTAAACAGAGGAATTTGGTTAGGTCAGTAAGAAGTTCTTCATCTATGCGTATTTAGTCCATGCTTCTACATTGTCAAAAACATGAAGTACAAACTTTTGTAATCAGTGATTAATATGTATTGTATTCAATAACTTTAACTTGTTCCAGTATATCTTTGTTTTAATTTCAGTACCTTCCATATTCGCTTCTAGATGTTGCTAATAAATACAAGTCTGGGAAGCTCAGAGATTATATCAGGAGAGGAAGACTGAACACACATTTATTCACAATGAGTTCTAATGTAATGAAATGGACATTGGACGTTTATATTTTCTAATCATGTTGATTTTTGTACAGAGCCAGTTTTCTCTGCATGTGACTTGACTTTCATTAATGTAATAATTTTTTTTAAAAATAATACCAGTAAGTATTTGTTGCTTAATATTCCATTTAAATAGTCTGAATTAATAGCACAAAAATAAATTTTCATGACTATTGTTGTATTGTTTTCAATGTTTCACATTCTCAGAATAAAATTTGTGCTGTTTGTACACGATTACTGTCCAACAAAAATATTGTTTAATATAATTCTGAATTCATTTGAGTTTTCCAGAGCCTAAATAAATAGTTTATAGAAACCAATATTTTAGGGGATAGCAGATAATCACAGGAATATGTGCTTTGGTTGCGCTCTACAGTTTCGTACTTTGCATAGGGTTAGAATTTTAAAGAAAAATAATTTTCTGGGATTTCTTCACTGTTTATAATGGCAATATAATAAAGACTTTGTATATCTTAGGTGTTGGGAGAAGAACATTCAATTCCCTTTATTTTTATGTATGATTGATGGGTGTACTTTAGGTTCTAGAGTATACCGCTTGGGCTAACTTAAGATGTGCTCGAATAAAAAAAACTGCTAGCTCCCATGGTCATTTTCACTTCCTGGACTTCAGAGGTAAAGTGTAGAAAAATGATCCGATAACTTTTTTACTTTTCAGATGTTTTGTAATTTGTTCATTGCACTTTCAGAAGCTGCTATTGCCTACTTCAGCAAAATTCGTCTTCCCTATTTTAATAACTGCAAAAGATAGTGTACTTTTGATTAATTCTGGCTAATTTTTCAAGCACATGGGAGCATCCATTTTGTTATACCATGTGCTTAGATCATGTACAATTTCCACAAGTGCAGTATCCAAAGAAATATCAGCCACATTACATCAAAGTAGCATTGAGATATGCCAACATTATCTCCATTGTGCATGTTACAAATGCAAACAACTTCACCTCACATATGTCACTATCTGAAAAGTACATACTAACTGGTGAGCGCCCCCATAAAGAGCATTTGGGTGTATACCCATGGAGTTATATTTATTGCTGTTTGTATTAATATTGGCTCATTTAGTTTAAATTCACTGCAGTTTAGAACTTAAATGTCTTTTCATTCCAAATTCTGCTTTAATTAAGCGGCTGCATGTGGGCTTGAGAAGAGTTATGTCCCTTGCTATTGTACGTAATACGACATAGACTAGTGGCAATTAGAAACCTCTGTGTGTCATTATTTTTAAAAATGTTTCATTAATTTCACATTTCTCAAGGAAGATGCTATCAGTTCTTCTTTGAACTGGTAATAATTTGGATTTTTTCCCCGTTTTTTTTTCATTGTCAAATTAAACTATTAAGAGAAATTTTATTTTCTTGGTGTTAAATAATTTTGTATTGACAGATAACAAAATTCTATAGTATCATATGGTCATGGTTTATTAAGCTAAGTCAGAAATATTTCAAACTAAATTAACAGTTCAAGAATTAATGACATATAAAAGAGCTTCAGCACAACATACACAAGTCTGCAGCAAGTGTCACATTTGGACAGGCTGACATGAACAACATGGTTATGGAATAATTTATGTAACCTTTCATGGGAAAAGAAAGATTGCTTTGGCTCACTGACTAAGGTTCTATGTCGAAACTATGTTAAATTCACTACCATATCAGTGTGAGGTATTACATAGATGCCATACAAAAACATGATCATTTATATCTTGAACCAAAAAGAGTAAATATGGCTAGAAAATCATGTAAAGCCTATGGTGAATGCCAAGGCAATATGGGCTAGGGGGAGTGGTGTATACTGTGATAGTCAGGCACATTTAATGATTGTTACATGCATTCATTTAAAGGATTTAAAGTGTATGGATGTTCATTGGGTACAAAATTATTTATTGAATTGGCAAACGTTGAATTTTGTACAAGTTTTCTGTTGCTTTTTTTGTTTGCGTTTGATGTAGCATATGTTCTTGTACTGAAGACTTGATTTCCTCTCCCTATCTTTTACTGTTCTCTGATCTCATTCTACTATGAGCTGAAATACTGGATCAGATTGAGTAGAACAATTCCATGAGACTTGGTCAGTGGGAATGTAAAGTTTCCTGTACCATACTCAGGGCTATGAGGGGATGAATGACATAATGCATCAAAATTTCTGCTCCATACTGATATTTTAGGTGCATAGGTAAAAAGATATTTAGATATTTGTGTTTAGAAAGTGTGAAATTTTACTTAGCTCAACATCTAAGACAAAATTTCTTAGTAAATATTCAAGCTTTTTAATATAAGAAAGATTTAAATGTTTTCCATATGGCAGAAATTTTGAGTAATAGGATGCTAAATGGGTAAGTCAGTCACTCCAACTTTGGCCTTGTAGCAAGAAAGTGCCAACGTCGCATTTAAATTTCCTGTGCCTGGACCTCACTTTCTATGTCCTTGGCACTTTTCTGGAAAGGCAGCCTATTCTGCTTCCTGCAGATTGCAGTTTGTACATTTAACTGTTAAAAAGGCACACAGTCCTTGAGTTTTGCTTTTTATACATCGGTGGATTATATCGCTTGCAATTTCCAGCTCAGTCATGCATTATGCACAATGTTTCCAATATCCTAGTTAGTTTTGGTATGTTGATAATTACATTTCCATTGATGTTGACAACACGCTGCAACATGTGACCCAACAATTAAGTTTTCTTCATTTCTTTCTTTCTCCAATTCAGGGCAAAGCTTGGGTGAACTTTATTTGGGCCACAGGAAGATAGTGATTCTTCATATACATCAATTCTTGGGCGCTTTATTTGTGGAGATGTAGAACCATATTGCAACCTGAATAGGTTGGTCACTCTTGGATACTTGTATTCCAAAGTCCTATGGTTGACTGTGTTGTATGAACTCTTGTGGACAAATAGCTATTTTCTTAGCTCTTCCTTTAGCCATGTTTTCTTAGATTGTGGCTAATGTGGGTTGATGTGGTTACCAGTTGTTCCTGGTTGCGATGGATCTTAGACAGGATGTAACATCATAATCAGGCTGGGGCTTGAAATTGTAGGGAAACACACCTACCCCCTTTTTTGGCATACAAGTCTGCATGTTTTGGTTTTATAATTAATTTGACCATATAAAGCAGTCAACGTATTTGATTTTCATTGTAATCAATTATGTATGTAATCATCAATCACATTCCTGGTCCATGGAATGGTCTCACCAGGAGTTAATTCCCCTTGACTTTTCATTTCAATTCTTTGGCATACAAGCATTAGTACAGATTCAAATTAGATTACAAGTGCCGGGGAAAAAAGTAATTATTTACAAGCAAAATATCTATGTCTACTGTTATGAATTTATAACATCAAGGACTTTTTTTCTTAATCCAATGCTGGACAATTTTTGCACTATTATCTCAAACTTTATGGAATTTTCCTCATTTTTCTCACTTGATTTACATGTATACATGACCAAAGTATAGTTTGCAACTTGGGAAATGATCAAAATACATTATTTAATGTTTGGATTGAAAAATAAAACAAATACTTCATATGCATTTATTCTTGAACGTCTTTCTATAATGTCAAAATAATAGCATTTCCCAGTGACATTAAAATACAGTTTTGATGTCATGAAGCTACATTTAAGTTACTTCAGAAGGGTATAGTAAATTAACTATGTGTTTGTCATTTTGGAAGTAAATACCATGTATGATATATCAATATGTTTGAAATTGACTGCAGAATATGACAAGTTTTTCATTAAGTTGAAAACACATCTTCAGTGGTTCTTTAAGGTGGCACTCTACAGTTTCGTACTTTGCATAGGGTTAGAATTTTAAAGAAAAATAATTTTCTGGGATTTCTTCACTGGTTATACTGGCAATATAATAAAGACTTTGTATATCTTAGGTGTTGGGAGAAGAACTTTCAATTCCCTTTATTTTGATGTATGATTGATGGGTGTACTTTAGGTTCTAGAGTATACCGCTTGGGCTAACTTAAGATGTGCTAGAATAAAAAAAACTGCTAGCTCCCATGGTCATTTTCACTTCCTGGACTTCAGAGGTAAAGTGTAGAAATATGATCTGATAACTTTTTTTTACTTTTCAGATGTTTTGTAATTTGTTCATTGCACTTTCAGAAGCTGCTATTGCCTACTTCAGCAAAATTCGTTTTCCCTAGTTTAATAACTGCTAAAGTTAGTGTACTTTTGATTAATTCTGGCTAATTTTTCAAGCACATGGGAGCATCCATTTTGTTATACCATGTGCTTAGATCATGTACAATTTCCACAAGTGCAGTATCCAAAGAAATATCAGCCACATTACATCAAAGTGGCATTGAGATATGCCAACATTATCTCCATTGTGCATGTTACAAATGCAAACAACTTCACCTCACATACGTCACTATCTGAAAAGTACATAACTAACTGGTGAGTGCCCCCTTTATAAAATATGACTGGGTATCAAATAGCCGACTATCTTTTTTGGGTAACTTTTACATGCTCCAAGTGAATACAATTACATGTACAAGTATAAATTGAATTTGTATTATTTATAATAGTAACCATAGAAAACAGCAATTGCAGTAGTGTCCATTTTCAGCAAAGATCTATATAAGAATTGGGCATTTTATTTCCTGGTTCGTAACTAAACTGCTTTTTCAAATTTGATAGTGAACAATATAAAACACAATGTATGATACCAGACTGAATCCTAATCAAGCTGCAACTCATGCTTTTTGGTCAAATGATTTAAGGATAAGTTCACTGTAGTGTTCAGTTGACTGTACAACTCACGAGTTTAGTGTTCACACTGATATCAAATACTATCATTTCATATGTGGTGGTACATCCAGAACTTGTCCTACAAGCAAATTTTATATGATCTGATGCATCAGCATAAAACATGGAGACTTCTTAATGTAGGTTCCGTATACTGGCAAATTGAATAAATTGCAAAAATTTAGAAGAATTGGGTAATTTTAACACAAAAATATTAATGCTTTTCCATTCATTTTGTTTTCCTATAATACACTAAATATGCATCATATATTGAGCTGATTTTCAGATTTTTGTATCAATTGTCATAACTAATGGAAACAAGAGTATATTACGATCTACGTTAATTCTTAATTCATACACAATCAGAGAGGTGTAAATTATTTTTATATACAGTCCTGCTTGTTTACATCAACATCCTTGGGCCTGAGGAAATATTGTCAAGATACATGGGGGAGGGGTAGGGGGTTTGAAAAAAGGTAAAAGTTAAATTCATCAGTAAAGGGTGACCTGTCGTCAGTGAATAGCACTTACACTCTGAGAAAACAATGGAAATTTTAAGTACATGAAGACAAAACCAGTGTCAAATACACTTGTATATTGACAAATTACATTTTGGTTACCTTTGTGTAATAAAATATTGCATGGGTCACATCCTGACATGAAAGACATTACGATATTCAATGTCGGCATTAAACACATGGTTGCACAGTTGTTATTTACGTGATTCAAGTACATGTACTTAAATCGGCCTAGATTTTGGTCAGTCTGTTACCATCTTATTGAGGCTACCAAGGGGACAGGGCTATTCACAGGGAAATGAAAGCCTGTCAACAAGTTGGTTTAAACAGTACAATAATGTATTCTCCACAAATCCTTTTGTATCCAATGTTATTATGAACTTTTAAACGACTCAGTCAGCTATTTGTTGCAGCAAAGTTCTCCACACAAAGATTTTTTCCACAAATTCATTTGCTTTTTCGATGATCATATCACAATAAGGTGGACTGTGCAATGCGGATTTCATTGAACCATTTAGCTGTGGATTCCTCAACGTCTTCAAATTTAGCAGTCTTCTGCTTCTTCTTTTGGGGAGCACAGTTACCTTCAACGTAGTCTTTCTTTACAGACTCAGCAGCTTTCATCCATCCTGACAGGAAAAAATTAAGAGAAAAAATTTCAGATATTTTTTTCAGATGCTCCTCCTTTAACTTCCTTAACAGCCAGATATTTAGGTTCCAGAGACTGTAAATTTAATCTGCGTTTTACACTGCTGTTGGTAGTTATCATAAATATAAAGTTAAAAATTAAACTTTCACAGCACAATAAACTTGTTTTAATCACTGATCAATTTGGAAAATGCAAGAATCAATCAGATTTCATTGCTTTTAAGTCTCCGTGAGAGACCAACTTTATAGAACCAAACAAAAGCCTGTTTTTTTTGTTTTTTTTTTATCCAATCGCGACATTAAAGCTTGACGACAAGATCAATTAATGGTTGAATAAAGTCCAGGTCAGAACTGGCTGCTGGCAGACAAAAATGATTAGGAAGGAAAATTATGGCCTGGTGGCAAGATAAACTAATTGTTGAACAATGTATGGGTCGGAACTGGCAGCTTGACAACAAAAATGATTAGGCAGGAAAATTAAAGCCTGGCGGCAAAATCAACTAATTGTTGAACAAAGTATATGTCAGAACTGGCAGCTTGTCGACAAAAATGATTAGAAAACAAAGGATTTCTTCAAGCTGGGACCAAGGGCTTCTGTCATCATGTACATTTATATTTTAGCTCACTGTCGACATAAGCATGACAACTTTCGTGGCAATAGACCAAGGGACTGGGACTTTGCTTTTTTATCGAAATAGGCAGCTTAACATAAATGATGTTACAGTGGGTAGGACTATATTGTAAGCCAATTTGGTGGTTATTCAGACTTCTAAAACTTCACATCGAATGAGCACAAAAACAATATACAGTCCATTACATGACAAAATATTTTTTTCTTCTTCAAAATACCACCCAAAACGTTTCAAGGGAAAGTCTTTTTTCAGCTGTGTTGCATTAGGAATGCCCTGCAATAATACTGTGATTTCATGGTATGATATCACAATCTTTCATATGGAAAAATCTTAAATGGGTCTAATAATGAAACATAAACGTAATTACAATGATTGACACGCATTTTATTTAGGTAAATAGGTGTCTAATATGTAAAAACTGAAACATAGTATCCATTTCTATATATATGATACAATAATTTGGAATGTATGGATTTAAAAATAATAGGCATCTACCATATCTACTCACCTGTATGACAAACCCATCTGCAAAATGCAAAGACCCAGATTTGCCATTGCATAATGCACCAGCAGACTGGGGTGAGTGCAGTTTGTTCGGAGTAATAAGTAGAACAAACAACATAGACACTGATCTGCAGATGCAATATTCTATGGTAGATCAGAATCTTTGTTTACCTAGACTATGTATACATGGTGCAAGCAATCTGCATCACGTTTCTATTTTTAAAAAAATCTACCAAGCTGATTGTTTTAAAAAAATCTTCAATATATATGATTATGAGATTAACGCTTTGTTAGAGTGAACTTCATATTGATTTCAAATTTACAAATAATGTTTGAAAATGTATTAGTTATTAATAATAATATATAGGATTGAACATCAATCCTTTAAACATGTAAAACTTGTATACAATTAGTATTTTAACATGTATTATTAAACTACAAGCAAGAAATTCTCACCCCTCCCCCATTTAATTCTTTGACTGGGGCATCCTCCCAATTAAAAACCTGGTGGTAATTTTGCAAACACACACATCCACACACTGAGCATAGTTACAGGGGTTGCTTACATGTTTGCTTTGGCACTGAACTCCAGATACATCCTGTGTATTATAAACTTGACTAGATATGTGTACTACACCATGGGACTGGCTTAATATGCCTCTCCCTTAATGAAGGCTCTCTATACTAGAAATATCTCATGGCAGAATCTGGTTCTGAAGGTTATCTGGTAGACAGTATATTAATCCAACCTGGATTAAATATTACACAAAACATGCTTCTAACTGAATCAAACAAGGTTAAGTTTCCAATTGTCAATGAATACAAAAAGAAGCAAATTAAAAAGGATCATAACAAAATACTTTTTAAAAAAAAGATTTATTTCTTGGAACTCTGAGCAACCCTTTATTTCAATGCACTACTAATCTCTTCATTTTTAACAGACACATTAAATAATCATGTATTCAGTCTAAGAGATACAACTTTTTGTGGATGATTATCTATAGAATAACTAATAATTAGTGTTGTACACGCCTTAAAGTAAAATCTTGTCTTTTATAAAGGTGACTTTTACAATGTAAAATTGTATCAGTAATATGCAATTCAAATTTTTTCTTCTTCACAAATATGAATTAATATGATGCACATGGGAATTTGGGGAACAAGTCAAAAATAGGTCTTTGGTTACTTTTCTATGTAAATTTGAGAAACATTATGTAAAATACCTCAGTGTGTTCATATCAAAATTGTTCTTGTCTACATTATGTCTTGTCTTTAAGTGACGAAGGAGGTTGTCCCTTCTATTGAATTTTGCAGTGCAGAGCTGGCAGGGTATGGTATAATCTAAATGAGTGTTAAGATGGCGTAGCAAAGTGGTTTTTGTTGAGAGTTGTCCTTTACAAAATGGGCAAGCATAGACATGTCCGTGTTGATCTGAGTGATCCCCAATTTCCCTGGGATTGTTTAGCATTACATTACACAACAAGCATTTCACAGGGAAACTTGCTTCTTGGCTTTTCTGCCTTAAATTTGAATTGTCAAGAGGCAGAGAAGGTCCACTTGGAAATGTAGTTGCATGAAATATATTCGACTGTCGAGCACCTTCCATTCTAAATTGGTCATTAAGTCCAGTAACAACTCGACATGGTACAGTATCTGGATCATGTACAGAAGGATCATTATCACTTGCAGGTTGTACACTGGTCTGAAGAGCTGAATGAAATTCAACCCAGTCACCAAAATTTTGATACTCACTATGGGAACTTGAAGAGCTTGTCTCATCTACATGGATGACTTCCTTTTTAATGAGAGTATTAATAGATGAGTCTAACTCCTGACCTGTCTTTATCCCAGATACCAGAGTCTCTTGAGTGACTGTGGCTAACTCCTGACTTGCCCTTATCCCATATACTGAAGTCCTTTGAGCAACTGGGCTATGTGCTGGCAAAGGAGGTTGCCAACTCTGACCAGGTCTGATGCCATATTCTCCAGAAAATACTGCAACATTCACATTAGCACTTTTTTCTATCCCTCGAAATCCTGATGGGGATTTACAGTGCTGGTCTACCTTGCTTCTTGCAAGACTACCCTGCTCTGAAACATCTTTCTGCTGTGATTTAATACTTGTTGGGAAGGTACAAAACTGAAGACCGTCCAAATGATGCACTGACTCGTGCTCCTTCAGTTCATCAAAACTATTAAAGAGTCTAAAACATCTTATACAGGAAAAATGTTCAACATCTGTAAATGTATTTTCTAAGGAAGAATTTATAAAAATACTAGCTTCTGTCAAATTTGTACAATGTGTATTTTCATATGGAGAGTCATATGAGGTTGCATTCATTTTTGTTAATCCCATATTATTATTTGTACATGTATCATGTTCATCTGCATCCATTTTCTCTATTTTGACTTCTATTGGTCCATATTCAGGCTGTTTTTCAATATCTTGTGGGACCTCTGCAATGATACTATGGTCATTAGCAGTGGGCCTGTCTTCCACTGAAGCATCATCTTTTGCCCCTTTATCCCAACTATCTTTAGCAATGTTAACCTCGTTTTCGATCTCTTGTTCCATTGAAATACATGAATTTAGATTTCCAGCCTGTATTTTGTCCCGATTGGTCCTGCCTTGCACAGTACTGCAAGCACGTCTTAGACACTGTCTGGCAAACCAGGTTTTGCCACTGGATGATTTAAACCTACCTTTATCATGGCATTTGATGTGCCGTTTTAAGTTGTCCTTGCGGTTGAAAACAGTTCCACAAATATGACACATGTAGACAATATTCTGAGCATGCTGAGCTGCATGACGGCTTAGGCACTGTTTCTGAGAGAAGGATTTACGACATATTGCACACTGCATTTGCCCATGAAGGACTGAATGATCAACAACATCATAATGTGTTTTTAAAATGCTATTACAAAACTGACAGACTAATTTTTTTTCTTGATTTTTATCTGAGTATTTAGTCAAATTCAGTGTGTACATCCCTTCTGAATCTGCTGTGAATACTTCAAAAGGATTTCTAGCACTATGACTGACACTGAACTCTGAAGGTTGTACTACATTAGGTTCATACTCAAAATGGCTAGCGACATGAGATTTGAAGGATGCTGATCTTTTCCATGGAAAATTTGTATTGCAAACTGGACACACAACTTCATTCTTTGGAGCTATATTTAAATGATCCTTGGAATGCTCTATAATGCTTTTCTCACTCTGCAGAAGTTTTCCACAAAACAAACACTGATGATGATCTGATGTTGGGCCAGGTTTGTGACAACTCTTGTTTTCACAACCTGCTAGATTTGTGGTTCTACCACCATCACCTGCTAGTGTTGTTCCTTCGCTGCCATCACCTGCTAGGGATGCTGCTATACTGTCATTACATGCTTGAGTTGTTCCTCTACTGCCATCACCTGTTAGAGGTTTTGCTCTGCTGACATCAACTGCTGGAGTTGTGGATTTATTGCCACTATGTTCTATATTCAATTCAAAGTGAGAATTTGTATTTTCTGCATTTTCTTCACTTAAATCAATCACTGCTGTTGTACTTGAAAGTACAGAAAGATTTGAAAGATGACTTAGCTCAGGTACAGTTGTATTTTTCCACTGTACTTGACCCCCTTCTAAATTGTCATGCATACTCTGCTTTGTCTTATTCTCAACATAGTCTGGCAACCTTTTGTTGCCAATCTGATCTAAACTTGTCTTGGCTTTTTCCTGTGAGTTGTGATGCCACATTTTTTCTGGGCTATGTATTTGGTCATGGTCAGTAATTAAAATAACATCATCCTGGTTGTCTGAGTCTGTATTAATATTTTTAGATGGGACAGCCAAGTGTGGGAGCCAGAAGCCTTGAACTGGGACAGTAGAAATTGTGGCAGGAACAACAGCTGGCATTCTCTTCTTCAAGGGAACTGGATATATAGTATCCTTGCCCTGATTTGGCGTTGATTTTAAATGACCTGCAAATAGTAAACACAGATAGACTATATAAATCACTAAAACTGAATACAAAGATCAAATAGACTGCATACCAGAAATTTTAATAAATATGATAACATAGAAACAGGAGGGGTACTATTTCTGATAAAATCAAAGTACCGTATATACTCGCGTATAAGCCGAGAAATTTAGGACAAAAATAAGGCCTGGAAGAAGGGGGGTCGGCTTATCTGCGGGTCAAGTTCCAAATCTGAAATTTATAATGCTTTTTCCCCCCGATTTCCATTATTTATTGTTTCCGCCGATCGCCGAATATGATCACATGCCTAATGATGCCACATGGCTGATAAGATTTGTCCTGTCGTGAAGTAAAACAAATATTTTTTTTTCTAACATAAGTGGTAGGATAATGAATGAAAAACATGTTTTAACGTACTTTACGTCTATTTGACAGATGTCCATCCACCAGAAATTACAACCATACGTGTTATTTGAACCACGCAAATACGTGTATTTTCCAAAAGAACCCCATATTAGTAATCTCTATTCAAGTATATAACCCTCAGCTAATCAGTAATCATTAAACTCTACGGTTTCGTAGAAATGCACGCTAGTTTATTTCAGTGTAAATATGAAAAGAATCTACGTAAAAAAATAAAAGAATTACGATACTGAAGGTATACAGCCAAACGGGTTATTTGAAATACGGAAATACGTGTACCGGTATTTTCCAAAAGAACCGCCATATTAATAATCTCTGGTCAAGTATTTAATCCTCAGCTAATCAGTAATAATTAAACTCTACGGTTTCGTAGAAATGCACGCTAGCCTAATTCAGTGTAAATATGAAAAGAATCTACGTAAAAAGAAATAAAAGAATTACGATACTGAAGGTATATACGACAAACATTTTGATCGAGAGTAGAAATACATGTACGACAGTCTTCAAGAAACAATAGCGAGAGGCTCCATAAGGGTTTGTTGCGCGCACGCTTAGGAACGGTAAATAAGAGTGCAATATACGAGTCAGCGTGAATAATTGTAAAACAATATAATTTGTTGGATTTCTTTGACAGGTGTTTTAGAAGTAATCGGCAGCCACAGTTTATATACAACTATTGTTTAGATGTTTGTAAAGCAAAGTGGTTTGTTAGCGGAAGATTCTTGTACAGTAGCTACCATATGCTTAATCTGTGGTAAATGCCTCGGGGATAATAGGTTTGTTTTGTTGTACAATACCAATGACTTAACTAATAGATGCCAACTCTCAGATGTATTGTTTAATGAGATATCGTAGTGGACATGGTTTCTGCTCAAAGTTATAAACTGTCACAATACTTTAATAATGTCCACGCTGAAACCAATCATTGTTTGATCAATTGAATCACACTACCCGTAGTTTAGAAAACACAACACAAATAACAATGATAAATAATTATCAAATACAAATTGAAAACCAACCACACATAGAAATAATTACAGGATAAGGTATATAAATAGTATACTACTACTGAAAGAAATTATTTCAGTTTAATCTCTCTAGAAGTTTATATTCAATTCAATCGGATAAAATGAATAGTGTTGGAAGTAAAAGAAAGCGTACTGCTTATGATGCAGCATTCAAACTTAAAGTTATTGAATATGCAGAAGCAAATAACAACTGTGCTGCAGCACGCGAATTTGTTGTGAACGAGAAGCAAGTACGGGAATGGCGGAAAAGCAAAGCAACATTAGAAAAAATGCCAAAATCCAAGAAGGCTCGTCGGACTGGGATTGCCTCTTTTCCTGAATTGGAGAAAGAACTCAGTGATTTTGTAAGTGAACGTCGACAAAATGGATACATTGTCACACGAACTGCAATTCGTCTACGTGCTATGCAGATGGCGAAAAATGATAAATATAAGTTGGCAGCTTCAAAATTTGTTGCATCAGCCGGCTGGTGTTCGCGTTTTATGAACCGGAATGGTTTCTGCCTCAGACAGCGAACGAAAATAGCACAAGAGCTACCAAAAGACTTGGAAGAAAAAATTGAATCATTTCAGCAGTTCATCATTAAACGCAGAAAGGAGTGCTCATTTGAACTGTCACAAATTGGAAATATGGATGAGACGCCGATGACATTTGACTTACCAAGCAATAAAACAGTCAATGCTGCTGGTGATAAAACTATTTGGATAAAAACGACTGGCCATGAAAAAACGCATTTCACAGTTGTATTGGCTTGTTTAGCTGATGGATCAAAGCTGCCTCCTGTCATAATTTTTAAAAGGAAGACGCTGCCGAAAACCATGAAATTTCCTGCTGGTGTCTTCGTTCGTGCACAACAAAAGGGATGGATGGACAAAAATGGAACAATTGAATGGTTAGAGAAAGTATGGAACAAGAGACCAGGTGCAATTATTCGAAAACCTTCATTGCTTGTGTGGGATATGTTTCGTGCACACAAGACCGATGAAGTCAAAAAGGCCGCAAAGAAAATTAAAACAACACTGGCTGTGATACCAGGAGGTTTAACGTCAGTGTTACAACCTCTTGATGTCTGCCTTAACAAACCTTTTAAGGACAAGATACGAAAGATTTGGGCAGAATGGGTTTGTTCAGGGGCTGTCAAAATGACAAAAGGCGGAAATTTAATGAGGCCCGACATCGATTTGGTCGCCAAGTGGATAAAAGAAGCGTGGGACTCAATTCCATCGGAAATGATAGCAAAATCGTTCAGGAAGTGCTGCATCAGTAATGCTATGGATGGAACAGAGGATGATGATATATTTCAATCCGACAATGACGAAGAGAGCGAGGAGAACGACACACTATCGGATGACCATGATGACAATGACGACGTATATGATGAAAGCACGCCCGTAACAGAAGCCGAGTTTCGTGAACTGTTTGGCGAGTCTGATACAGAGCCCGATTTTGAAGGATTCTAAAAGGGATCGAACTTTTATAATTCATGATTTTAGAATGAGAATTAATTAAATTTCCATTAAAACTTAACACTTCAGAATTGTTTTTATTTCAACATATAAACTAGATTTCTTACTTTTATTTAATTTATCAATGTGATTTACCTAAATAAACGTATTCAGAACTCACTTTGTGCATCTTGTGATGTACCGTTTGTATAAAAATTATGAGTCGGCTTATACGCGGGTCATGCACTTTATACCACTTTTACCAATTCAGTTTGGGGGGGTCGGCTTATACGCGAACGGGCTTATACGCGAGTATATACGGTAACATGGCTTTAATTGTTTATTGTGACAGCATTCTAAACTGGAGAGAAGTTTCATTTAATTATCATAATCAATAATTAATATAATTTATATCATTTGTGGTATCTGAAATCCATGCATTGATAAACTGCAATATTTTCTCTCCCAATAATGTGTCAGAATAAAGACAAACTATAAATACTAGACAATAATAGATTTAAACTAGATGAAATAAACGGTGTATACATTAATGTTTTCTTTGTCTCAAAATGATAAGGTCACTTGAACCATGTATAATCAAAGTACATGTACTAAGGGACATTTCAGATTTTTTTAAAAACTTTAAATGAGTAAAAGATGTAAATAATTGTGTTATTTTCTGCATGATAATAAATAAAACGAGTATCTGATACTATTCTGTTTGAAAAGAATTCCAGGCATTCAAGATAAAACCATTTCTTTTTTAACTGCAAAGTGTTGGAACCATTTCAGATATTATTGAGTGATAAAAATTTAAAACTCAGCCACTGTGAATGCCATTTTCAATTTGTACTAATGAAACACCATTAGACGACTACAGGTGAAAACCTCATTTTCATATAACCAATAAACTATCCATTCAACAATAATTTTCAGTATGTTTATTTATGGCAGCCAGGTAAGACCATTTTAAGCAGGAACAATGAGATAACACAATTAGTAAATTAAACTGGTGAGAATCCTATGCTATTTTAACTTTACATATTAGGAGCAATAATAAGATTTTCAACCTGGCTTCCATGGTGGCCATACTGGATGTCAAATCTTCACCATTTTCATTTTGTACCATCATAAGAAATCTGGTGAAAACCCAGCGTTGACACGACTTGCCTTCTACAGTTAAGATTTTCAAAATGATTTAATTTTCCAAGACTAACAGGAGATCCTAAGAAGTCTATGGTGAAACCCAAATGTTGATATGACATTTCTATTCAAAAGGAGAAGCAAAAACAAGATGCTGTGGTAGCTATAAATGGATGTCAGATTGGTAGTTTTCATTTAGAACAGGTCATCACAAATGTATTCTAGTATAACCGATTACTGACATGTCAATCCATTCTGGTGGTTTAGAAATAAGATTTTCATGATGATTACTGCCATTTTGGGTGTCCAGATGACATGATTTCATTTTGGACTAACCAGACACCATAAGTAGTCTTCTTATATTATATGACTTCACATTCAGGAGCAGTATCAATAATATTTTCAAGATGGTTGTTATGGTGGCCATGCTGGATGTCAAATCAGCACCATTCTCATCTTGGATCAAACAGATCAAAAGATGGGGAAAAAACTGAAAACGCAAAGTTAATAAGATCATTAATTCTGGTGGAGTATTAATAAGATTATCCAGATGACCAGTTTCAGCCATTTATGTCCAAGAGGAACCATTTTTTTAAAAACCAAACTAGACATAATAAAAAATCTTTTAGTCAAAACCCCATGTTGGTATATTCATCCATAGGAGTACAGTTACAATAACAATATTTTCAAATAGATGTTATGGTGTCATTACTGGATGTCTGAGCATCATCTTTATCATTTAGTTTACAATAATTTCAGCAGATTGTTTAGATACCAGTGTCTTTTTCTGAAATTGTCCACTATCCTTTCATCATCTAACTTGCCTTATGAGTCTTACATCATATGGCACAACATCATCTTTATCCTTGTAACCCTTTTACATTAAAAATGGCCCACAGTTGTGTCATGTGTTAAGACCAATTCAAAACAATCTCTACAGCAACTTATAAATATTTTATATTTTAAAACAAGTTTTGCTATTCAAAGATCAGTTATTTTGTTTGCAACATAATAATAATTTATTTTAATTATTGAATAGATTATCTAACCACTTTATTTACCCCCATTATTACATGTACTTTAAAACTTTTTGTAACTTTTTAGTCCAATTTGTTATTTAAACTGAATCCAGGCTGCATTATACAATAATGTCATTTTAAATCTTGATCAGTGCCATCAAACAGAATTGAAGCAATAAGGTGGTGTTGGGGGTGTAGGGTCATTCAGGACCAACTAGACTTTGGGATGAATGTTTGTATAAAGTTTCATAGCAATCTTCCATGCTTTTTAGCAAAAGTGGGCTAACAAATGGATGGACAAACACCTGAAGGTGGTCATCAAAAATTAAAGATGAGAGGCCATACCATACTTTCTCTCTCAAGAAAAGTGATCAAAAACTTTATAAAATATTTTGAGAAGTATTTAAGCATTTCATACTAAAATTACTTTGTATTGTTTGAAGTGCTGCAACAGAGGCAGACACATCTTTAACAGATTCTCAACTCCCCCAATGCATCTGTACAATTACAAGGCAGTCATTTCCTTTGAAAATGTAGGTGCTGTCAAGGTGAGTATTAGGTAGATTTCTGTTTATGCTTGCATGGTGGCTAACGAACTAGTGAAGTAAATAGTTAGTGACTAAGTTAGTAAGCTGGTTAGGACACTTTAGGTGGTTGTTTTGACAGCAATCATTTTCTGAAACATTAACATTTTTATGAAACAAATTTGTCATGATGGCATCTAAACTACAATATGAAGCCAGTTGAGGATGCATTATGGTACTGTTTTCCACACAACCAAATCAATTACTTCATTTTCATCACAGTGAGAAGTGATATTTCAAGTGAGTGAAAAACTCATCAGAAATGTGTTAACCTTCTGTGAAGTGCTCAAATTAATACAGTTATGCAGCATTTTTTCTTTAGTTCATGGAATTATTGGTACAAACTAACTTTTGCCAATGGTATGTGTTTGATAGTTGGAACAGTAGCAAGAGTTATTTCACAGATAGAATTGGATGATGTTGCTTAGACCATAGATAAAATTTACTTTAAACTGTCCCCAATAGTATGTAGAGTGTCAAAAAATTATATTGCCATTAAAATGGCATCAAATATGACTTGAATTAGCACATGAAAAGTCACACAAAATAAAGAGATTAGTAATATTTACCAGCTGCAACAGTAAATTAGTTCATTTCTTTTCAAACTCCATCCTGCAACAGGCTTACAATATGGACACCCTTATTGTGCTTGCACTTTATTACTCACCAATATATGATGTCAATAATAGTCTTTAACAAGTTGCCAATGTTCTGTGATATAGGCCTGTACTATAATGGTTATGTCCCTTGGAATATTAATTTCCTAATTTACCCAAGATGCATTGATTAAATAAAATGTGGCCCTGATAATAATCTTAAAATATTGTTTTTAGACATTAGAGTCTGGTCGTGTGCCTTTAAAGACTGAAATAGCAGAAGGAAATCGAGGGTCATGGGTGGAACCAAGTATTGGGAAGTTACGTACCTTCTCTTTTAGTGAGGGTTCTATGTCAGAACGGGTCATGGGGGTAATCTATGGTATTTTTGTCACACTGTGTGATTTTTTTTTCTTTCAGATTATTGTTGGTTTGTTTTTTTCTCTCCACATAAAGCTCGCATCGAGCATCTGTGAAACAAACATAAGCCACTACCTTTCATCTTCGGGACACTGTTTCTTGCTGAAAGTGAAAAAAAAAAAAAAGTATAACATCCTAAATTAAGATATATTACTTTACGGAATATCAAGAATCGGACCTGTCGATGGCAAGCTGCCTTCCACATCCTCGCTGGGCTGAAACAGCAGTATCGATACAGCTGCCACAATTTTCTTTATGTCGAGCATACGTGAATATATTGGACTGTCACCATCAAGCTTGTAACGGCTGATGACGACAAGTTCTCCATCTCCTTCTTCATACTCTATCGTCGCCTTGTCATATGAACCCATCTTTGGTCCTTAAATGTATACCATTTCCGTATAAATATGTGTAAATAAAACATTAAATGTTCGAATTTGGTCTATTTGAGTTAAGCAGAATATCAACTTCCTGTATTCGTTCGGTACAATTGGGTGACAATTTGGAGTAAGCAATTTCTAGAGACATTTTATACTATAATTAAAAGGTCCAAACTGTTGCGCTCTTTCTCGAAAACAGCATAGTCGAGGTTTTTTTTTTTTGCATCTTTTTTTAACCTCTGACAATTTTCTTCTTCCAGTATTGTGCTTGGTTTCTCTGGATCATACTCACACAAAGTGTGAACTATGTTAATGTGATGGGAATTGGAAGTGCAGCTAAAAACAGGTTAAAATATCACTGGAAGGTTTCTTAGATATATTTATTGAGGTGTGTGTGTGTGTGTGTGTGTGTGTGTGTGTGTGTGTGTGTGTGTGTGTGTGTGTGTTCTTTGAGTTTAAATTCCAGGTACTAATTCCAGATAACAAATTATTTCATATTTGTTTCCTTTATTTATTTATTTATCCAATCTCATTTGTCTGTTTTATGCAAAAGTTGTTTTTAAAAAATCTTTTAATTGTAATTCTATATAAAAATATATATTTTATTAATAATATATTAAAATGTTGATTTATTTAGTTTATTTTCTTTATTTATTTTTTATAATTAAATGCACTCATTTAAATATGTCTAACAATTAATATTTTTTTTATTGCATTGTTAGATCTAGGGGCTTAAGCCAGTAAAGACAAGGTAAAACCTAACAAGCATTCAATTTTATAAAATATAAATATAATTTCCCTAAATAGAAAATAAAAGAAAGTGAAAAAATTTAAAATAACGTTCACTGTATAAATTCCAAGAATATTATCCTAAATTATTCTATCAATTTTACTTTAATCAAGAAAAACTTTACATGTACGCTGAATGAATTTTCAAATATGCTAGCACCACTGAAGAATCACAGTTCTAAATCCAATTTTATTTATTCAAGGTAAATTCCATGATAGTAGAATATTCCCCAAATTCTTACAAGATTCACTTAATCTGATAGAATTATATAATGTTCAAGTCCTTTAATAATTTTATATAATCCTCAAGGTACTGTCTGTTTTAGAAGAAATGTTTTCTACATTTAGCAGGTGATATCAGATGTCTGTGTACTTTATTCAATATATATCAATATAGATGCCAAGATGTATGATGAGTGATCTCTCTCTTCCTCCACCCTCAACTCCACAACACATGCAGACAATACGATACCTTGATAATGGAACAATCATCAAAATCCAAGTAAACAGGAAAAGACAATTTGGAAAATAATTTTATTTGTTACTGTTTTAAAACAAAATTAAATAATGTGTCATTTTGGACAGAATGCAGCTAACAACCCACATCAACAATCCGACTCTATTAACTGAATTTAATTCTTTATAGAAATAATAAAAACTTTTAATGCAATTTTTCACTTTGTACTGATATGTCTCAGAAAATAACACCAGTTGAGTTATGTTGTTTTTAACTACTCAACTCCTTGATAATCATTATGATGGCCATATATTGGAAACAAATAAAATTGTATCACTCACTTGAATTCATAAATGGAAAAAGGACAAATGAGTGAAACTGTTTATGAAATCCATTTTGCCCATTCTGAGCAAAGGTTATTGGTTAATAGATAATAGCCATTATCTCATTCCTAGGACTAGATTGAGCGTGTCTGTGTTTTGTTTTTTTAACATAGCTTTAACAATTTTTCAGTCATATTGCTATGATGTCTGCAGTGAGGCAGTTTATAGTGATGTCTAGCACTGGGGCACCATGCCACAGACATGTAGCATGATGTCCCACTCAGTCACATTATCCTGACACCAGGCCGACCAGTCTTAATACTAACCTTTTAATGCTGAATGCCAAGCGAGGCAGCTGTTAGTACCATTTGTGTAAGTCTTTGGTATGACTTGGCCAGGAATTGAACCCATGACCTCCCGCCTCCACGGCAGATGCTCTAGCTAAATACAGCAGTACATGTTTTTCATTGTGTTCAATAAAAGAAAAAGTATCATGCGCATAATATATGCATTCATAGGTGTAATCTACACATTTGTTTATTTATTAGCATAAAACAGAATAAATTTGAAGTAAACTTTTTAAAAAAAAAATTCTATCATGTAAAATTATTCCTGTTATAATTAAAAATACACTCAACAGGATTCATGTTCAAATATCGATATTCATATCAAATATCAATATTCATGTCAAATATAAAAATCATATCAAATATCAATATTCATATCAAATATCAATATTTATGTATAATGTCAATAATCATGTAAAATATCAATAATTATGTCAAATATCAATAATCATATCAATAATCATGTCAAATATCAATATTCATGTAAAATATCAATAATGTCATGTTCACATGCAGTTTTGGAATAGACACTTTCTTCGCAATTCATAATTGTATTTTAAAAATTTGCTAGTGTTATTCTTCATTAAAATAGAATTATTAGTGATGCACATACTCAATGCAGTAAATATAGAAATTTCATATCAATGATTGATAAAATTATACACTTTACTACATGTACTTACAAAGCATTTTTCATGATTTAACTTTGGAACTGATCTTAAAATTCATGGTGATAGCTTCACCTAAGAATGTTTTCATCATCAGGTCTCCAGTCAAGAATATAATATACATTGTTCACATAAAACCTTACGACTGATTTATTAGTAGTTTTCTCGAGAAAATGGCGCAACAAGTGATTCCAAATTGTTGGTTATTTCAAGTTGTCGCGCAACTCCCAAATTTGCAAGCTTCCGGTGCTTTGAGAAACGATCACTTCTTATAGTGACTAATTTGACTCTGTATCACGGTACTAATTATTTTTTTCTTCTTCTTCTTGGCCTCAGTGCTAATGTTTTGTGAAATACATATACTTTCTATCCTACTTCAGCATGCATGTCGCACACTGTAATTTGATAAGTACAAAACTAGGTACATGTACTTCATTACATTTAGGAAATTAACTCTGATGGAACTAAACAAGGATAAGAGTTATCTAGTCACAACAAACCTGTTTTCACCCATGTGTGCCACACTTTTTTTTAAAAAAAATCATTAAAAATACGAAATGTGATCTAGATATGAATTAACATAATCTCACATGTTGCCAAGCGACTTAACTTGTTCACAGGAGTCTGACGTTTTATCAATAAAGTAGGGCGAAATGTCTGACAAAATGATTTTTTGTTTGTTTGATTAGGATTTTTAACATAGCCTTAACAATTTTTCAGTCATATCGCTACGATGTCTGCTGTGAGGCAGTTTATAGTGATGTCTAGCACTGAGGCATCATGCTGCAGACATGTAGCATGATGTCCCACCCAGTCACATTATCCTGACACCAGGCGTCAAGCGAGGCAGCTGTTAGTACCATTTTTGTAAGTCAGGAGTCTGACGTTATATATATATATATATATATATATATATATATATATATATATATATATATATATATATATATATATATATATATATTGTTAAGGGTATTTCATTTTGTCAGACATTTCGCCGTACTTTATTGATAAAACGTCAGACTCCTGTGACTTGTTTTGTAAAGCATAACAGAAGTACAACTCTTACATAATGCGCCAATCACAGCTAGTGTCGTTTATTTCTAAATGCTATGTCCGCCCATCTGGGGGTTGTACAATTGGTACCGTTCTACCAGATCACAGTTAATTTATTATATATTCTCTACGTCTGATTTTCAGTTGTGTCAAAATCCTACTTAATAATTTCTCAAAATAAAGCATCTCCAACGTTGAAATTAGGGTGAAGTTCCTGTCATAGATTAATCAGCATTAATGAGAGACTGGACAGTAAACAATGCAACGTGCAGTGGGTCACATATTTTACTTCTGGATCATCATCATTGCCTCATTACGTTGTGTGCATTGTCGCCAAAATACACACAGACATCCACTCCAGAAGTGCTCATATTTTAAAGAAAGTTCATTTTTCTTATTTATACTTGATACACTTTTTTTTTTATAAAATCGACAGGAGATGGTGTGGATATTGTAACTAATCTCGATAACTTTCCACCATCCTCAATGATCTGTTTTTATATATGCCGTCATGAAACTATCCCCACTGCAATGTTGCCAGTTACTTTTTTTCAATTCCCGCACGTGTACTTTTAAAAAGCAGCCCAAAAACTGCCCAATTTATATATTAAAATCTGAAAAATAAATAAGAACTAAATACCATAAATAAAGTATCACTACAAACATTTTTTCATCTGTAACTTCAAAGTATTCCTCAGGTAGAACGTCCTCGTCGTGATCAGCAGATTCAGTTGTTGCACATATATTTGAATCGAAATTA
The DNA here is from genome assembly GCA_029339505.1 of Unio delphinus. Taxonomy (NCBI): domain Eukaryota; kingdom Metazoa; phylum Mollusca; class Bivalvia; order Unionida; family Unionidae; genus Unio; species Unio delphinus. The sequence goes on from JAQISU010000106.1 coordinate 4,099,488, forward strand.
CTCAGCATTGCTGTAGATGGGACAAATACGTTGCAACATATCCCGTTTGCGCTTCATATAGCTTCGAATGCGTCATAAAGTTTCCATCATGCCTTGCCCCATCCTGTTTCTTAGTTTCATTTTAATCAGATTCATTTAAGAGAAAGTTCTTTCGACAACACACATAAGGCAAAATATTTTTCTCAATATAATGATATAGCCGCGTTTGAAAACGTCTTTTCGGCAATGTAATTTTACCACATCAAATTTATGCCGCACGTAGCATCACACAAATGTGTCCAAGAATGCATGCAATAGTTGGCGGCAAATCAAACAATCTTAGATTATTTTTTAAGGCATCTTTATCACATTATTGACGTTAACATGCCGAGGAAGTGAAGTTAAGAGCCTTTCCCAATAACTTTTTCAAGATTTGTATATAGGTACTATTCAAAAGAATACAGCGAAGGGCTGTTTTGAATATCCACCGACAAAAGATTCCATTGAGCAATAGACTTTGGCAAAAATGAAATTTGATATTGATTTATCGTGGCGAAAGGTGTTTTGAGGTTTGTTTATGAAGTTACCTATTGCGTATCCGCTGCACATTTCGTGGGATCAAAGACCGCAGATATGGCGCCATGCTTTTATACGTTTTCAGAAACATTATTATATTATTGCAATGCCTTGTTGAAACTCGTTCCCATTTTGTTTGCTCTAAAATTATGGCATACGATGTAAATTTTATTGTCGCACAAACGATTCCACCTGTTTCAGTTTGTATTTTTTTTTCTTCTATTTCATGTTTTGGCTACTCTGCTCATTTATCCTAGATAACATCTCCATATTCCAAAAGAGGTCTTATAGAGGTGAAATAAAGAAGTTCAGATCATTTGCTATCATGGTCCCAATGTTAGTCAACTTCTAAAACATTTTCCACAGTTGAATTCCTTACATCCTCCTTTCCCATAAACAAGCCCCCGTAAAGTCTTCATTGGTCCTCTAACGGGCCAACCCTACAATATCTCAAATGGTCCGAATCCAGTTTCGTCATGTGGGACTTCGCGGTATGCAAACAAGAAATATCTGTTAACATCTCATTCCATTCGTTCTTGTTTTCTGTACAGAACTTCCGTAACACCGACTTCAACGTCCAACATTTCTATTATATTGTGGGTGGTAAGGCGTTGTTGTAACACCACATATCCCCAATAGTTCATACAAATGTTTACATAAGGTGTTAATACAGCTGATGCTTTGTCAGTTGATAAGACCCTTAAAAAACCAACACGGCTAAACAACTCAATCGGTACTATAGTTACACTGCTTTCCTGAATATACTTCTTAGGAAAAGTGTAGGGATACCATGTAGCATCACCAACCACCGTCAGAATATATTTGTCTCCAGACTTTATTCTAGGTAACGTCATAACAACGGTAAAGTTAAATGCCCTTATTGCACTACGAATGAGGATCTCGGACACGCATTTAACATTTCCCAAGGAAAAACCTAATAAACTACCTGAAGAAGAAGAAGAAGAAGAAGAAGAAGAAGAAGAAGAAGAAGAAGAAGAAGAAAAATGTAGTGAAGATGATAATGAAATGGTAGAAAAGAAGAAGAAGAAGAAGAAGAAGAAGAGGAAACCCCAAAGGTTCTTTTCAGGGCTACTTCATTGCCTCGAAAAGATGTATATTCTCTCTTTGCCATATTAATGTATTTTTTTTGTATATGTCTTTGTCTATGCATCTAATCCTGTCTATAACCACGTCTATATGTCTATGTCTATATTTGTCCCGATTGAGGTCAGCCCCTTGCAACATTGCTATCGTTGTTTCCCCAGTGTCCAGTACATATATGATCTATGTTGGGGCTTGGACCACGACAAGGAAATCCCAGTCAATGGGTTACATTATTTGTCTCCACACGAGGCTGGCCACGCGACTGGGATTTCCTTGTCTAGGTCCAAACCAACTTTCCCTCTAAGCTGCGCGCGCGCAGCTGCTTAGGCATCCCCGAGCAGCTGAATTGTCAATTTTTGCTCAATCCAAGGTTAAATTTTGCTCGTCTCCGTAATGCTTGCGCAGTGCAGCGAGCATTGCGCGCACATCTATCATTCGCTAAGAGGGAACGTTGGTCCAAACCCGAACGTAGATTATTTTTCTCACCCAATATTTTCCTTTACATCAAAAGGAACTCTTCACTAGTGTTCACATCCAAATGTTTACATGCTGTGCATAAATACAAATATGTTAATGAAAAATGCGATGTTTAGTTGCATCCGAAGTGCACAGTCTATACACGTGAGCAAAGAAAAAATAACAACATAAAACGTAGCACAGTAATGCGATATTATCATATTTAATACATGGATGTTTTATGAAATTGATAATAATTAACTAATATTTATTACAAGAAACTGTTTCTTTTTCAGCAAAGCCCATTTTGAACAATTATATTGGAGATATTTATTACAAGAAACTGTTTCTTTTTCATCATTTTAAAATATTATATTGGAAATAATGAAAATATACTGTGCATTCATGTCTACTTCCACGAATTTCTGGGGTTTTACGTGCACACTTGTTACAGTGATACACACTTTGCACTTTACAGTCAAGAACTGTACGCTATATACACAATACAGCCTTACAGTGGTTCAAGCCCTACTAAGTCAACAGGACACAAATTATATCTGCAAATGGAATACACTCCAGCCCAGTTGACGTATGTTGTGATGTTCCACAGGGATCTGTTCTTGGACCTGTTCTCTTCATTCTGTATACTCAGCCGCTCTCAAGTGTCATAGATCATCACCCAGTGTCGCACCAATTTTATGCTGATGACACCCAAATATACAAGTCTAGCCACCCAACTAAAGTTGATGCTACCATCCATGGAGTAGAGAAGTGCATTTCTGATGTGAAATCATGGATGACATGTAACAAGCTGCAGATGAATGATGATAAAACTGAGGCTATTCTGATCACGGGTAAAGGAGGAGGGTTGGGCGTGGGGTTAGCACCCCCACCCCGTAAAAAGAACGACGCTACAGAAACGTCAACAACAGAAGAAACAGAAAACTTTATCCTGGGAGAGGAAGGGTCTTCATCACGAAGACGCATGACGCTGGGTGGTGAAAGCCGAAAGGATGCCACAAAGCCGACTACCCTTTTGTCTACCAGGAGAATCAACATCGGTACATGGAATGTTAGGACCATGTACGAGCCAGGAAAGACGGCGCATGTAGCAGCCGAGACGAGGAGCTACAAGCTGGCCGTTTTAGGCATCAGCGAGACACGGTGGACCCAAGCTGGACAATCACGACTGATGACAGGAGAGCGGTTGCTGTACTCCGGGCATGAAGAGAGCGACGCACCCCACACGCAGGGAGTAGGCTTCATGCTGTCCAAGCAGGCACAGAGGGCACTGATTGCATGGGAGGCGCACGGCCCAAGGATCATCACGGCATCCTTCCGAACTAAGAAGAGGAAGATCAAGATGAACGTCGTCCAGTGCTATGCCCCAACGAACGACAGCGAAGAGGAGGACAAATACCAGTTTTACAGCAGACTGCAGAAGATCCTCGAGACCTATCCGGACAAGGACGTCACCATCCTCATGGGAGATGTCAACGCCAAGATTGGGTCTGACAACACTGGATACGAACCAGTCATGGGCACCCACGCCCTGGGAGAGATGGATGAGAATGGAGAGAGATTTGCAGACCTGTGTGCACTCAAAAGCCTGGTCATTGGAGGCAGCATCTTTCCTCACAAGCGGATCCACAAGAATACATGGGTATCGCCAGACAGCGCGACAGAGAACCAGATCGACCACGTTTGCATTAGCAAGAAGTTCAGAAGATCCCTGCAGGACATTAGAGTGAGAAGAGGAGCAGACGTGGCGTCCGACCATCACCTGGTGGTGGCCAAACTGAAGCTGAAGCTGAAGAGAAACCAGATGGAAGCGTCAGACAGAAGAGTCAAGTACAACATCAGCCTTCTGAAAGACCCCAAGATAAGACAAGAGTTTGGTCTGACGCTGAAGAACAAGTTTGAGGTGCTTCAGGAACTTTTTCAAGAAGAAGAAGACAGTGTACTCAACAGTTGGCAGATAGTGAAAGAAACACTAAGAGCATCATGCCAAGAAGTAGTGGGGCCAAAGAAACATCAGCAGAAAGAGTGGATCACAGCAGAGACCTTGACCAAGAAAGACAGGAAGAGGAAGAAGGCAGTAGTCTACAACAGTAGAACCAGAGCAGCGAAGGCCAAGGCTCAAGAAGCTTATGCAGAAGCCCACAGAATAGTGAAGAGAAACATCAAGAAGGACAATAAAGAATACATAGATGGACTGGCAGCTGATGCGGAGCAGGCAGCTTACAGCGGTAACATGAAACAGCTGTACGACATCACCAGACGACTCTCCGGGAATTTCAGCAAACCAGAAAGACCTGTCAAGGACAAGCAGGGGAATACCATCAACAGTTTAGACTAGCAGATGAACAGATGGGCAGAGCATTTTGAGGATCTCCTGAACAGGCCAGCATCCGCGAACCCCCCAGACATCGAACCAGCTAACGTGGATCTCCCGATCAATTGCGAGAAATCGACCAGAGACGAGATCAGGAAGGCCATCACCCTGATAAAGAGCGGGAAGGCGGCTGGACCCGACGACATCCCAGCAGAGGCGCTAAAAGCAAAATTGGATGCGTCAGTTGAGATGCTGTACCCACTCTTTGAGAGGATTTGGGAGGAAGAAGACGTACCGGCAGACTGGAAGGAAGGTTACCTGATCAAGCTTCCCAAGAAAGGCGACCTCAGCAACTGTAACAACTACAGGGTCATCACACTCCTATCTGTGCCAGGGAAGGTCTTCAACCGAGTCCTCTTGGAAAGGATGAAGGCAACCGTGGACGCACAGCTGCAAGATGAGCAAGCAGGCTTCCGGCAGAACAGATCCTGCACGGACCAGATTGCGATGCTCCGCATCATAGTCGAACAGTCCCTAGAGTGGAACTTCCCGTTGTACATCAACTTCATCGACTATGAGAAGGCGTTCGACAGCGTGGATCGAGAAACCCTCTGGAAACTCCTTCGGCACTACGGCATCCCAGCCAAGATGGTCAACCTAATCAGGAACTCCTACGGCGGCATGTCCTGCAGAGTTATCCATGGAGGGCAGCTCACAGACAGCTTCCAGGTGCGAACTGGAGTCCGACAAGGATGCTTGTTATCACCGTTTCTCTTCCTACTTGCCATCGACTGGATTATGAAGACGTCCACCAGCGAGCGCAGGAACGGAATTCAGTGGACTTTGTGGAGCCAGCTAGACGACTTGGATTTTGCCGACGACCTTGCACTTCTTTCACACAGCAAACAGCAGATGAAAGAAAAGACAAACATTGTGGCAGCCACGTCTTCACAAGTTGGCCTCAACATCCACGAGGACAAGACCAAGATCCTGAAGATCAACTCCACAAGTACCGAATCAGTCACCCTGAATGGAAGTCCCCTGGAAGAAGTGCAGTCCTTCACCTACCTGGGTAGCATCATTGACCAGCAGGGCGGTACAGACGCAGACGTCAAGGCAAGGATCGGCAAAGCAAGAGCCGCCTTCATCCAGCTCAAGAATATCTGGACCTCCAAAGAGCTGTCCTTGACCACCAAGATCCGACTGTTCAACTCCAACTTGAAGTCAGTCTTACTGTATGGAGTAGAGACCTGGAGGACGACCAAGACCACCATCAGGAAAGTCCAGACCTTCATCAACAGCTGCCTCAGAAGGATTCTCCGGATCCGCTGGCCTGACAACATGAGCAATGCCAATCTTTGGGAAAGGACCTCCCAACTTCCTGCTGAAGAAGAAATCAGGAAGAAGAGATGGGGCTGGATAGGGCACACCCTACGAAAACCGCCAACCAGTATCACCAGGCAGGCGCTGAGGTGGAACCCACAAGGCAAGCGGAAGAGAGGCCGTCCAAGAAACACCTGGCGACGCAACCTCCAGGCTGACACCACCAAGATGGGCTACACCTGGAACCAGCTAGAAAAAATGGCCCAGAACAGAGGACTGGAGATCTGTAGTTGGCGGCCCATACCCTGATAGGAGTGACGGGCAGTGAATGAATGAATTTTCTGATCACAACACAAAGACTTTCTCATTCACATCCTTTACCTCAGACAATAAATATCAGCAACACCAACATTAAATTCTCACAGTCAGTACAGAACCTAGGCGTTAATCTAGACAGTACTCTCACATTGCACCAACATGTCATGAACATATGCAAGGCTGCATATCTTGAATTGAGACGCATCAGTTCCATTCGTAAATATCTTTCAGTTGATGCCACTAAAACACTTGTGTGTTCATTAGTACTTTCAAGACTGGACTATTGTAATTCAATTCTGTCTGGTTCGTCACAATATTTACTCCAGAAACTTCAAAAAGTTCAAAACACAGCTGCACGGATCATCTTTAGAGTACCTCGATCAGAGCACACCTCACCACTGCTCTGTACCCTACATTGGCTATCAATCCGATACAGAATCAAACACAAAATTTGTTCTCTGTGCTATGTTTCAATGACAGACTCCAGCCCAACATACCTATCCAACCTCACCCATGTGTATACACCAGCTAGATCCTTACACTCTTCTTCTAATAATCGTATATTCATTGTTCCCAAGGTGAAAACAAAGTCATATGGACAACGTTCGTTTGCACACCAGGGTCCGGCGACGTGGAACGAATTGCCCATTAAAATTAGACACAAAGATACAGTGGTCCCTTTTAAGAGTGCTCTTAAGACTCACCTGTTTCGATTGCAGGGATAAACGTAGCGACCTAATCATGTTTTGTTTCTTATATGTTTTCAGCATGTTTTTATGTTTTCCAATTTCATTGTTTTTGTCATTTGTTGTTCTGTAGTGTAGCCATATCATTATTGATAGTGTAAAGCGCTTAGAGCTTCGAAAGATTAGGCGCTATATAAAGTCCTCATTATTACTATTATTTATTATTATTATTATTATTATTATTATTATTATTATTATTATTATTATTATTATTATTATTATCAGCAGCGGAGTGAAGCAAGGCTGTGTCCTTGCGCCAACTCTCATTGCCATCTTCTTTTCCATTCTCCTCCAGTACGCCTTCAAGGACTGCAGCGAGGGTGTGTATATACACACTAGGACTGACGGAAATCTGTTTAACATCGCCCGTCTCCGTGCAAAGACTAAAGTTACAAAGGTTCTAATCCGTGAATTGCTCTTCGCCGACGATGCAGCCTTGACATCACACACGTAAGATGGACTTCAGCAGATAGTATGCCGCCTCTCCCACGCCTGTAAGGAGTTTGGACTGACCATCAGTCTGAAGAAGACGAATGTAATGGTGCAGGACGCAGACTCCTCTCCCACCATCGCCATTGATGGGTACAACCTGGAAGTTGTTGAGGACTACACATACCTTGGGTCCACCATCTCCAACTCGCTCTCCGTTGATACTGATGTAAATGGCCGGATTGCCAAGGCATCAGCAGTTATGGCGAGACTGAACCAGAGGGTTTGGGACAATCACAACCTCACCGAAAAGACCAAACTGGGCGTCTACCAGGCATGCGTGCTCAGCACACTCCTTTACAGCAGTGAGGCATGGACCACCTATGCGAGTCACGTGAGGAAACTCACCAGCTTCCACATGAGATGCTTGCGGCGCATTCTGCGTATCCAGTGGCAGGACAAAGTCCCCAACACAGAAGTTCTGAAACGCACCGGCATGAACAGCATGTTCTCCATTATCAGCGAGAGGCGCCTTCGCTGGCTAGGCCATGTTAGGAGAATGGATCCAGGCCGCATACCCAAGGACCTGCTTCAATGACAGACTGTACAGCGAGCTAGTAGAAGGTGCACGAACGACTGGAAGGCCACGTCTGCGATACAAAGATGTCTACAAAAAGGACATGAAGACAGCCAACATCAACATAAAAAATTGGGAGAGCTGTGCTGACGACCGCTCCGCGTGGCGTCTTGCTCTTAGACAGGGCACTCAGAAAGCTGAGGAGATGAGAAACACAAACCTCGCTGCAAAGAGAGCCAGGAGGAAGGCGAACCAAAAACATCCTCAGCAAGCATCAGCATACACCTGCAGTAAGTGCAACAGAGACTGTCACTCAAGGGTCGGACTCTTCAGCCACTCGCGAAGGTGCAGATAGGACACCCAAATCAGAAGCTACACCATCGTCTCTCGAAGACGGACGGATGCCGACGATGATGATTATTATTATTATTATTATTATTATTATTATTATTATTATTATTATTATTATTATTATTATTATTATTAATACAACATTTCACTGCAAATATCACACACCGCTTCCAGAGTTGTCGAATACAATTCCAATGTATTGATCAATTCCAAATAATTCACACACAATTATTGGAATGCCACCAAAATGTTACATGGTTCAATGCAGTGGTCCCCAATCCTTAGGCCGTGGACCGGTACCGGTCCGTGGATCAAATGGTACCTGACCGCCCAATAAACATTAAATTATTTCCATTTTATTTACTGTGGTGTATTTCTCTCGGGTTTGTGCGACTTTCCATGGACGAGAGGTTAACCGGGAGCTGAGAGGCGTCACCTAAATCCGCACCAATACCGCGCATGCGTAAAATATCGTGATATCGGGGCGGTTTTAGGTGACGTCTGGAGCTGAGCAGCTGCAAGCGGCAGTGGCGTTGTAGCTTTGGTGGAGAAAAGGTGTGTATCGCTCTTCTCTCTGTTCACCGGTACTTTCTCATGTTTAACAGTGCTTTGTGTACGTATATATTGTGTTTGCTCAAATTTAACCCACAAATTAGCAAAAATGAGTACGAATCAGACGTCGTTAGAAAGTTTCCTTTTGAAAAAGAAAAGGCCCAGTGAAGAGACAGAAGAAGAGCCTTCAACATCAAAGAAACAAAACTTTTAACAGACAATACCGTGAGTCCTACTTGAAATATGGATTTATCGGGACAGGTGATTCCCACACACCAACCCCGCTCTGCATAGTTTGCGGTGACCAGCTCTCTAATGAGACAATGAAACCTTCAAAACTGCTTCGCCACTTGAACGCCAATCACCCTGGATTGAAAGACAAGCCCCTGGAGTATTTTGAAAAAAAAAAAACGGGAACACGAAGGACAGAATAAATTTATGAGAGCCACCACATCAATAAAGGAGAATGCACTGAGAGCATCATATTTGGTTGCTAACCGTATTGCTAAAGCTAAAAAGCCATTCGCTATCGGTGAAGAATTGATTTTGCCCTCCACTAAAGACATTTGCCGTGAACTTCTAGGAGAGGCTGCTTTGGAAAAGATAGCACATGTGCCTTTGTCGGCTATCACTGTGACTAGGCGCATTGAGGAAATGGCCGAAGACATTGAGACACAATTGTTGAAGAGGATTAATACATCACCGTGGTACGCACTCCAGGTTGACGAATCTACAGATATCGACAACAAGGCAATACTACTTGTTTATGTGCGATATCTATATCAGGAGGATGTGCATGAGGATTTGTTATGTGCACTATCTTTGCCAACCAACACCACAGGAGCAGAACTCTTCAAGTCACTGGATGGTTATATATCAGGACAACTAAAATGGTCCTTTTCTGTCGGCATATGCACAGACGGAGCTGCTGCCATGACCGGACGACTGTCTGGTTTAACTGCTCGGATTAAGGAGGTTGCACCTGAGAGTGAATCTACGCATTGTATCATTCACAGGGAAATGCTGGCAAGCCGAAAAATGTCACCGGAATTTAACAGCGTATTGATTGATGTGGTTAAAGTTATTAACCACATCAAAGCACACGCCCTTAACTCGCGTCTGTTTGAGCAGCTTTGTGAGGAGATGGACGCAGAGCACAGATGCCTTCTGTTATACACAGAAATAAAATGGTTATCCAGAGGAAAATCGCTACCCAGAGTATTTGAATTACGAGAGCCATTGCAAAGATTTCTCTCAGAAAAGAAGTCACCGCTGGCAGCACATTTCAGTGACAAGGTATGGGTCGCAAAACTGGCTTACCTGTGTGACATATTCAGCCTGCTCAGTGAACTCAATCTGTCCCTTCAGGGGAAAATGACAACTGTTTTCAAGTTGGCAGACAAAGTAGCTGCATTTAAAGCCAAACTGGAGTTGTGGGGACGGCGCGTGAACAGAGGCATTTCGGACATGTTTCAGACATTAGCGAGGATTTTAGGCGAGACTGAGCCTGAGCATTCATTCTCCCAGTTGGTGCACTATCAGCTGTCTTTGCTTTTAAAAGAGTTCGAGCACTACTTCCCAACCACAAAAGACCCACGAACTGGTAAGAAATTTATCCGCGACCCATTTGTCAACAAACCAGGCGAATCTAGCATGTCTGTGCAAGAAGAAGATCAACTGCTGAAGATTACAAATGACGGCGGCCTTAAAACTACGTTCGAGACAACAACTCTGCCGGTGTTCTGGATTAAAGTCATGGCGAAATACCCTGAGATTGCCACCACAGCACTTAAATCCCTATTGCCATTTCCGACATCCTATCTGTGTGAAGCGGGGTTTTCTGCAGTGACAGCAACCAAAACAAAACAACGGAATAAACTGGACATAAGCAACACACTTCGGGTGTCATTGTCTCCTATTACCCCCAGATGGAACCGTCTCGTTGCAAAGAAACAAGCTCAGGGTTCTCATTGATTTAGCGTTCTAGTGAGTTAAAATGTTAAATCACTTTATATTCATTTTTTGGTGTAACTGTATTTTATTTTGAAGGCATGTTTAAATACATTTAAATTAAAATTATTAAATCAAAACAATCTAAAATATAAACAATCAACGTCCCCCCTCAGCGGGCCGCGGTAAAATTATCAAACGTTGACCGGTCCGCGGCGATAAAAGGGTTGGGGACCACTGGTTCAATGGAAACACAAACACCAAGTTAGGTTCCTAAGTAAAATAAAGCTAAAATCTTCACAAGAACTAAAACCAGTATTACTTACAGCACCAAGCCCAGGTACATAATTGCCTGCTCTCCTACCCTAATGCTGTTTTCATCATCATCATCATCATCATCATCATCATCATCATCATCATCATCATCATCAGTCTCTTGACCTAGTGATGTCGTTGAGGCACTGTGCTACTGAACATCTGACCAGTTCCATCAAGTTGTCTCGGTCATGTGCCAATGCCTGTGTCTCCGCAAAACTTCTCCTGGTCCATTCTGTGATGTTGTCAGTCCACTTTTTTCTCTATCTACCTGTCCTTTGGCCACCCTGGACTCTGCCCTGCATTACTGTTGTGGATAGACTATTTGCTCTAGTGACATGGTCATATCATTCAATTTTCTCTTGTTGACGGGAGTAATAAATTTAACATTTGTGCATTATCTAAGGGCACGAACTGGTCCAGGCTCCGTTAGCCATGGGAAGATAGACCAACAGAGTAGTACCGGTTGATAGTCTCTGGTATGAAATATCGGTAATGTTGGGATTAATGTTCTTGACAACTGTCGTTTTTAACAGCCAGTATCTGATACAGGCACTGAGAGTGAAATCATACTAATATCAACAACATTCATTGATTTACCCCAACCCACCTGCATAGTTATACTATTTTGTAAGTATTGTCATTTTGAAAATGATATAAGAGTCGAGAACTGAGATATGGCAGTTAATTAGCGTATCTTTTCTTGTTTCTGTATAACTTTGAAAGGTTAATCAGCATCGTTTATTCTAATTAATGTCTTCAACGCAGTAAGTCTTACTGTTTTCGTTTGACTTATATACAGCATTACGCTATTATCTCACGCAAAATCGAGATTGTGTTATCTTAAATGTTGTTTTGAATAGAAATATGATATTTGAAATTAATGTAAGCGTCATGTTAACATATAAGATGAAACTTACTAATAATATGCATGGTCCAATTTTAGCTGGTAATATGGTTCTAATCAGAACGTAATATGTTCCAAATCAACCTGATTGGACCAAACCATTGTCCGAACAAGCCTGCAAACATTTCATTTATCTTAAAATTTATGAAGAATGACAGTTGATAATTTATTAAAAACAAAAGAAATTTAAAAAGTGAAGGATTAAAGATATATAATTTTAGAAATTAACCAAAAATATTTCCGTATTCAGGTTTTGTTTTTCAGCTCTATGCCGCTTTGAGAATTTGGGCTTCATAGTCGTATTCACCAAAATGGAAGCAGGCGTTTTGCACCAAACAGTTTCGGATGTAATAAACATCCGTGAATTTTTGCAGAGCTGGGATGCAAGTGTGATCCATGATAGTAGAAGAGAAGCAAAGGACAGTGCAGATATAGATACATTCTCCGAACTGATGGAATTGGATAAAGAAACTGTGAAGGAATTGGACCAAGTGTGTAGGTTAGTGTTATATATTTTCGAGGATCCTGTTCGTTTGGAATGTGTTTTCGCGAATATGTTTGGGGTTTGGACTTAAGAGTTACAAGCAATTTTAAAATTAATTATCAAAATTCATCAAAGTTATTGTTCCATCAGTTTATATAAATCATGTATCCTTTTTGCACCAACATAAATGTTTTGTGTTTTATGACTAGTGCATTGTTAGCATACACAAATGATTGTTTTATTTAATTGATAACTGAAGCAGAATTTGCACACATGTAATGCTATAACATAAATACATTAATTTTATTGAAAATTTCAGATTTTTTAAATTATTTTTTATGATTTGTTTTAAAACAGTTTCAGCATAATAATGTTATTGCAATTATTAATTTTCACATCAAAACTAATACCATGCTCAGATGGATTTTTATTATTGGTAGACACATCTCAACCAGATTTGGTACACTAATGAAGATAATTAAAATTTTTATTGAATACTATATTTTTGGGCAGAATTAGATTTGCATTACATTATAATTACTGCAAGTGTTTAACATTTCTTATGGGTTTTGGGCAAATGAGCTTGTATGATATTGAAAGATAATCAGTTGGATTTTGATTCTCAAAGAATTTTGTCTGAATCAAAATATAAGAAGTGATAGACTGGTGTTTTATTTCTAGAAGTATTGGAGAAGAAAAAAATGTATTTGTGATTAGATTTTCTTTCTGTATTTATTTATTTATATATTTATTCGTAATGCAGACAATACTGCAGCCATTGCAACTGCCCAAAGACCTTCACTGCTAACTAAGCATGTCAAGAAAAGCAATCAGAAGACAGCTAACATACATTGTTGAAAACATCCAGAGATGAAGAGAATACCGCTGATGTACACAATGCAACAAATAAAAAAAATTATGAGAAAATATGCATGGATATTACTAAAAGTGAACTTATAAGTTATATTAAAAACATACTTAGTGCATATTAATGACTTAAAATGAATAGCAGAGTAAAAAGTTATGTTAATGCTGGAAGTGGAAAAGTATCTACACTTGACACATATCTTCATTACCATGTTTATTCTGCTTAAAATAAAGAATATAACATTTATTACTTTAGGATTTGGTCTTGAGCTTTATTATAAAATAGAAAACTGTCAGCACACAATTACATCATTTACAAGATTTATGCAAGTATCCTATAAAATATGAGCCATGCAAAGACATAGAATCCACCGACGATGAAACAGACAAATTATTTAAAATGATTCTCAAAATGCTGGAATAGGACACCAAGAAAGGATCAGGATAGACTCTTGACAGATGCATGGAATGTGTTCTTGAAGTTTCATTGAAATTGATTTAGCAGCAGCACTCCTTCCCCATGAACATAATTATGGCTAATGATGATACCTGCCAGCTTTTCATGACCACACATTGTTGGATTTGTGATGGAACTTTTAGCTGTCAAAGTACATGATCAATGTCACACTACTGGTATGTAAAGAGGAGCCACACACATCACATGCAATCTATAGTGGGAAATTTATCCAAAGTAAAAGAAAAGTCCTGCTGCAGCATCAAAGGTGCCACTAAGTGTAATACCACTAAAATACATTATATTTAGGACACATTTCATTGACTTTGCAGTTTCTAATTTAACGCCTGGACAAACTAGTGAGCAACCTTGCAGTGAATGGAAATGATCATTCTACAGTCACCAGTTAATCTGGTACTGCTACTGCTGACAAATTGAAATTGATAACTCAAAGAATAGGAGTAAATGAGTTTACTGAAATTCAATGCCACTGATTGCGGCATTCTCCTTATGTTTGTTTCATGATGGTATTTTTGCCATGACTATAAACACACAAAGTCCACATTCAAATGCAACATGGTTGTCTGTCATGATCAGCATTTGAGAACAGATGTGCTTCTACTTGCCAATGTTTTTGAGTTCTTTATGATACAGTCACATATGTGTACAAGCTTAAACCTGTGAAATACTTTTCATCACCAGAAATGGTATATGTTTCATTGTTGTATAAAACAATGGCCGAGTTTGAATTAATTTCTGACATTGATCTGCATCTGTTTGTTGAAAGGGGATTTTGATAGGAAGCTACGTTTTAACAATGGGGGTGGATATGATACTGCACCCACCAAAAGTGACATCATATACCTTTACACAAACAATTTTTATGTATGGGCAGTGATGCAGCCCATGCCTATTGGCAAGTGTCTGTGGATCAATCCCACAGGTGTTAACATTTAATGGTATGATGGTTACAGAGATGTTGGGTACTTTTATGAAGTTGACCCAGAGTAAAGCTAATACTGGTTTTCAGTTATCTCCAGAAATGCTGTCTGTACCCCAGGACCGGATGTACCTGTATCAACAACACTATTTATTTGGCTACAATCAGAAATGAACACAATAATGGAAGCGAAAATTCTGATGTTCTCTTATTGAACCACATGTACATCTCAGGGTCTTTTTGTCTTTAAATTCAGTCATTGTAAATATCAGCACATTTTCTCACCCAAGCTGCTAATCAAAGTCTTTGAACTTGTCGCCCAGCTATTATATCATGTTTTTTTATGTACTCTTATAAACACAGCAGGCCCATCTGGGGTATTTTAACCACTGAATTATGTCATTGTAAATATCAGCACATCTAAAATAGTCAAATAATCAACACATTCTTCAACTCAGTAGGTTGTTGAAGTAGGACTGGCAAGCCTTTGAATTTGCCGCCCAGATATTTGCATGCATACGGAGGACATCTGCATGGGTGATTTTCTGCATCCTAGATGAAATATTATCAAAATACATGTAATTAAGCATTTCTGAGACCTTTGTGACTGGTGGTTAAACTAAATTTGATTGGCACATTGTGCCCTGGACTATACATAGCCTTCCGTGTTTTATCTAGTGAACCCAAATGTCTGATTCCCGGCATGGTTCATTATGCTTTCGTTCGGCAATCATGGCTGGTAATGGTGATGATGCCAACAGTTTTTAAAGTTATGAAATATATTGCATTCTTGGAGTAGGGAAATTGTAATGGAGATACCATTGAGTGATTTTGAGTCCAATATGGTGTTAAATACAAGTGAACTGTACTGTTCGATACAGGGTCAATCTTCCTTACAGCACTGCAGTATTTCAAAATTAAATTTAGACAGGGCTGACTATGTTTACATTACAGATAATTTAATAATAGAGTACAAATTTCATTTTTATCAGTTTAGCCCTATGGATCATGTGCTACAAAACCACACATCCTTATCAGGGTTAAGATAAACTGAGTAAATAAGGATGAAAAGAAGTGAAATTAAGCAGTAAAGATATTTGTATAAATACCTCTGTCTGTACAAGCAGGCAATGGTGAACTAAAAATCCTTAAAAAAAATAGATTAAAAAAGCATTATGGAACAGATAAGAAATTTGGCATGGTACTCAGTAAACCACAGATTCAAGAAAGTTAGTTTATATTATTATTAAATCCTATTTTGGAGCAAATGTATCCTAAAGATGATATTTAAAAGCTCTGGAAAGTTGTAAATAACAGCCAGAGCGATCAGTTCCCCAACATCTTCAAAAGCTGACAAAACTAGCTATGCATGTGCCCATCAGAAGGAAGTGAAGAAAAATATTCATACACAGATAAAGAACAGAGTATGCTTATAAATAATTAACAGATTAATACTTATACAACTTGAGGTGGCATCTTTTCAAGATTGTGATTTCAGTAGTGCTCTATAAAAATTGGAGCACAAAGAAATAGAGACCTTTATTCAAAAGTTAAGTAAATATTGAACTTTGACTGTTTGTTCCCCCTCCTCTTTTTTTATACTTCCCCCTTCTTTCACTGACAAAGGATGAAGTCCCCATCAAGATAAAATCCTGGTAGCATCCTACTTTAAATTGTACATGGGAAACAAATTTGGAATTTCTCTTTTTATGCAGAGATTGTTAACCAGTGAATGAAGGTGTTAATGGAATAACTAAAATTAGCACAGAATCAGATAGGATGCAGATTTTAAACCACTCAGTTTATCACCTGTGTAAAAAATATTAAAAAAATATCGAATAGCACTGGGTGTTGTCATTAGTTTCCCTTCTTCACTAACAATTACAAGTACCTGTGACCACAGTAGTCTTTTGTATCTGCAGGAAGTACAGTGTGATAGATTTTGTTGTATTCATCCTCATTCCCATGGATTGTTTTGTTCTGGATTAGATTTTCTCTGCAGGAGGAAATTTCTTTATTACTCTTGTTTTGAAGATAACATGATAATGTCTTCTGTGAGACATGAAATTGGTAATAAGATTTTTTCAAGGCATTCATGCCATGCATATCATTGATGAGATTTGCATACAACTATGTGAAAACTATATCTCTATAATCTGTATACTGGAAAATTTAACTACATGTACTATGTCAACATACATAAAGGGGCACCACCTGTCTTCCAAAGATAGAGAAACCATCAAGTTCATGTGTGTATTGATATGTATCAAATTGCAGGCTGTATATTGTGAATCATATTGATACATGGCACATGTGTATCGTTTCCCCCTATCTTATTGCTGACCCTGTATTTTAGTCACAGAAGATCTTCTAATGTGGGCTCATTGCTGTAAACTGTAAAAAGAATTGAAACTGAAGTTGAAGAAACCTATGTTAGCATGTTTTTGTTGGATTTATTTAAACTGCTGATCAAGTTTTTTTTATGAAATCAAATCTCATTATGGTGTCAACACATCGATATGCTATGCACAATCTGATGACATACATGTGTTCATGGGTGAGACGTGGTATATGAATGTGACGCATCATCAATACTTTAGTAATAAATATTAAAGGGTTATTGATAAGTTCAAAGGTGAGTGCTGAGGTAAACCGATTTGGACTACACCACAAAATGTACCCAGTTGTCATTGGTGGCTCCAAAACATTAAGGCAAAAGATGTTACATGCATGATTATGAAAAAAGATCTTTGACACAATATGTATATGGAATATCTGCAGCAATGATATGAATTTGCATACCCAGCAAATCTTATCTAGGCACTGTAACATTGTATGGGTATGGAATCATTGCACTAAACTAAGTCTGTCCCCACTTGACAGCAAGCAGTGGATATTTCCAGATGGCAACACTCGGTATATAGGCACTACACAATTGGCAACAGAGCTGCCTAAAATGAACCCTGGCAGTAGTTCTGAGTCCATGAGAATGACTTACAATTTCTCTTGTACAAACTTGGTGTAAATGTCTTTCAAGGCTGGCTTTTTCAACATTGTGTCCAGGTTGATAACCTTAACAGTTGTGTGACTTCAAAGAGACAAGATGGAGAACATGCAGATGGAACTTATCTCCCATGGTTATTATTACTAATATTAAAGAAAACCTATCATAGAACAGCTTTCTTATCCAAATTGCTTTACCATATCCCACC
Source organism: Unio delphinus (assembly GCA_029339505.1). NCBI lineage: Eukaryota > Metazoa > Mollusca > Bivalvia > Unionida > Unionidae > Unio > Unio delphinus. The sequence goes on from JAQISU010000106.1 coordinate 4,117,363, forward strand.
AAATTTGATAGTCTGCATCCTGGCATGAACACTCATTGTGAATATGCCAAAGAACCTTGTAGTCTTGCTAAAGTTGTCAAAATTGAAACATAGTAAAACAAGCTTCTACTGTATGGGAATTATCTTTAGATGGGTGTCTTTCAACCCATGGCACTAATACATTTTCCACTATATACTAATTTATGAAGGATGAGCTATATCAGGCCCACTTTGACTTCTTGTTTCATCTTTTGTCACTGTCAAGTACAGTTGCTTAGTCTATTACCTTGGCTGTTTCTGCTGTGTATTACATCTACCTGGTCTGTCACCTTGGCTGTTTCTGCTGTGTATTACATCTACCTGGTATGTCACCTTGGCTGTCTCTGCTGTGTATTACATCTACCTGGTATGTCACCTTGGCTGTTTCTGCTATGTATTACATCTACCAGGTCTGTCACCTTGGCTGTTTCTGCTGTGTATTACATCTACCTGGTATGTCACCTTGGCTGTTTCTGCTATGTATTACATTTACCTGGTCTGTCACAATGGCCAGTACTACAGTGTACTGTATAATTCAGCTTATTAATCTTTTTGGATGGTTATAATATTACAACCAATTTAATACTTGTGCACAGTATGGACAAAATATCAAATAGATAGGCATCAATAAATCTTGTACACAAATGGTACAAATGCAGATATGGAGGATTTAATCATGGTATCAGAATATTAATAAAACTGCTAATGAGAAAGATGTAGTCATTGCATGCATATGTATGTACCTATGTACACACAGACACACACACACACACACACACACACACAGACACACACACACAGACACACACACACACACACACACACACACACACACACACACACACACAAACACACACACACTGTTCATGTCATGAGTTGGGGTCCTGAGTGGCAGAATGGTATAAAGCACTCTCCATTACGGATCACTGCCATGTAATCTCTGTTATCATATCTTCGAGTCTCAGATTCAGCCAATGTGGGTATGTGAGAACGCTTGCCAGGAGCTTCTCGTGGGTCAGTGGTTCTTTTAGGGGGTTTTCCTGGGTTCTTCCTCCACCATTAATACTTGCCGCCATGTATAGCCTATTGTGTGCTAAAAAAAAAGGCATTAAACACGACAACAACAAAATCAAGAGTTGTAAAAGTTTTTATTTGAAAATTTTTCATTACAGGATGAGAAATAGAAATGTGTCTGTCATACCATCCCATTCTTTCAGGATCTCTCACTTTGTACTATCAGGATTTGAATTAGATCTAACAAGTGTATGCTTATTTTCTGTTTGAAAGTTTTCATCTCCACCCTTGGCATCTTATTACGTCAAGCCCCTCCCCCCCTCAATATCTTGAGTATTAAATAAGAACCTTGATTAGTTACTGTATGTAGACGTAATATATAGTAAGAACCTTGATTAGTTATGTAGACATAATATATAGTAAGAACAATGTTCATTGATTGCATTTCCCTTTGCAGTCTGGATCACCTCAAGAATACACAAGAGCCATTTGACAGATGGAAGATTTTAGAAGAAATACCTGAGGATTTGAACTTAATGTGTGTCAGGTGAGTCAGATGCATAAATCTGTTGTGTTATTTTTAGCTTACCTTGGAATAAGACTGCACTGATTTCAAGCAAACTTGAGTGAAGTGTGAACTTTGGTGAAGTGTGAATTTTGGTGTGAAGGCCTGAAAAATGTCTACAAAAATGGTGCTGATCCATTGTTACCAAGAATAAAAATCCTTAACATCTTAACAACTGCTCAGCATAATTTGAAAAAAGCATCCTGCATGTAAAATATTTAAACTTGAACAAATGATGCAAATCAACCATCACATATATCATCTGCTACTGAAGGTAGACAAACCTTTCAGTGGCTTCATCTAAAGAATTACTAAACAGAATTTGACAGAGGAACATTAGAATGATTTCTTCTCAAAAACCATTTAAGTAGAATTTGACTATATTTAGCTGAAAGCATGCTGTCGTAAATACCTTTTTGATGCATATGTGCTGTCAAACATGGTTGCTGTTACTAAAATGTATAAAAAGAAAATTTTAAAAACTTCTTCTCAAGTGTTGTCAAAGCAATTTGACCAAAGTTGTTACTGAAATAGTTCCTGCCTTGAAGTTTGTATACATGAAGCCACTTTACTGTATAATTTAAGCACACTACAAAATAAATCTACAACAATACTTAAATAAATGTCTTTTACAAAAACTGCTTAACAGAATTTGACCAGATTAGATGGAAAGAATGAAGACATGAAATCCTTGTAGTTTTTTATGCATAATGCTGCTTGGTTAAATATGGATAAGCCAATACATTTTCAAACCAGTCAATAGAAATTATGAAATTAAATGTAGCATAATAATGTAAGATATTTCTGGTTTGCACAGATGATGTAGATCTGTAGTCTAATATGGCTACCATTATAAAAAATATACCGCTATATATAAAAACTCATTAAATATTAGAAAGCATGATATTACCACATAGTTTTTGGACTAAATGTCCATGGCACAAGATTTCAGCTATGTGAGCAATATCAAATTTACTTGGATCTGTTGTTTAAAAATAATTTATTTGTAAAAGAGTTGATAAAACAAAACTATGCAGTGTTTTTTCTTAAGCTGGAGCAGGTGGCATACATTGCCATCATAGTAAGCCGTTTGCCACATGTTTCAGAAATCTATTCTTATCTTTAGGCAAGCAAAGGAATTTAACTGCGATGCCTTTTTTACCATTTACCTCGTATTTGGAGCAAATCACAGACACAGAAACCTAATTTAGCCAGTACCTCAATAATGAAGACCTCTTGTTTCAAAAGAACAGCTACTAGCATCCCTTATATTAAGTTTAAACTTAACTTTTCAAAACCAAACTGAAAAGATCTGTTGAATAAATGTTATCTTCCCTTTAATGACATTTCCATTTTGGTTTTCGTGTTGACTTTTTATACTGATTTCACTGTTTATGGATTAGTTTCACTGTATTCTACATAAGTTAATTTAGTAACCACTGGACCACTTTCAGCCAATTTAGCAGAGAGCATCCTGGTATGAAAAGGCTTTAGTACATACACAAATGCTGATATGTCACCAGATATGGCCATCATTACTAAAAACAGAAAAGCCTTTAAACAACTTATTCTCTATATCTACTGAACAGAATTTTGTGACAGAAATCATCCCGGCATATCAGGTTTCAAAATGTATACAGATGGTATTGATTCACCATCATATATAGAAGTCATTACACTAGTAATTCAGTTGTATAATATGCAGTTAAATTGCACTAGTACTCCAGTTGCAATATATGCAGTTAAATTACACTAGTACTCCAATTGCATAATATGCAGTTAAATTACACTAGTACTCCAATTGTATAATATCCAGTTAAATTACACTAGTAATTCAGTTGTATAATATGCAGTTAAATTACATTAGTTCTCCAATTGTACAATATGGAGTTAAATTACACTAGTACTCCATTTGTATAATATGCAGATAAATTACACTAGTAATTCAATTGTATAATATGCAGTTAAATTACATTAGTTCTTCAATTGTACAATATGGAGTTAAATTACACTAGTACTCCAATTGTATAATATCCAGTTAAATTACACTAGTAATTCAGTTGTATAATATGCAGTTAAATTACATTAGTTCTCCAATTGTACAATATGGAGTTAAATTACACTAGTACTCCATTTCTATAATATCCAGTTAAATTACACTAGTAATTCAATTGTATAATATGCAGTTAAATTACATTAGGACTCCAGTTGCATAATATGGAGTTAAATTTCACTAGTACTCCAGTTGTATAATATGTAGTTACATTATGCTAGTAATTAAGTTGTATAATATGCAGTTAAATTACACTAGTACTCCAATTGTATAATATGCAGTTAAATTACATTAGGACTCCAGTTGCATAATATGGAGTTAAATTTCACTAGTACTCCAGTTGTATAATATGCAGATAAATTACACTAGTAATTCAATTGTATAATATGCAGTTAAATTGCACTAGTAATTCAATTGTATAATATGCAGTTAAATTACACTATTACTCCAATTGTATAATATGCAGTTAAATTACACTAGTAATTCAGTTGTATAATATGCAGTTAAATTACATTAGGACTCCATTTGTATAATATGTAGTTACATTATGCTAGTAATTAAGTTGTATAATATGCAGTTAAATTACACTAGGACTCCTATTGTATAATATGCAATTAAATTACATTAGTACTCCAGTTGAATAATATGGAGTTAAATTTCACTAGTACTCCAGTTGTATAATATGCAGATCAATTACACTAGTACTCCAGTTGTATAATATGCAGATAAATACACTAGTACTGCAGTTGTATAATATGCAGATAAATTTCACTAGTATTCAATTGTATAATATGCAGTTAAATTACACTTACTACTCCATTTGTATTATATGTAGTTAAGTCATGAAATATAGAAATAATAAACATTCATGTATGACAACATTTTTAAATGTATTCTTGTGCATTCATGAATGTATACACATTCGCACAGACATTGGAACAAACCCAATGATATACACCAAACTATTGAACATCAGGACTTTCTTTGTTAAAGGAGAAGCTTACTTTGGAATAAATATAATTTATACTAGATTTGAAGCTGGTTATAGTTTAATTGGAAACTATGGTTGACAGTGTTGTCTGGTACTGACATGCTTTCAGTTTGCACATGCACACACTTGCACATGTACATATGCAACACATTTACAAATCAAGTTGAAAAATAAAATTAACAAATGTACAAGACATTCAAAAAGCAGCAGCTGAACTTTAGCAAGGTACATGTACTAAAGGTATGACACAAAAGGACTGTCACCACCAGACTATTGAAGAAAAGGTCAGTCACATAGCTTCTTTCTCTGAATATAGCAACTGTAATGTCTTAGTAATTATCGATGATACCCTCCAAATTCGTGTATTCCACTCTGATGATCTAAGACAGGCATATATGACAAGACAATCCATTTACATCTACAGCAGATAAGACATTGTGACCTAAAATTCATGCATATGTGTCATGATACAGATGAGTACTGTTGTAATTTAACTGCATATTATACAGTAGAAGTACTCTTATTCAATCCTTGGTGCTATCTCAGCTAGTGTTTTTTCCGATTATCGATTATAATCGATCATCAGTTGGTTGAGCAGACAATCGATTGTGAATTCCATAATCGATTGTGTGTAAAGGGAGACTACTTTTTAGGTGAAAGCAAAGCACAAAGGTTAGTAAAACTCCCAGTCACTAAAGTTGACCTGAAATTTATTAATTCCCTTCACAACTACAAATATGAAACCTTATGATTCATAATTAGGAATATATAGTCATTATTACATGATCAAGTTGTTAAATTGTTGAGTTAATACATTTAAACACATTTTGTTGATTTGTTTCAGTCAAATTGCAACATCGTTTGTAGTATTTATAAACAATGACAAACAAGAAAAACATGTCCTTCTATACTTTAAGTTATACACACATCACATGTGAACGAAAGAATTTCGGGGGATTGTAGCAGTATTTCAGTTACATATGATTGATCAGCCATAAAAAGTTGCGTTCATTTAACAAAGTTGTAGAACAAAAGTAACACGTAATGTAATATTATTGTCAGGTTAAAGTATACATGTCATTAAAAGAGATTACTCCTGTACATTTATAATCATATACTGTAGTATCATTTATTTTCGTTGGGCTCAATTTTCGTGGTTTTGTAAAAAAAGGCATTTTCGCGGGGACTTAAATTCGTGGTTTCGCCTGTCAAATTTTGCATATTATAAGGTAGTTAATTTCATGATTTAACCTCTACACGTACTCCAAATAAAGAATACAAAAGAATAAAACGATGCCGACGCAAACGGCGGTCACATTAATGTTTAAAACAATACTACCACCTTTTTGAGTACATATCTAAGACCCGGCAAGTTCAATACTTACAACGTGTTTTTGAAAAAGTGATTAACATCTGTCAAAGCAGACTCAGCCAACAACACTAAAACAATACTTCCACCTATGTGAGCACATATCAAACACCCGTCAGGATTAATCAGTTTCACCATGTTTTCGTTTGAGTGTTCAAGATCAAAGGAAGCCGCCGCCGCCAACAAAACCAGACCAGTCAGTTATTAAAGTACATTTGAATGATCTCTTACTTAAACCACTGTCCATAAAGTTGCAATATCAGTACTTTATGACTATCATGGCATTAACACAGTGGCTTAAGAGTGGTACAATTCAACTTAGATCACCCTCGGTTCCTGGACTTCCTAACCCATCAGAAGCTGAGAACCCGGCGCAGGCTCTCGCTTACCAAGAAAAAAAAAAAAACGGGTCGGGAATTGGTGGGGGGGGGGGAGATCATCAACCTATGTGGCTCATTTTTCGCTGGGGATTTAAATTCGTGGTTTGTGGAAACCACGAAAACCACGAAAATTGATCCCCCACGAATATTGATGATACTACAGTATTTGATCTTAGTAACCAATTATAATCGATGATCAGTTGGTTAAGGGGAACCGATTATCGATTATGAATTTCTGACCGATTCCCATCACTAAATTCTCAGCATGCTTAAGGGAGTGACAAGCCATATGCTTTAATTTATCACTAATTTGGAAGCCAAAATTGGCCCTTATGGGGCCTTGTCCTTTGTCCAAAATCACTCTGACATGAAAGTCATAAATATGGCTAGCATAATTTTGAAAATCTGGCTGAAATTGACCAAATTTGACTAGAAGAACTCGGGCATGAACTTACTAGAAATGAAAAAAGATGACTTTAAATGACTTTGTTGTCCATCATCCTTATAAGGTTTCTTTAAATGCCAATATTAAGCTTATCCCATTGTCTGCTGACATATAGTGACAATGCTAAAAAAGTAATACTTTTATTAATCTTAGATGCTGAAGTCTATTTACAGTCAAGCTACAGTTTGCCATCCATCTTGAATGAACTTTGAATGTGTAAGACGAATGTTTGCCGTCTTAATTGAGTGACCATAGCAACCATAGCAGATCAGTTTTAGATGTTAAAATAGATAAAACATAATATGACTTTCTTAATTGCAGGTTTCAGAAGAGGGAAATGGAAAAAAGGAAAGACCCAGCATATAACATGATAGTTCAGAAAAAAATTCGACAGAAAATGTCTACCAGGGTAGGAATTAGAAAGCAAGCAAGGGAGACAATTTTTCCCATTATCTGAATGTTTTACCTTTATGTTTATCTTCTATGTTTGCTGGCTCTGATATGCTTAGAAAGTGCATCCTTGATCTTTAGATCTTCTATCTTTTATATTAAATTAGTTTTCCATCTTTATCTTTCAGGGATTAAGTCTTGTTTTTTTCCACAGTAGTCCCTTTGGTGCCTGGGGATTTTATACCAGGTCTTCATGTCCTGCTTATCTGCTACTTCCTTTGCTTTTTGTTCTTCAGTGAAGTGTCACATCCCTTTTAGTTCAGGTTTTCACTTCCTTGTCCTTTTCTGCATACTTTTCAGTCGTGGGGACTAGTGTTATGTATATTTAATCTGTATTGTTTGTTGGCTGTTATCCATGATTATATGTTATGTATATTTTTATTTTGTACTTGATCTATGTCCAAAATTAAGCTAATGGTGTACTTGACAATGACATTTATTTTATAAACAACATAATACATAGTTAATATTTCTCAATGATTGTGAATTAAATATTCAGATCATTATTAATTGTGAACACGTTTACTTCAGTTTGAGTTAAAGATAGTCTTGATTCTGACCTTAGAAACTTCCAGAAAGGATATTTCCCATTTAGTTAATATTTCCAGAAAATGGTAATTGCAACCTAAGTCAGTTAGAGGGGTATATAACCTTATTTACCTAAGAATTATTCATTCTTGTCTTAACATCTGAAGTTGAGTCAGTCTTATTAATTTGTTTTTAATTTGGATGGCTTTCTTCAAATTAGTATTCACTGGAGTTGCCAAGTACTTGATATTATTCTTGGACTATATCATGAATTTGGAATTATAGTGATTTCAGACAAAGACATTTTGGATTATTATTGTGATACCTCAAAAGACTATTAACACATCACCATATTCCAGGCTTTTGGAATGTTCAGGATTACAGGAAAATCAACATATTTTGTATTGGAAATTATTTGGAACACCACTGGAATTCAGTTGGAGCTGCACACATTGGGACTTGTGATAGAACATTGTAGGACTATCAGAGATTGAATTCACAGTACTGTAAATTCTTTTTAAATTTTCACTTTGTATTCTAGGGAAATAAAATATTTGTTGAATTTACAAAACTTCTTGGTTTTCCCTTTTTTCTGTTACTTAGTTAAACCATAGAGTTGTAATACTTGTCATCAAGAATGCAATTCTTTATCTATTAAGTTATTTTCATTCTGTGTCTTCTCACAGCCAAGGAAAGTTTCTTCTGTTTCCTGCATTGCTTGGTTGAAGGCATGTGTAGTTATTTAAGTCTCCTTTTGTAATATAATGTACTTAGTCTTGACTGTTATTTGGGAATTTCTTTTTGATGTCTGGATCAGTTAGTCTTGCAACATAAAAACAACTTTGTCTTTTCTACCCAAGGATGGATCTCCTCAACTTAGGCCATGCTCATTTATTACAAGGCTGCCATCAATCCCCATGTCATTTGGTTTTCACATTCAGCAAGGATTGTCTCATTTGCTATTCATGAGGATGTGGAACTAGCTGGCTTTCTCTCTTGCCATCAGGAGATTTCCAATAAATAAGTCATTACTTTCACAGAGATTGACAGTTTTTTATTCCATTGTTATTCATTGTGCTTACGCTATGTTTACCCATGATTCTTTCTCTATCAGTGTTGTCCTTTCCAACACGTGCATTTAAGTCTTCTATGACAAGCAGAAAATCATGCATTGATGCAGCTGCTATGTTATCATAACATTCCTTATCTGTCCAATCTTGCATCTCTTCATCTTTTGCTCTTTATTTTTTTACCTGCATAAAATGACTTGACATGCAATGAAGCTATTGTAATGACATAATTCATTAGTTGATTTGGAGTACAAGATGAATCCATGACTTGTACAGATATTTGGGGTGCTAAGTACGATGCATGTTTATTTATAATATGTAGTTCAGGGAATTGCATTTACTTCCGCACACAGTGTAATCTAGACTTGGCATTCCGAAATAGCCAGATTGAATGTCATTCTGCTGAAGTCATTTCTGATTCAACTGTTAATCCAAATTAAGCAAACAGGGCCTCCACAAAAAAAGAAGTGTGCTGACTTATTTTCTGAATTTACAGTGTTAGAATTTTGTCTATTTTAGTATTATTTGCACAAGTTAAATATTGTGTTGGAAACCATCATTGTTACACCTACTAATTACGTTGTGAATTTATTATTTTCATTAATATCAGTATTTGTGGTTGAACCAAAAATGTCACTTCTGAAATTAGTGTATTTGAAAAATCATAGTTCATCAGATCTTAAGTTTGTGGTGTGCAGCAACCATTAGATGCATGTGACACAAAAAATGTAGTGAGCTCGCATTAAAGACCTGTATTTTTTTTGCCGATTGCCAGATGAATATGCCAACCCTGAATCAGACTAGACGGAAAATTCCTCCACAGTTCCATGTGACATATCCAGAAGTTATCCTGACAGTACATATACACAAACCCATGCAGGCCACCAAGGACAAGAGACCTACAGTAAGTTTCTACTCACCTCCCATTCAAAACCTTTTAACAGTGCCTTATCTTTACAAAATTGAAGCCATGGTGGCAGTAAGAGATAATCTGTATAGATAGATAGGGCTGTATGCACTCTCCAATGAATACATTTGGCTACATAATTTTCCAATCAGAAAACAGTTTTAAGGATTAATTTTGTCCTTTTCCTATAAGTCATTCTGGCCATACAAAAAAATAAAAAAATAATGATAAAGCTTATAATATCTTTGTAGTTATGAGTTTTTAAAATTCATATAAAAGTATGAATTTAAGGCATGGGGATAAAACATGGCAACAACATTAGGACATGTTAGTAGAACTGAGGTCTGTGGCAAGTACCTTTCCGGCACATAAACTTATTCAGTTGCTAGTGTTGGTTTCAAATTTTTCAGACTTTATCCAGAAGTAAAATCGCATAGAATTTATTGTTGGATATAATGAAAAACAGTTCAGTTAAAAAATAATTCAGATCATTAGATAAAAATGGTACATTAGAATCGATAATGATTGAAAAAGGCACCTATAACAGCATGTATCTGAGTGGGGGTGTTATGCACTCTTTGCACCTTCTGAATGGTCCACCAAATGGAACAGGATGTCAGTTTGGAAGGTGCAGAAGTGCAACACATGCATCTTGGACATTGAATAGTTAAGTAAATTACTGTCCTATTTTACTGATGTTGTAAATAGTTACATTTGCATTATATTTTAAAAAAGCATTATTTCTTTCTGAAAATCAGTATTGTTTTTCATAAGCAGTCAGTTTTTTTGTATTGATAATTGATAATTATCCATGGTTTGAGTGAGTCACTGAAGTAAAGATGTTTTACAGTTTGTGCTAATTTTTCCTAATCTGGCACTGACTGGTAATTCAGCGGGTGTGTTTGTCAATGGAAATGTCAAATTCAGGACTAAACCAATCAAGCCTCATTACCTCTCTGGACCTGATTAGGCCTGTGCTGCACAGTCAGTACATGACACTAGCCATAGACAGAAAGTCCATAAGTTAGAATAGCCGGCACTCCAATAGAAATATGAATGAACTGAAAAAAATTTTGGCTCTCTTATTGTCTTTAATACTAGTAAGTGTTAATAATTTCTAGATTTTTTTAAAAATTATTTTTTATTTCTTTTGTTAGTGTTTCACCAAGCCACCATCTGTTTACCTGGATGCAGATGGTCGCAGCCTTTGTTTATCGCGCTATAACACTGTTGATTTAAACTTTGTCTCAGAATAAATGTACTGTATTGTTTATGTCTTTTGGTTTCATTCATTGGTACATAATATATATTTATTTCCCCAAAAACTGACCAACCTGCCGAAAAAAAGAAAAATTTTAACACTGGAAGAAAGGATTAATGTTATTGAAAGAAATAAAAGAGGGGAGACCGCATCGCAAAATAACAGTCAGCTTAAGCGCCGGTAAAACGCAAGTTCAAAATGTAATCAAAGACAAAATTTTGCTTCTTTGCTCAGAAATGGAAATGCATGTTCAGACGAAACAGCTGAATAAAACATATCAACAAAGAAGTATAATGGATTTCTTAAAAAAACATGTGAATAAGTGTATAGAATAAGATATATACATCATATCTAACTGTTCATTTTTTGTATATATTAATATGATGTTGAAATATACATTTTATTCTAGCTGTTTGATAGATGTATATCTTTATTATATAAATGCAATATTTAACAAGATTTATGAATAAAGGATATGATACATGTACAGTGAGTATGGGTATTATTTATTTTTCAATAATGCTTACTATTGACCCTGAAAACCAGTCCATTTTCACACACCTCTTATGAGAGACCACCTGTCTTGAGAGACCGCTTTTGGTTGGCAGAAGGGGCGGTCTCTCATAACAGGTTTTACTGTACAATGGGGCCTTGACTTACGAGGTTAATTCGTTCCGTGACGGAGCTCGTAACTCAAATTACTCGTATGTCAAATCCATTTTCCCCATTGAAATGAACTGAAATGGAATTAATCCGTTCCGGACCTCCAAAAAACACAGCAATATCGATAATTCTGAAGCATATCCTGATGTTATAGAGGTCTTTCCAGAACTCTCTAAGGTTGTGGTTTGTGCTCTCCGTCACCTCAAATCCGCATTGGAACAGGTGCTTGGTAAAGAGCTTCTTGAAATTAGAAATCACCTGCAAGTCCATGGGCTGCAGGATAGGGGTGATTTTGGGTGGAAGGTAGAGAACCTGCAGCAAATCAGCGTAAATAGCTCGTGCCTTCTCGCAGATTATAGCCTCCATCACAGTATCTCCGGAGAGATGTCCGCTGTTTATTAATTATTTTAACGCCCTTGGCTAGCGTGATAGCCTTTACTGACTCCTTCTGCTTCAGTATGGTGCAGATCGTGGAAGTGCTACGCTCGTACTTCTTCGTCAAGTCGAATACACGCACACCTTGGTCATGTTTTCCATAATTTCTTTCATTAATTCAATGCATATCATCTGCTTCTTTGCAAAATAACAGCAAGCACAAATGCAAGCACAACACTAATGCTTCCATTGTGAGCTGACCGCTTAAAGTGAACAAGTGAGACACGGGATGCTTGGTGGATGTTGATGTGTGACGTTCGCTGCGCCAACTAGCAGTGGGGTATCTGAAGCTGGCTCGTAACCCGAATTTTAGCTCGAAACTCAACAAAAAAATCGGCCAAGAGACGACTCGTATCTCAAAAAACTCGTTAGTTGGGACACTCATAAGTCAAGGTACCACTGTATATGATACCTTGACTATTGAAGATTGAAAAATTAAGCCTGTGGAGAAAACATAGTTGTATGTTATTTTGTTTATTCTTTCCATCGATTTAAGTACAGATATCTTGTTGAATCAAGGCACGTTATTGAAACTTTGGGGACAAGTCAAAGATAGATTGGACAGTGAATTTCTGCAACCATTAATCCTGGAAAAGTTGATGAGAAAAGAATATGATCAGCTCAGTGAATGATCTCACTTTAATGTTCAGATTACATGTTTAAGCAACAGTTAACCAAAGCAAATTCTTTTAGCATATATACATAATATATTCTTTTTTTGTTGTTCGATTTTTAAAGTATATTTTTTAATTATTACCAGTTTAGCTTTGTTTTCTCTGCCCTAGCTGTGGAGTACAGTTATATTAATTATAATTCTTTTTCTAATAAACATCATGATGCCATCCATTGTTATTGTTATCATTATTGTTATCAGTTTATACATTTTATTATCAGAATATCTACATGTAAATTATTGACAGCAGAGTGTAATAAATAAAAAATAAATGATGCCCATAACTTTTCTTCTGTCAGCATAAAAAACATTTTCTGGCTTCAACAAGAATACATAATTGTTATCTCGATCCAGTTTTGTGAGGTAATTTGCCTTTGAGAAACAAAATGAGGGTAAGGTGAAAGGTTAAGTTTCTTTGTCTACTTTGAATATTAACTAAGTTTTATAGAGAATTGTGCTTCCTTGGATTGGAAAAGTTTAATTCATGATCATATACAAAACTTTATAAATATCTTTTATCTATCTTGTGTCCATATTATCTGATGGGTAATAAAAAAAATTTTAAAAATTAGAACCTGGATATAAAACCATGTGTAATGTACAAAAATGTAAATCTGCAAAGTGGATACTTACTTATGTGTAACTGTTAACAATATGATAAAATATTGTCAAATTGGCTTTACTCAGTTTTAAATTAACTTTCAAGTTTATTTGGTCGATTGTTCAATTGTCAGAACCACCAGGTGTTAACTGGAAGCGTCATGTTGCAACTGCAGTGTCTTCAGTTGTCTGTGGGGGAGTAATATAAGAGCAGTTGGCAGAGTTTGCTACTAGAACATGCCACTATGGATTGGTTTTCTCTGGGTGACCTTGGCAAAAACACTAGGCTCCCATTTCTTGAGCTTGATAAAACCAGTAATGTGCTAAATGTTGTTGTAGGGTTTAACACCATTTTTCAGCACACGATAGGCTATACATGGCGGCCAGTATTATTGGTGGAGGAAGAACCCTGGAAAGAACCACCTACCCACGAGAAGCTACTGGCAAGCTTTCTCACATAACTAAATTAGCTGAATCTTAGACTTGAACCCACGCAGAGGTGAGATGGCTGATCCATAACGGAGAGCGCTTTAGACCACTCGGGGCCCCATGTGCTTAATGTTTAATGATGAACTTAAATGCATTTTCCTTCTATTAATGGTCATTTTTGCTGCTTTATTGTTCACATGATGTAAATTCAATTAAGTTGTGCTGCTTAACCTTATATATAACTCTGTGTGTGTGTGTGTTTTTTTTGATTTTTAACATAGCTTCAACAATTTTTCAGGCATATCGCTATGATGTCTGCAGTGTGTCAGTTTATAGTGATGTCTAGCACTGGGACATCATGGCGCAGAGATGTAGTATCATGTTCTACCCATTCACATTTTAAGGCTGGTCAGTCAACCAAGAGAGGCAGCTGTTACTACCATATTTATGCTGTTAGCACCATTTTTATAAGTCTTTGGTATGACTTGGCGAGGGTTTTGAACCCATGATCTCCCACATCAAAGGCAGATTCTCTAACCACTAGGGCACCAGAGTGGTCTAAATCAGTAACATGATGTATATATGCATCTCATAAAAGGCTGTAGAATTATTCTATCAATAATTAACACTGAGCAGTTTCTCAAATGATCTTGTATACATGACTTCACAGTGCAAGTTCGTTCAGCAATAATTGTTGATCAGACAGTGGGTTTACTCTTAAATGCAATATACTTTCGATAAACTAGAGAAGACTGTTCAAACTTGCATAATTTTAATCTTTATTTCAGCTCACGAATGAGCACTCGTTCCTGGTACTAGGTTGCGAGAAGTTGACAGAGCTCAGAGACTACATTCGTTGTATGAATGACCTGGCCATTCCAGGGGATCAGAGTGAGGGGCCAGACAATGTCATGCATAACTATGCCAAGGTAAGTTGTTTTCTGACAGATTGTAGTTTTCAATTTGCAAGCACTGAATAAAAGTATTTGGTCATGTATTTAAGAAACTTTTCAGACTTATGTATTTTGAAGTAGCAATACATTTTGATGCTGATGTTTATTAAATGTGAATAGTTTATTGGTAACAATTTCACAAATATAAAACCTTTGACATAGGTAATTTTGTGACTGTAAGAACAAATATGGATTCTGCACAATAACTGGGATATCCACCAGCAACAATTAGCTAATGTTATGGAGGGATCACAGTTGGTATAGTGCAGAACTCTATTGATTTCAGTGTCAAAAGCATATAGGTCAGTGTCACTGTGATTTTAAGAAGAAAATTGGTTTCCACACAGTAATTTTTACATTACAAACCTATACCTTTTTTTTTGTAAATGACCTGCACTTGAGGATTTGTTTCCTCAAGACCAATGGTTAGGGTCATTTGGAAAGAAGAAAAATGGTTTCTGTTCAGGAATTGACCACATACTTTCACGCTGTGGATGACTTATATATTAGGTAAGAAAGAGGCCTGTTAAATTTTGATGCAAAAATCTCAAGGTCACAAACTGAAAAAGAAAAATGGTTTTTAGCTCTACTGATTATAGAGCAGGAGAGCTTATGGGATTGTCTCTTGTCTGTCATATGTCTTTCATTATGTGTCTGTTAAGACATTTCTTTTCCTAAACGTTTCCTAAACTACTTGGAGGATTTCCAAGAAACTTGACACACATTCATCTCATGGTCTAGTTTGGTACTAAATGAAAATCATGCCAGTTTGATATCTAATATTGCTACTCCATTAGCATGGGGTTTTCACTAAAAGCCTTATGTATCTAGTTGATCCAAAATGAAAATATGTCTGATGTGGCCACTACAGTAGTCTTCATCAAAATCTTTTTATTACTACTCCTCTTTAATGAAAAGTCATATCGACATGGGGCATTCACCTGAGGACCTTTGTGAATACAGAGCTAGAACAACAACAAGACTGATGTAAGATGAGTGAGATATATTTTATGACAGATGAATAATATGAATTAGAATCATAATGTGTTACCATTTATACATACTGTTAAGATGGATTCATCTTTAAAACTGTAGACCAAGAGATGTCATTGATGGATTCATCTTTAAAACTGTAGACCAAGAGATGTCATTTATTTATTCATCTTTAAAACTGTAGACCAAGAGATGTCATTGATGAATTCATCTTTAAAACTGTAGACCAAGAGATGTCATTGATGGATTCATCTTTAAAACTGTAGACCAAGAGATGTCATTGATGGATTCATCTTTAAAACTGTAGACCAAGAGATGTCATTGATGAATTCATCTTTAAAACTGTAGACCAAGAGATTTCATTTATTTATTCATCTTTAAAACTGTAGACCAAGAGATGTCATTGATGGATTCATCTTTAAAACTGTAGACCAAGAGATGTCATTGATGAATTCATCTTTAAAACTGTAGACCAAGAGATGTCATTGATGGATTCATCTTTAAAACTGTAGACCAAGAGATGTCATTGATGGATTCATCTTTAAAACTGTAGACCAAGAGATGTCATTTATTTATTCATCTTTAAAACTGTAGACCAAGAGATGTCATTGATGGATTCATCTTTAAAACTGTAGACCAAGAGATGTCATTGATGAATTCATCTTTAAAACTGTAGACCAAGAGATGTCATTGATGGATTCATCTTTAAAACTGTAGACCAAGAGATGTCATTGATGGATTCATCTTTAAAACTGTAGACCAAGAGATGTCATTGATGGATTCATCTTTAAAACTGTAGACCAAGAGATGTCATTGATGGATTCATCTTTAAAACTGTAGACCAAGAGATGTCATTGATGGATTCATCTTTAAAACTGTAGACCAAGAGATGTCATTGATGAATTCATCTTTAAAACTGTAGACCAAGAGATGTCATTGATGGATTCATCTTTAAAACTGTAGACCAAGAGATGTCATTGATGGATTCATCTTTAAAACTGTAGACCAAGAGATGTCATTGATGGATTCATCTTTAAAACTGTAGACCAAGAGATGTCATTGATGGATTCATCTTTAAAACTGTAGACCAAGAGATGTCATTGATGGATTCATCTTTAAAACTGTAGACCAAGAGATGTCATTGATGGATTCATCTTTAAAACTGTAGACCAAGAGATGTCATTGATGGATTCATCTTTAAAACTGTAGACCAAGAGATGTCATTGATGGATTCATCTTTAAAACTGTAGACCAAGAGATGTCATTGATGGATTCATCTTTAAAACTGTAGACCAAGAGATGTCATTGATGAATTCATCTTTAAAACTGTAGACCAAGAGATGTCATTGATGGATTCATCTTTAAAACTGTAGACCAAGAGATGTCATTGATGGATTCATCTTTAAAACTGTAGACCAAGAGATGTCATTGATGGATTCATCTTTAAAACTGTAGACCAAGAGATGTCATTGATGGATTCATCTTTAAAACTGTAGACCAAGAGATGTCATTGATGGATTCATCTTTAAAACTGTAGACCAAGAGATGTCATTGATGGATTCATCTTTAAAACTGTAGACCAAGAGATGTCATTGATGGATTCATCTTTAAAACTGTAGACCAAGAGATGTCATTGATGGATTCATCTTTAAAACTGTAGACCAAGAGATGTCATTGATGAATTCATCTTTAAAACTGTAGACCAAGAGATGTCATTGATGGATTCATCTTTAAAACTGTAGACCAAGAGATGTCATTGATGGATTCATCTTTAAAACTGTAGACCAAGAGATGTCATTGATGGATTCATCTTTAAAACTGTAGACCAAGAGATGTCATTGATGGATTCATCTTTAAAACTGTAGACCAAGAGATGTCATTGATGGATTCATCTTTAAAACTGTAGACCAAGAGATGTCATTGTATAATGCACAGGCAGATATGCAGTTCATTAGGAGTTATCTGTAGAGCAAACAACATAGGCCAACCGTGATCTGCTGGCAGATAATGCGTGGCAGATCAGGGCTTGTATTGTTTGAACTTGGACTTGACTCAGAAATGAGTATATATGGTATGTCATGAAAATTATGTGTTGGATGGTGACATGCTATACAGCAACATTACTAACAAATGCACATTAATGTGATGCACATTCTTGAACTTTGTTCAGTTGTGAAACAACAGTTAATATTATGTGAGACTTGCTGCAATTATGTTTATAGCTTGTACTCAATCTCATTTGCCTTTTTAAAAAATAATCCTTTTCAAGAGAGCTTTTGGCAGTGAAAGTGTCACTGTTTGGTCATTGCAATCCCCAGCCAACTTAAAACACTGTTTGTTTTACTCACCCTTTTTGCGGGACCAGTGTTTACCCTATGATGGCATCATCATCCATTGTTAGATGAAAGTTGACACTGGTTTATGTTTGTTGCACTTTGTACACAGTGGAATACAGTGATGATCAATTATGAAAATATTCTCTCACCTTTTTCTTCTCCTTTATAATTACAGGACATTTTTAAATCGGGGTTTTTCTACATAGAAGGGACCTTCTACAATGATACAAGAGAGCCTGATTGCAGAGACTACAGTCAGTATGTGAAGGAAATTTTTCTCAAATATAAATTGTATTGTTAAATAAGCTTAATAAATAGTAAGTGTTGCTTATAAAAGTCAGATATAGAGGTAATGTTTAAAGTTTATACTCCACAGTACCACTGTGTGATTAGCTTGTATCAATTTGCAAGAGAACGCTTGCATTATTTTTATGTTTGGAACATTATTTTGACTAGAACAGGAAAATGATCAGCCACTAGAAACAGGAAATTATGTTCCACTATAAAGTTGGTAAATAGTGTCTCAGCACATGCAACTTAAACCACATTTATTCAGTCACCTCCTGCATGTGCATGTTTCCATAGAAGACCCTTGTGTCATGTTTCCATAGAAGACCCTTGTGTCATGTTTCCATAGGAGACCCTTGTGTCATGTTTACATGTATAAACTTTAAGTACTTTTCTTTATCACTGAGTCATTCACACATGTAGCCTATGTGACTTCACAAGTTAAGGTCAGGCTACAATATTTAAATGTCTGCGTGTCTTTATGCCCTTTAGAAACTCCTTATATATGTATAATTCGATCTTTTCTGTTGTGTACAGGTGAGTTTCATTTATCACTATATCTTTACCCTTGGAATGACATGCTTAAATGATTTTCCCTGAGTGTACATGCTATCCTTGACCTTCCCTACAAGTAGCATTGTAATTAAGATTGTTTGCTATCACTTTTCTCCAGGTAACCATTATTTGGTATAGCTCTGTACCCACGTGCTATTATACATCATATGTTCAGGTTTATAAACAGGTGGTATTGTTATTATATTTTAGCTGTATGCTTCCTTGCTTATTAGGCTGTCTGTTATCAATTTCTGGGTCACACTTTTAACGATTTAGCTCTGCATGAACATCGCATTTTAAAGACAGTTGCAGGGCTAGAGTTTAGTATGTTTTGCTTATTTTGTCTTACAGATAAGAACTAGAGGCAAAGAGCAAACAACACACAGATTAGTCTGCATGCTGACGTTTCCTCAGCATCAAACATTATGTGGACAAGGGAGATAATTCAACTTACCCTTCAGCCACGAAGCATCTGACATTGACATGATCTGAAACAGTTCCGGCACCCATGTCACCCCCATAGGGCTCAGCATTTCTTAAAACTACCCCTATCATGTCTCTATGGCTTGATTCCTCGTGTGGAGCAGCAAGGGACAGTGCTAACAAACTGCCAAGTTCCCTCTCATCTAGTAGACATTAGGGACAGGATTCATATATCAAATACAGCTAGACTTGGTCCAGCTAATGATTTTAATAATATCCTCCTCACACAGATGGCCTATTTTGGGCATCTACTATGAATCATAAGGGCCAAATATCAATATTATGGGGGGGGGGGCTCATTCAATAACAGCCCGGCTTCCAGTAAGTCAAACCTGACTTTTGCAGACATGTACAGGGACCAGTCCTCATACCACCTAAGACACTCATTCAGCATGATGCCACAAATCGTTCCTTGCTCATCAACCAATGTTGCTTTGCAATTTCTCTACACTCTGACACAAGAAGTGACTCTATACTACAACACTTTTGCTCTGGTTCTTATTGAAAGTTGTCCTATTGAAGTTCCACCCATCAAAAGTTAGGTTTTTGTATATATCGTAGAGAGAGTTCTATCATTTGTTCTGCACTTTTCTTGCATGGCAAGGGAGTTCTTATTTTCTCCATGAACTCTACAGTGGTGACTTGTCTCAAATGACAAGGAGAAACTTAACCCCACAGTGGTGATTCTCCAATGACAAGGAGGACCCAAGTCCCCAGACCTTTTTCTCATGGTGTGGGAATTTTTTGAAGTGGCATTGTGAACAATGTGGTGTTGCCATATTCCAGGGCTCCACAATGTAATGTCCGATTGTCACAGAACATTCAACACTCATCCTTTGGTTTTCAGTCAGATCTGTACCTAATGGGACTGGCCATTGGCACATCTGTTTGCGACAAGGTAGAATGCCAAACTCCCAACCTTTGTCTCTCTTGTCCTGATCCGAAAGGTTGTTCAGATGATGCCCTATCATGGGCCTATCCTCCAACACCTCTTATTCTAAAGGTGATACTGAAAGCAAAGGCATAAGCCTGTCTCCTCATCCTAATCACACCACTTTAATGGGAGAAGTTGGTGATCAACAAACACATCAATATTGCATCAGTAACCCCATGGAAAATGTGGGCTTTCCATCATCTACTCAGACAGTCATGATGGCAATTGTTTCATCCCTTTCCAGAACTCCTGAATCTGCAATTTGGATCATATTAAACAGACCCTCAGACTTAAGTAATTCTCACAACCAGTCATGGATTGATGCGCTTAGTTGTGATGCCATCCGCTCTGAAAGCATGTGAAGGCAAACAACACATTTTCACCCAGTGGTGCGCAAACAAACATATCCTGCCATTCCAGGCATCTATACTGCAGATAGCAAATTTTCTCTTCAGGTTCTTTGAAGAACAAAAGTCAGAATCAAGTATGATCAAAGTTTACCACTCCTTTCATCATGATGGGAGAGAGGATATCAGACAAACCCAGGACTTGTCCAACCTGCTCGCTAACTTTGTGTATCCACAGCCAAAATGTTAATGCTGTACATGTAAAGCGATTACCTTAAGCTACTACTGTGTTATTTTGGTAAATAAGCTGTTTTGAATAGCAGGTGTGCTCTGACCTCCCATCACAACAGA
Organism: Unio delphinus; assembly: GCA_029339505.1. Classification (NCBI taxonomy): domain Eukaryota; kingdom Metazoa; phylum Mollusca; class Bivalvia; order Unionida; family Unionidae; genus Unio; species Unio delphinus. The sequence goes on from JAQISU010000106.1 coordinate 4,138,454, forward strand.
ATATGAAAATAGGGCACATCCTTTGCTAATTTCATGCATTTTCAAACCAGATTGGTCAATATTTAGTAAAAACAAGGTTTAAAAAATACCACCAAAAAACACTTGAGTTTAGGTCCTAACCTCTCTATTTTATTTATTCAGTCTCCATACTTGTTTTTTAAAACGTTGACAGGTATGCCTTACACCCCGTTTTACACAACTACTCTAATTGTGCTAATATTATGGAATGAATGGTAATTACATGTCAATGTACTGGTATAGTTGATGGTCAAAAATCTCTCTTAGCACAAGCCAGTTTTAGGGTTTAATGATTAACTAGCCTTTATTGCTGTCGGAAAACAAAAGACAACTATGCCACATTTGAACAAAGGAAACATCGAAACATCTATCTTTCCATTATGTGGAAAGTTGTGATGTTCAGCCAAAACACAAAACTAAAATAGGTTCATGATGATCTTAGTTGATCTATAATCAGAATTTTAGCTTTTATTATTACCACTCTTTGTGAACATGTAACAGTTATGGTGGTTATGAAAAAAAAATGACCATTACTAGAAATGGAAAAGCCTTTACATAAATTATACCAATTTTCCATCAGATATGACCACCATTACATGAGTGGAAAATCCTTCATGCAAATGATGTCAATTTTCTATTGGATATACAAATGATGCCAATTTTCCATCAGAAATGACCTTCATTACTAGAAACTGAAAAGCCTTTACACCATTGATGTAAATTTTTCATTGAATATGATCACCATTACTAGAATGGAAAAGCCTTTATACAAATGATCCCAGTTTTCCATCAGAAATGATCACCATTACTAGAATTGAAAAGCCTTTATACAAATGATCCCAGTTTTCCATCAGAAATGATCACCATTACTAGAATTGAAAAGCCTTTATACAAATGATCCCAGTTTTCCATCAGAAATGATCACCATTACTAGAATTGAAAAGCCTTTATACAAATGATCCCAGTTTTCCATCAGAAATGATCACCATTACTAGAATTGAAAAGCCTTTATACAAATGATCCCAGTTTTCCATCAGAAATGATCACCATTACTAGAATGGAAAAGCCTTTATACAAATGATCCCAGTTTTCCATCAGACCACCATTACTAGAATGGAAAAGCCTTTAAATGTCTTCCTTTCAAAAAATGCTAAAAAGAAACTTTGATCAGATTTTAAAAATCATTCAAGCATGAAGTACTTTTAATTGTTTACAAATGATGCTAGTCTGCCATGAGATATGTCTGGTGTTATTAAAAGTAAAATTTTTATATAAAAAAACTTAAAATACCACAACAATAGTTTCTAAGTTATAAACTTGGTTAAGTCCACAGGATGGAGTAAATCCAGTGGAAAATGCTGGTTGTATAATGTGTAGATTTCAGTGGTTTTCAAGTTATAAATCTCCATGAGGATAAGGCTTGACCCAGGAATTATGGGTGATTGCAAAGATTAACTACCCTTGTAAGCATATGTAGTTTCACTGAATCATTTATGGTGTGTATACATGATAAAGTTTTCTCTAATAAAACGTGTGAGGAAATTCACAACGCAGATTAAGATGTGGATATACAAGGTAAGAGGGAAAACCTGTCAGTCTCAGAAATATTAATGCAGATAGTTGAAACAAGGTCACTTAGATTTGTTACTTCTTAGACATTAAACAATATTCATTCTGAATTATAATCTGTTCGTTGTGTTGAAACATTTCTTTTACAAATAAATTATTAGTATTAATGTAATAACCATTAACAATAATTCATGATTTGATATCTTAGCTGTTTGCAGAGTTAGTACAGGTGGCATATTTGTTATGTAAATTGTTACAAATAAATGCTTGTATTTGTGGTATCTTGCATTTTACCATATATATCCACATTTAGGTTGGTTCCAACTGCAAACAGACCTCATTCTGTTGTTGCATATTACTAAGGCAGATCTGAATCCATGCAGTTAGCAGTTGAATTCGACTTGTACACAATTGTATAGTGTAATCTTTTCTATTGAAAGCAATCTCCAAAACTAAGTTTCTTTACAATGTTTGCAAAATTATCTGCTCATCAAATTCTATTATTAAGACAAATTTATATGCTCCTCCAATATCTTTCAGGAATATAATAAAGTGGGCTAAAGAGAGAAACTTGGGACTCATGGAGTCCCATCTAATGGAGGAGTGCACATTTCTGGACCTGAAAGTGCGTCTTGGGCAGCCCTATGTCTATGTCCATCAGGGGGACTGTGAGCATATCATTATATTCAGTGATATCAGGTATGATACTGAAATAGTGCAGCAGTAACCCACATGCTTGTCACCTTTGTGATTACAAACTTATTTCCTAGAGCTGTGGGGTGTTCATTCAAATTAGCTACTTTTTCTTGGAATTCTTTGATTTCCTACCCAGCTCCTTCCGCTCTAAATTGCCTGATGCCAATGTAAATGTCTCATGGTTTACATTGTAACGTTTTGCCTTTTTTCAGGTTGGTCAATTTCAAGAAGAATATGATAAAAGGTTTTAATGATTATTTTATGATGATCGTATTTTGTGCGATTTTGTCTTTGCATCAACTGTCAGTTAATTTAAAACTTAGATTAAAATTTATGAGTTATTTATGAAACAAATGCTAGTATTTTATAATCCACTGAAAAACCTTCTGAGGAATCTTTTTGCCATCTCAGTGTTTAAGTCACAAGGTTTTGGTAAGTAGTTTATTTGTAATTAATAAAAGTATACAAGTTTAGCAGCTACTGCATATAAGGAACAAAATATAATAATACAGTTTATACAAGGTTAGCATAAGAAACCAAATTAAACAATACAAATTATAAAGGTTAACATGCTTTGTTTGTTTGTTTGTTTGATTAGGATTTTTAATGTAGCTTTAAACAAATTTTCAGTCATATCGCTATGATGTCTGCAGTGAGGCAGTATATAATGATGTCTAGCACTGGAGCATCATGCTGCAGACATGTAGCATGATGTCTCACCCAGTCATATTATCCTGACACCAGACTGACCAGTCCTAACAATGCTGAGCGCCAACCGAGGCAGCTGGTAGTTCCATTTTTGTAAATTTTTGGTATGACTCGGCTGGGTATTGAACCCATGACCTCCCGCTCCCGTAATGGATACTCTAACAACTAGGCCACCGGAGTGGTTAGGTTAACATGCTATTAGTACCATTTACAAATGTTATGCAGTTATGAAATTGGGATAATTACAAATATCCACAAAGTTATAGGTATATTTTATGAAAAACTGAAACATAAGACACTTGCCTAATAAAAACCACCGCCGTAAGCACAAGATTCTAAAAATACTTTCTCCAAACTTCTGGTTTTTATAATGTCATTAAGTTAATTCAACCATGCACTCGACTGTATTAATGTTCCATACAGCTGAAAACACTACATTCCTCAGGATCTGAATTATTTCAGACCTTGGCAGGAAGAATAACGTTTCTGAAAATATAATTCTTGATTGTCATCATTTGCAAAGTATTGAAAAGGGATGATGTTTGCATTAAAATATCCTTGACTTTTAAAACGCCTTGGCCTGCTTTTTTCTCCTTGCTGTATAGTTGTCTACATGTAAGAGGAATTTCAGGGTTTATCCCCACACAATACAGTAGTTTATCATATGTGGAAAAACAACTTTATTGTACTATTTTGAATAAAATAATCTGACATAAAACCTATAATGATTTTTTTTTAAAAAAAATCCTATATACTTTTATATTGAGTATTTCAAGGTGGATTGAAATTTGTATAAGAAGGATGTCCACAAGTTTGACACATTTAATAGTTTAAATTTTTGGTCCATTTACTTCCAAGTTCAAGTCTACATTTCTGTGTAAGCTATAACTGGGTTTTCTGTAAATTTAAGCTAAGTTTATTGTCGTACATCAATTTCCTAGCATGTTATAGGTCATCATTTTAACAATGTATTTCTGTTACTAACATTTGTAATGTGTCAGATACATACATAGATACCTAAGAATGTTCTATGCACTTTGGATAATTAGTTATATACATAATGTGAAAAAGAGAGAGCCTAGAATTGATCAATGTGTTACTCAAGTGGAATTTTTTTTAAAAAAATTCTGGAGAGTACATGTACCTCTCCAATTCACAAATTTTAATCTTTTACTGTGATCAGTTTCACTGTAACTAAAAATTGATGTAGTCACTGATTTTCATTCCAGACAAGAATTTATGTTTTCTTCAACCAATTTGAACAAAACTTGGTACATATATTGTAATCGTTTTACATTAGAAAGATCTTTTCATTTGGGAGTTGGTAGATTGAAGTATAAGGCAAATGTTTTATAAGAAAGAGATTTTGACCATGTATTTCATTTCTGAATAATAGCTGAACATGGTGCATATGTTTCCATTTGACTAAAAAAACGTACCTTGTTTGGGGTGATTTGGTAGCTTAAACATCAAGGTCACTATTAACAAAAAAAATAAGTTAGGTCCTTGTATTTATTTAATTTCTGGACAAGAGTTGTTGGTAGAGTGTTGTTTATGAATCCCTTTTTTGGATTTAGGTCTGTTCCTTTGACAGTTACATATGTAAAGTCATTTGTGATGTTTATGCTATGTGATTGATGCTTCAATGAATCGTGTGTGTGTGTGTGTGTGTATATATATATATATATATATATATATATATATATATATATATATATATATATATATATATATATATATATATATATATATATATATATATATATATCTGTGTGTATGCATGTGTTTGTGTACGTATGTGTTTGTGCATTTGCACGCCCCATATGTGGCATTACAGCTCATTGAATTTGCATTTACGTAATTTGCTTTGTAAGTTGGAATGTGCAATTGAAGTATCTTTTCTTCTGACACTTGTTTCTCTTGCAATTAACCTTTTTAGAATGACAGTGTATATTTAGCTCCATTGATCATAGTCCAGAATAGCTTACTGATTAATATGCTGTCCAACTACTCTTTGCCCATCTGCTTGCGCAAATTTGATCTTGTTACTCCTTGTAAACTACTTGGAGGATTGCCATGCATACCAATTCATACAACGATTTAGTTGGTCCTGATAATGAAAATGGTACTTGCTCAATATGGCCACAATGGATTCTCTATTGAAAATCTTGTTAAAGTTACAGAAACTGTTTCTGAGTGGTATACTGAAAGTTTTATTATTTCTTGTATACTGAAAGTTTTATTATTTCTTGTATACTGAAAGTTTTATTATTTCTTGTATACTGAAAGTTTTATTATATCAGGTTCATCCTAAATGAAAATTCTCTTGATCTGATATCCGATTTGGCTTCCATGGTGCCACTCATACATCAAATGTGGCTACATGTGCAGCCATCTTGAAAATATTGTTATTAATACTACTACAGAATGTGAGGGTCATATAATTATGGAGTTTTCGCTAGAAGACTTATGATTTCTACTTGGTAACAAAAAAAGATGCTGATATGATCTCCAGTATGGACACCACAGTGGCCAGCTTCAAAATGTAATTAATTCTATCTCCCCTTCCCAAGATGGATGGTTATATTGACATTCGGTTTTTATCTATAGATGAGATATCTAGTTAAACACAAATGGTGCTGAGGTGACATCGAGTTTAAGTGACCATAGCTGCTGTCTTCAAAATCTTATTGTCACTAATAATTCTCAGTGGAAAGTCATATAATAATAATAATAATAATAATAATAATAATAATAATAATAATAATAATAATAATGAGGACTTTTATAGTGCCTAATCTTTAGAAGCTCTAAGCACTTTACAACATCTATAATGATATGACTACAGAAAAACAAAAAAACAAAAACCATGAAACTGGAAAACATAAAAAAATGCTGAAAATATTTAAGATATGTAACATTATTAGGTCTTAAAGTTTGTTCTTGCAGTCAAAAAAGTTGAGTTTTAAGAGCACTCTTACATATCTAATGATGTCAATATGGGGAGTTTACCCAAAGATCTTTGAATTTGAAAATGGTGCTAATCTGAACACCAATATAGCCACCATGGCAGACATTGAAAACCTTGTTATTTCTAATATCTTTGGATGCATGGATACACTGAAAGACTTCAAATGATTTCTATTGGGCCAAACTGCTGACCTTATAACCAATAAGGCTGCTACAGCAGCTGCATTGAAATTCTTTTTCCTCAGAAATATCAGAGACAGTTTTGACACAAAGAAGATATGGCCTTCTCTTTAATTTCTATAAATTCTTTTTGGACAGTAGAGCATTAAAATCTTTGAGGGACTCTTGTATTTTTAAACTGACACTTTTCCCTCAGAATCTATCTAACTTTCAGCCTGTTTATCGATCGAATTGAATCTAATCTAATCAGATATGGTCTATCTTCCAATTCTCCTTTGTTATCGTGCCTTTAATTGCATAGCAGTTTTAGAAACAGTGCAGTAACATCATGCATCCTTTGGCCAAAATTATGATAAATAACAAAAACATAAATGATTCTACATTGCATAGCAGTTTTAGAAACAGTGCAGTAACATCATGCATCCTTTGGCCAAAATTATGATAAATAACAAAAACATAAATGATTCTACACCCATGAGCTCAAAATTTTACAGAAAGTTCCGTTTTACTTAAATTGGACATTACCAGTGTAATTTTACAATCTGCTTTGTCTCCTATTAGTGACTTTTGTATATAATGGATGTCAGCTAGTGTATTCCTTGCAAGTTAAAATGTGAAATTATCTTAGTCTCTCATGAGCTGTAACTATTGCTTTTGGTCAGTGTCATCTGTTTGGTAACTGTACATAAGATTTTGCATATAGTATCATAATCACTGATCAAATGCTTAAGATATGTTGACCAGTCCACTAATTAAGAAGGTACATCTAAGACATGCACCAGATAACCTTTTCTTTGATCTGTTATGATCCTCCAAGTATTAGTAGATAATGGATTATGAGCTCACCTGGTCTGTGTCTCTTGTTGTCCATGTTTCAGTAGACAATGGGTAATTAGCTCACCTGGCCTGTGTCTCTTGTCCATGTTTCAGTAGACAATGGGTAATTAGCTCACCTGGCCTGTGTCTCTTGTCCATGTTTCAGTAGACAGTGGGTAATTAACTCACCTGGCTTGTGTCTCTTTCCATGTTTCAGTAGACAATGGGTAATTAGCTCACCCGGCCTGTGTCTCTTTCCATGTTTCAGTAGACAATGGGTAATTAGCTCGTCTGGTCTGTGTCTTGTGTTGTTCATGTTTCAGTAGACAAATTGGTAATTAGCTCACCTGGTCTGTGTCTGTTGTGATCCAAGTATCAATAGATAATGGATTATGAACTAAGCTGGCCTGTGTCTGTTGTGGTCCATGTTTCAGTTGACAGTGGGTAATTAACTCACCTGGCCTGTGAGCTGTTGTGATCCTTGTATCAGTAGATACTGGATTATGAGCTCACTTGGCCTGTCTGTTATGATCCATTTTTCAGTAGACATTGGGTAATTAGCTCACCTGGCCTGTGTCAGTTTTGATCCATGTATAAGTAAAAACTGGTCTGTGATCTGTTGTGATTCAAATTTCAGTAGACAATGGCCTAATAGCTCACCTGTCTGTTGTGCATTATCTATCATTTATTGTCCATTCCTCCATTAACATTCACTTGTCACAATTCTGGAGTCCATATTTGTCATTTGATTTCAAACTTGGAATATGGGTTTATATATATATATATATATATATCAAAATGTTTGATGAATTTGATAATGTTTGTGATCCATGTATATTAATGATGTGATCGTTCATCAGATTGGTTATCCTTCTTACCACTTTGGTGGCCATATTTTAAGTTCAATTTTTCAAACTGGAAATATATTTCTATTTTATTAGAGTTTCAAATGATTTTGATGGATTTATATCAAGATATTTGGATAGGTTGGATAATGAGTGAGATTCACATTAATTAATAATAATTAATAATGAAATAATCTTGCATCTGTCTGACATTGCTACCACTTTATAACCAAGGTTGCAGTTGCATATTAAAGCAAGGGAAGTATCCTATGATCAGGTCTTATCGAGAATCACATGTTTTGTATTGTGAAGGGAAATCTTCACATTGAAAGAATTTAAAAACATTAAAATAATTTTAAAAGTATATGATGGATGAATTTCAATAAAACATATTTGGTATATTTACAAATAATACACCTTATTGATTAAGTTGAATAATATAAAGAATCTGAAGAAATTATATATAAAAAATAAAATATGGCATAAAATGATGTAATTAATATTATTATTATTCCTAATATTTGATTGGGAATTTGAAAACATTATGTGTGTCACTTAAAAACCGTGTAAGTAATATGAATATTAGCAATGTCAGTGTTCAACACAATTTAAAAATTACAAACACCTTAAAAATGGCATTACAAAGCCCAAAGGCAGTTTTGAAAACTAAGTATTCCAGACTTTTATTTCCACTCCTGTTTCAATGTATATGAATTTGCTTTGACAAGCTTATACTTATCAGTTATCTGGGTGAGCAATAACAGGACCACTAGGGGCTCTTGTAATAAACTTGTCTTTGTCATGCAGAAGTAATGACATGTGTGTTCCAGTCCAGCCCAGGGGGCATTCTTCAATCATATAAAGTATCAATCATGTTTGTTTACTTAACACACCCACTCATAAGGTTCATTAAAATGTGTGAGTCATTTCAGTTTGAAATTACCTAGATCAAGAGTAAATTTCAAATTCCAGTAACTGTTTTTTTTAATTATCTAATAACTGTTTTTTTAATTATCTAATAACTGTTTTTTTAATTATCTAATAACTGTTTTTTTAAATTATCTAATAACTGTTTTTTTAATTATCTAATAACTGTTTTTTTAATTATCTAATTGTTTTTTTTAATTATCTAATAACTGTTTTTTTAATTATCTAATAACTGTTTTTTTAATTATCTAATAACTGTTTTTTTAATTATCTAATTGTTTTTTTTAATTATCTAATAACTGTTTTTTTAATTATCTAATAACTGTTTTTTTAAATTATCTAATAACTGTTTTTTTTAATTATCTAATAACTGTTTTTTTAATTATCTAATAACTGTTTTTTTAATTATCTAATTGTTTTTTTTAATTATCTAATAACTGTTTTTTTAATTATCTAATAACTGTTTTTTTAATTATCTAATAACTGTTTTTTTAATTATCTAATAACTGTTTTTTTAATTATCTAATAAAAAAACATGGTATGGAATTAGGAGTAAAATAAGTCAATACAGTTTTTCAACCACTGATATAAATCAGTTTGATAAATAGTGAATTGCTATAATCTCGTATAACAGAAAATCATAGAATTCTTCATGTACGTGTTATTATTCTATACTTGTCATATACTTTTCCATAGAAGAATTATATTCTTAATGTCAGAAAGCATTGACCTACATTTGGCCAGAATTTATTTACTTTCCATGTGACTGAATTCTTTCATTGTTTTAACTTTCTATGGTGCAGTGTTGCAGTAAAATTGTGTGTTGACTGTTAAATTTATCAAAAACATTTATTATTATATCATAGTTTTGATATTTTTGTGTGTGTTATGCTCAGTCAAATGTATGGTTTAATTAATAGATCACTTTACTGTTGAAAATGGTAATTGAAAGAAATAAACTTGCAGTTAATTTTGTTCATTTTTTTTTTTTTTACTGGGTGACTATCGACTTTTTTCTTCATATCTCCCATTCTTAGACTGTAACAAAGAGACACACATTACTCAGTCATCCAAACCAACTACTACAATATTTGATTGCAAGTCAACATTCTTTATCACAAAGTGACTTGCAGTACTCAGTCTGGGATCTTTTTATCATGCAAAGTCAATATTCTCTATCACAAAGTGACTCACAGTACTCTGTTTTTTTAATCATTCAAAGTCCATATTTTTTTTAATCACAAAGTGACTTTCAGTACTAAGTTTGGGTTTTCTTATCATTCAAAGTCAACATTCTCTATCACAAAGTGACTCGCAGTATTCGGTCGTTTTTTTTTATATCATTCAAAGTCAGCATTCTCTAAAGAATTAGTCAATGATAGAAGGTGGTAGTAATGCCTAACAGGAATGACTTGCATTATAATGAAGGCAATTAGTGTAGAAATTGGTATTCTTGTCTGCATTTAAGGCCAGAGAATGACGGTTGGCAGGGCAGTTGCATGATACAGTAATTATATGATCTTGTAATCAGTTCTGGTTGGTAAATTTCTTGATATGTAGTGGTTGTAGTATGAGGCAGTACTTTCTGATGAGAGTAAACTGTATATTTTTCCACACAGGTTGCTTTGCAGTGAAGATCCTCAGGACACTCGGGAATATCCTTACCTGACTTTCAGGTTTCGTTCTCGCAGAAATGTCTGTAAAGTCTGCATGACACGTACAGCCAAGTAAGTTTTCAACAATTTGTAAATTAAATAAAATTTGTGATTTGGAACCCTTACAGGCTTCCCTGCAATCCCTATATTTGCTATCCATATAGTTATTGCCTATAATATTTTCATATCTATAATATCTCAGTTTAGGTTCATTTTGCTAAATTGCAATTATTCGTTGCTAATGAAATAATTTATTGTCATTTTGACATAAAGAGGAAATTCATTAACTGAAGATTTATTAAAATGGGCTCCTGTAAAGTTCAGAGTTTAAAAATGTTTTATTCAGCACTCAAATAAAAAATAACTACTGTATTTGCTGGCCTATAAGTTGATGTGGAGATTAAGTCAGATGAGCAGATTAGGTCAATTTTCCATCCTTCATCTATATATAAGTCAATTTTGAGTATAAGATTAGGTAAATTTTCCATCCTTCATCTATATATAAGTCAATTTTGAGTATAAGATTAGGTAAATTTTCCATCCTTCATCTATATTTAAGTCAATTTTGAGTATAAGATTAGGTAAATTTTCCATCCTTCATCTATATATAAGTCAATTTTGAGTATAAGATTAGGTAAATTTTCCATCCTTCATCTTATATATAAGTCAATTTTGAGTATAAGATCAGATCAACGCCTTGCCTGCATGTTCTTTACTCATTCCACACAGCCTGGATCAGTATATGTAACTAAAAGTACCTAATATGTTTCACATGCAGTATTGATTTTGATCTTCACTAATTGCTTTATGGTACTTTAAATTGCAGTCAGTCCTGCTGGCAAACTCAAAAGATGCTTTAGCACAATTATGTCAGAATTTTTAATACTGACCATCATTAAATTATTTAACATCCGCCTATATTGTTTCATACATGATCTCTTCCCTAAAATTAAATATTATTTTACTTGTTATTCTTTGTACTTTTTGGATAATTTTAATGCATACGAAAAATTATTTGACATACTATAAAGCAATTAGAATCAAACATATAAAAGTGGATTCAGTGTATAAGATGAAGATAAGATTTTATTGTCAAAAAGTGTCATCTTATAGGCTGGTAAATATGGTACATGTATGTGTAAATGAGAAGCTTGGAACTATTCATTAAAATGAAAGATTTTGAAATATCAGTAGCAGCCCAATATCTTTCCAAACCTGTAATTATTCGTCTTTCCTTGTGGTCTCAAAGTCCCAGTTTTTTGTCTCAGTCCTGGGTTGGGAGAGGGAAGGGAGATAATAATAAAATCAACTGGTTATTTTAGAAGCTACCCCATTACCAGATCCCAGAGTTACTGTTTTACGTGATCTACCTCATACTAATACAGTGAGCACAAGCAATGTCACATGTTTCTTTCTTTGAAACAGAAATGCAGCAGATTCACCTTTTTGCAGATTTCATCTCTTCACTTATTGAAAAAAATTTAAGCTGCACAGAAACTTTAACATGAGGCCCTTTTATTTGCTTGCAAGCCCAATTTACATTTTAAATTTACCTAATGAAAAGGAAGAACAATTTGGTGCTTTAATAACTTAGTCATTATTTTTAGAATATTGGACCTTCCTTTTTCGCATCCCCAAAGAAAAAGAGTTAATTCAAAAGTTACATCCCTTAATCTATCGTTAACACAAACCATGCTGTGATACTTTTTACGAAATAAATGAGAAAATGGAGTTTTAAATTTTTTATTTCCTGAATGAATACTTTTCCCAAAACCTTTAGTAATTTTCACTGGCCTTGTTTAATATTTATCAGACTTTGATTTTATTTGCTTTCAAAAAATATCTTTCAATTTCAAGTTTGTAATGCTGAAATCCTTTTGGATAAAATTGGGCAGTAATTTTGCATGCTTGCTGAGGCACTGATGTTTTATTTTCCTGTGTGGACTTTTTAGACTATATTTGAACTTGTAAAATTTGTTGCAACTTCAGAAATGCCGATCCAGAAGTGGGTATTAGTGCTTATTGTACAAAATTGTTGAACATTGCTGCCATAAATTTGGTTGAAAACTTAATCATGTCATCTACATATGCATTCATGCATGCATGGCAAATTACATCTGCCTACCTGTGTTAGTTTTGCTAATACGGTTTTCGTAAAGTAACTTCCTTGTCCAAAATGCTGAAGAATATATATGTAGAAGGAAATTAATAAATACTAAAACTGCCATCACAAAAGTGCAAGTATGCTGTCTCATTTTCTTTTGTCTACTGTTATGACTCTGTAGTGATATACTAAGTAGCAAAAAGAAGCAAAACCAAAATGTTTTTTTAAACTGAACAGATAATTTATTTATTGATGTTTTAAAAATGAAAAATTTAAGAGGAACTTACAGTATTATGAACTGAATCCAAAATAATCCTAAAAATGTTTTTTTGAAGTCCAGAAGAATGGAATGTTCCAAACAAATTTCTTTTCCTCGAATGTACTGTTCTGCCAATGGTCCAGGTTATCAGAATGGCAGAACTCCTTTGAAAAATTCATAAAATGATCTCAGAAAAATAGTTTAGTCCCAGGGGCACTCCATACTTCCATTAAATAATCTAAACAAATGCTTCCTCTCAAATAATATCTAAACACAACATTAAATGTCTGAAGACTGATGTTATAACAAGTACACAAGAAATTCCATGAATAAAACAATGTCTCTATTTTTTTCCACTTACAACTGGGATAAGCTATCCAAAATTTGTTTTCTCCATAAAACATAACTTACATTATTAACCAGTCCTGGCCAGCCACACCCATATATACTCTATTTTATGTTCAACCATTTCCAGGCTGGTTATCATTTTTCCATATAATTAGTATCATTTGTCCTGTACAGCTCCTTGTAAAACTCTTAAGACTTAAGATAAGTTCAGTTATGAGTGACATCTCCACATACCATGTATTATTTGGGTGAACTTGCATTAGATTGATTTGTGCACAATCTAGGGGCAATATTTCTGATTAGATTTTGATCCTTTTGGTATGTCAATGATAATGAGTGAGAACCATAATCCATAATCTTGCACATGAACGGTTGAGATTGCAAACACCCTAGCCAACATTTTTTTTTTGGATCAGATTTGGCATGTAAGCTCATATCATCAAGATCTCATATGTATTCAGTTATGAGCATACTATGGAAGTGAATCACTCTTGTCTCTGATTGGCCGATCTTGTGGACACACTAGGAGCCATTTTATTTATATGTCTTTGAATAGCCGATCTTGAGGACATACTGGAGACCATATTAAGGAAATGATCACGACTCTGAATGGCCCATCTTCTGGACACACTAGAGGCCAAATTAAGGAAATGATCACGTCTCTGAATGACCCATCTTCTGGACACACTAGAGGCCAAATTAAGTAAATGATCACGTCTCTGAATGGCCCATCTTCTGGACAAACTAGAGGCCAAATTAAGGAAATTATCACGTCTCTGAATGGCCCATCTTCTGGACACACTAGAGGCCAAATTAAGGAAATGATCACGTCTCTGAATGGCCGATCTTGTGGACACACTAGAGGCCATTTTAAGGAGATGATCTTGTCTTTCAGTGGTCAGTCTTGTGGACAAACTAGAGGCCATATTAGAGAGATGATCTTGTTTCTGATTGGCATATCCTGTGGACACATTAGAGGCCATATTAAAGAAATGATCCTTTCTCTGAATGGCTGTACTTTTGAAAACATGAGATGCCATATTTGTTTTCTTCACAGATTTGGAATGTAGGCCTGTATCATCAAGATTTCAAATAAGTTCAGTTAGGAGTAACATTAGCACATGTTAAGGAGATATGTTTTTAATCATATTTGACTTAGCTTGCGAACTCTTTAGAGGTCAATATTTCTTATCAGATTTAGTCTATATGTTGTTCAGATCTCAGATAAGTTCATTGATTAGCATTCTTCATGTGTGTTAATGAGATGGATTACATCAGATTTGGCTGAGCTTGTGAACACTCTCGTATGGACATATTTCTTTCCTCAGGCCAGGTATGTCAGCTTGTATCATCGAGATCACAGTTCAGTTTGAGTATGAACAAGTTACATGTGTAATAATGATGTTTGAGGCTGATCTGATGGTGGGAATGAACTCAGTATTCTGGTTAAGACATAACAACTATAACCATTGAGTCACTACCGTTTCATTGGGTGGCATCTTAGTGGTTTCCAGGTAATTCTAGGAAGAGGACCAATTTGAGTCAAGCCAGACCCAGGAATCCATGCTAACTGCAAAATTACACCTCATCCTCTTCCTTATCAAGTAAATGTACATCAGGACCTTGTTCCCAGCAGCTGGCAAGATCCAGAGGATAATGCAGGCTGTATAGATCCTTGTTCTTTTATGCTGTGAAGTAATCCAATGTATGTTCAGCATGGAAAGGAGGTAATTGACACAAACTATGATAGTATAACAACTATGCTTCAGTTTGTTTTTATACTCTCTTTCCATTATTGTGTGGATTTACATTCACAAGCTGATGTATGTCAACTGCTCAGATGAGCAATATCAAGAACACTTGAATCTTTCGTTATTTTGATTTCTTTTTTTATTTTAGGTGGGTTGTGTATGACAGCGAGTATGCCCCAGAGAACCCATGCTTCTTTTGTGATCAGTGTTTCAGACCATTGCATTATGATATTAATGGCAGAAAGAAGGGCGAGTTTAAAGCCTACAAATACTTTGACAATCATGCTATTGTATAAATATTTATATTCTTTAACAAAGTTGTGATTAAACAGTTATTTCTATTTTATTGTTTCTTTTGTTGTTGCATCAATGGTTATAGACCAGAAGAGCTTATCGGGTGACTCACCTATTGTCCATCATATCTCACCTGTTGCCCATCATATGTCACCTGATGGTCTGCTTGTTGTACTCTTCCTAAACTACTTCTAAGATTGCTGTGAAACTTTACACATGCATTCATCCCATGGTGTAGTTAGTCATAAATCTGATGGTGTAGTAAGTCATAAATCTAATGGTGTTGTTATTCATAAATCTAATGGTGTAGTTAGTAAAAAATCTAAAGGTGTAGTTAGTCATAAATCTGATGGTGTAGTAGTCATAAACATAATGGTGTAGTTAGTCATAAATCTAATGGTGTAGTTGTCATCAATCAAATGGTGTAGTAAGTCATAAATCTAATGTAGTTAGTCATAATTCTAGTGGTGTAGTAAGTCATAAATCTAATCTTGTAGTTAGTCATAAATCTAATGGTGTAAGTTAGTCATAAATCTAATGGTGTAGTTAGTCATAAATCTAATGGTGTAGTTAGTCATAAATCGAATGGTTTAGTTAGTCAAAAATCGAATGGTGTAGTTAGTCTTCAGTCTAATGAACAGGTGTAGTTAGTCAAATCTAATGGTATGGTTAGTATTAAATAAAATGGTATGTTTATTCTAAAATCTAATGGTGTAGTTAATTATAAATATAATAGTGTAGTTAGTCATAATATAATTTACTAATTGTGTAGCTAGTCATAATCTAATTGTGTACTTAGTCTCTTATTGAATCATGTCATGTAGTTAATAATAAATCTAATGGTGTAGTTAGTCATAAATATATTAGCATTGTTAGTCATCAATATAATGGTGTAGTTAGTCATAAATTTAATGGTGTAGTTAGTCATAAATATAATGGTGTAGTTAGTCATAAATTTAATGGTGTAGTTAGTCATAAATATAATGATGTAGTTAGTCATAAATATAATGGTGTAGTTAGTCATAAATATAATGGTGTAGTTAGTCATAAATTTAATGGTGTAGTTAGTCATAAATATAATGATGTAGTTAGTCATAAATATAATAGTATAGTTAGTCATAAATTTAATGGTGTAGTTAGTCATAAATATAATGATGTAGTTAGTCATAAATCTAATGATGTAGTTAGTCATAAATATAATGGTGTAGTTAGTCATAAATATAATGGTGTAGTTAGTCATAAATCTAATGGTGTAGTAAGTCATTAATCTAATCTTGTAGTTAGTCATAAATATAATGGTGTAGTTAGTCATAAATCTAATGGTGTAGTTAGTCATAAATCTAATGGTGAAATTCATTATGAATATAATGGTGTAGTTACTACATCCAATGGTGTAGTTAGTCATAATTTAAATATTAAATTAGATATGAAATAGATATTAAATATTTTAATTTTTAAAAAAATATTATGATAAAAATCTCGGTTTGTAGTAGATGAGGTTGCTGCTGAATACGTTTTATATTTTGCAATTTTCCTTCCAGATATGTTTTGTTTCTTCAAATATTGTTTTCACTTTCCATGATAATTGAAGAAAGAATGACTGAGATTCTTGCTTTCCATTTTCTCTAAATATCTTGATTTAGTCTGTTATTTTCCATCTAAATCTTGTTTTCAGTGCCATTGCATTGTTCTAATCAATGCGAAAGATCCTTGTATAGAGGGGCAATCATAGCTCTGCAGTATTTCCACATGCCTGGACAGTCGGAATGTTGACATATTAATTATGGCAAGTGAGTGCAGTGTCAGCTCAGGTAAATCTTCTCAAAATCCCCAATATCACTATCATGGAATTGTTCGACATGACTAACTAGACAGATTCTCTCGTCTCTTCTTTGAAAAAGTTATTATGTAGCTTTATCATTAGACTTACGATTTTCCCTAAGCCATACAAGATGCAATCCCAAAAAACACTAGGCAAGAGATTCACACTTTATGAGAAGGAAAGACACTTCAAGAGCCTGTGAATAGATCGTTTTACTTAACAAAAAGATCCTTGCCTTGCATAAATGCTACAAAACAGTCAAGGAAGACAGCACAAGTCCCTTTAAATACAGCATGCAGCTTCGCCTGGCAGTCGTGGAGGGGGTCAGGAACATGTACTGCGACTACGCATTCAACACAGTCGACCAGGTTGCAGAACTGTGAAAAGAACTGGTACTGTGCACATCCTCACGGAGTCCACCATGTTTGAGATGTATGAGTGACAGACCGCCAATTATCACACCTTCAAGACAAACGGCCTTTTTGAGAGCCATTAAACTTACAAGAAAATAAGACTTTACAATATGCCACATACCCACATAAATTATTCCATTCCAGAAAGCTGATATTTCCTATAATCTTTATTAAAAATATGGTATGTAGTCCCATTAGGTCACTTACCATTGTCAGTACTTGTAAGTCAAATGTTAATCTTGAAGTGAAATATATATATATATATATATATATATATATATATATATATATATATATATATATATATATATAAGTAACAAATAAATTAATTAGTTATATTTGTAGTGCTTAAAAAATCAAGAGGCGCTTGAAACAGAGATAGAATTCGTTTTGAATATTAGTAATATTAGCTGTGCTAGAATCAGGTGTTGTATTAGAAGTCGTATTAACAATAGAACTATTAGTAGCACAAAATTAAACGTGAAATTTGTCCTGTGTTCCTTAAATTATCATCATCATTATCGTCGTCATCATCATCAGGATCCTTCCACCAGTGAACCTTCTCAAACCTGTGGCCAAAACTACCCCTAAACTCGGAATTCCGGACACAATCACTAAACTCGTATTTTCTAAGTTATATTCTGATATATCGTTATTCCACAAAGCACAACATATACAAAAACAACTGAAGGTAAGTGTCAGCTACTATTGGTTTGAGTATAAGCTAAGCAGTCAAAATAAAAACTACATTTCCTATATCTCTATTTGTTCTAGGCGTTGTGGCGCTAGTGGTAAGAGCAGCAATAGTAGGAACAGGATGACGATCAAGAGCACAAGACATACTATTTTATTCGGTGCTCACTTCATCGTTATCATTATGTCATTATTATTACCACCAGTCTCATCTGCAGTGCAATTATTTTAATTAGATGTATTATGTCAATTATATTTCCTTTTTAAATTTATGGTAGATACAAATTTGCAATTCTATCGCCATGATCACGTTCATTACTCTAATCCATGTTATTTTGTTTCTTACCCTCATTGTAAGGATGGAAATGTTGCTGATTACAGTCAGTACATAAGATCTAGCCATTAAAGAAGAACACAAACAATGCAGTCGATTATAATAGTAGCAGTAACGTAAACTAATCTTTAAAGAATTGTGATTATCAGGATCTCCAGCAACAGAAGCGGTTTCCGTACTATATTACGCAAAATTTGTCTTATCTTTTTTCACGTTCACCTGTCGGAATTTGTTTCTACACGATTCTCGTTTTCCGACATATTCTTGTTCAGAAAAATAGTGACTGATAATGTTTACTTGAATCTTATCTAACTGTGCTTAATAGTTGTTTGTTTGCACAACAATATTGGAACGTGTCTTTACAACATACTTCATTATTCTATAGTCGTAGTTTAGTTAAATTGTATATCAATACTTCCTTTTCACTTCTATATGTGAATTCCATGTACAGACTCCCATGGGGCCCCGAGTGGACTAAAGCGCTGTCCGTTACGGATCCCTGCCATCTCACCTCTGTCTGCGTGGGTTCGAATCTCGGATTCGGCCGATGTGGGTATGTGAGAAAGCTTGCCCGTAGCTTATCGTGGGTCGGAGGTTCTTTCCGGGTTCTTCCAACACTAATAATACTGGCCGCCATGTATAGCCTATATTGTACTGAAAAATGGCGTTATTTTTTTTTTTTTGGAGGGGTTTACTTTCCTCTGATCTTCCCAGACCATTTAAGGGAAAGGCCCTCCTGTTTCTTAGCTTAAGTGTGTGCTACAGAAATATTTGTTTTATTGTAAAAAAAATTTTTTTAAATTTTTTTTTTTTTTTTTTAACACCATTCATCTGAATGCAGGTCATATTGTCTTTCTTTTTGTTCTTTTCTTTCTGCTCTCCTTATTCTTCTCCTTATATCTTTTCTTTTTTCTTCTATGACTATATCCAAATCCTTCATATAATCCCGCATTTCTTTTTCATCTCTCTCCATTTCGCTAAGTGATCTTTCTTCTATGTCTACTTGATCATATAAATTTTGATCTTTCTCTAGTTCATTCAGGGGTTTTTCTTCCTGTTCATATAAAGTTATTTCTTTAGTTAATACTTTTTGGGGTTGTTCTGGTTTTTGTAGTATTTGTTCTTGTCTCTTTATTTCTTCTTGACTATTCCCTTTTAGCTTCCTCTTCTTTTTCGGTTGTTTTTCTGTTTTTTGTTTTTGTTCCTCCCTTTGTTGTTGTTGTTGTTGTTGTTCATTGGCTTGGATTTGCTGAGCCCATATATTGTCCTCTGGTTTATTTTGTCTCTCCTGATCTTTTGGATTCTCGTTGGTTTTTATTTGTTGGACTTGTTCTTGTACTTTTATCGCTGACGCTGATGCTCGTTTCTTTTTCTACTTTATTTTTTTGCTTGTTGTTGTTGTTGTTCTTCTTCTTCTTCTTCTTCTTCTTCTTCTTCTTCTTCTTGTTTTTGTTTCATCTTTTCTTTTTGTTCCGTGGTTGTCACTTGTGGATTATTTCGTTCTTCTTGTTCCTTTGTTTGTATTTCTACTACTCTTATATGCAGAGGGCTAGTTCCTATTGCTTCTGTATTCTCTGTCGTATATTCTTCTGTTGTTACTTCTGTTTCCGGTCTTGTCCATTCTTCTTGTATTGTCTCATTGATTATTCTAATTTCTTCTCCTGTACACTTTCTTGGTGTGTGTCCAACTTTCCCGCAATTATTGCATTTTCTATCATAAATACATCCTTTATACCATGTTGTAATAAGAAATCCGTGTAGAAAACATGCTCGTTTTATTGTCTTTAATTTGGATCTTTCCATCTCTAAAATTCTAGTCTCGTTAAATATCTCGAAACCCTGTACCTTCCCTAGGCGGTAGTTTTCGACCTTTATGCCGAATTTGTCTTCAGCCCATTCGACCACAATTTCTATCGGTATTTCCATGGGTATTCCTTGTATGTGGAGTTCTCCAGTTTGTTTTCTTATTTTCCTCATTATTGGTTCCGGTTTTTGTACTATTGCTCTATTTCCAAGTATGTTAATTTCCACATAAGCCAATGCAGGAGTATTTCCTCTGTAACTGATGTTATATCCATCCTTTGTGTAGTTTATTGAGTACAGTTTTTTTAGTATGTCTCCATTATTTGCAGACACGCTAATACCGATGTTGATCCTGGTAAGCCTTGTCCTTGTCTATCTGGGAAAACTATTTGTTGAGTCCCTTTTTTATATTTACATTGGATGTACTCGCCATCTGCTCTTTCCACTCTTTTGGTTCTAAAATATTTTTGTAGACCTATCATTGTTCTCCTGGCTGACGCCATTTTGCACGTGCTGTTCGTGTATTGATTTCTTCTCACATGTTATTATCGTTTTTTCTTCCCCAAATGTTTTTCATCTATTTGTTTTTTATATTCCTCGCATAATTTTTTCTGTCTAGTATTTTCCAATTATTTTCGACAGACACGCCATCCTTACATCTTTTCTGTGGTGGTTGGCAGTCGTCCCGTTGATTTGCGTGCCGTCTGTTTTGTGCGTGCAATGACAATAATAACGAGTACCTAGACTTCTCAACTACAAGTATTAGAATGGCGTTAAACCATATAAAAAAAAACAAATGTACAGACCCGCATTGAACGTTCTGCAGTAGATCGTCATGCTTAGAATCACAGTGGCACGTGTGCCCATTGTTTGCAGGAAGTGAGCTCTGTGCCAGCTCAAGTGTATCTCTGCTCAATAAGAATCTCATTGACACTATCATGACATTAATGGACACGACTAATTAGAGAGATCCTCTACCACCATCTATAAAAAAAACACTGGCATGCAGTCCCGCATAAAAATTGTCACTTTCCCTCATCGATACAAGATGCATTGCAGTAAATCGCTCGAAAAGAGATTGAAACTTTTGAAGAAAGAGGGATATTTCCAGAGGGTATGCGAGCAGATCGCTGTTCTTGATCATAAAATTTGGCATCTGAAGAAACGCTACAAGAAAACGAATCAAGACAACATGCGATCTTTGAGATACAATATGCAACTTCGCCTGGCAGCCGTGGAGGGGGTCAGGAACATCTTCAACGACTGCGCATACAACACAGCCAATCAGATCGCAGAACAGCGAAGAGAACTCTTTGGTGAGACTGTGCACATCATTACTGAGTCCAGCACGGATTAGATGTCTGAGTGAATTGGTGCACAGCCAAGTATCACAACTAAACACATTAATGAAAAATCAATCAATCAATCAACGAATCCTAATAATATTCGTAACGGAATCAAGAAGCGCTTGGGAAAGAATGAATTTTGTATAATAGCTATAGCTGTAGCGTTAGTGGAGACAGTTGTATTATAAAGAGTCGTATTGACAGTATGACTTTTAATGGCACAGGAAAATACACGCAAAATCACTGGTGTTTAATACATGACAAAAGCAGATGAATACGATGACGACGAATGTAGTCAACGTTCAGTATCTGTCTTGGAATGTAGTCAACGTTTAGTATCAAACCATTGAACAAAAACACGAACTAGGAAATCAATAATAATAATAATAATAATAATAATAATAATAATAATAATAATAATAATAAGTGTTCAATAGGTGAAGATTCATTTGATAAAAATATTTGAAAAAATCAAAGATATTCTAGTGAAATGAAAACTTCTTATTATGAAAACGATGTCCGTACTAGTTGAGTCAGCTGCAGAATCGCATTTATTCATTTTACTGCCGGATGTTTCATCTCTTTTCATCTGTCGTTTTCTTTTATCTTTATATTGAAAGAAAGAATGACTGCGATTCTTGATTTGAAGCTTCTCTAAAAAAATTTATTCTTTTTTTCCATGTAAATGTTGTTTTCAGTGCCATCGTATTATCCGACCGTCTATCATTTACACCTGTTCCAATCAATGTGTAATATCTTTGTATAAAGGCGCAATCAACGCTTTGCAGTATTTCGTCACGCCTGAATAGACGGAACGTTGAGATATTAATTATGGCAAGTGAGTGCAATGTCAGCTAAGGTAGATCTTCTCAATACCGCCAATGTCACCGTCATGGCATTGTTCGACATGACTGACTGGACAGATCCTCTAGTCTCTGCTATAAAATTGCTTGCATGTTGCCCTGTCACCAGACTTACGATTTTCAAGAAAGCCATACAAGATGCAATCCCAGAAAACACTAGACAAGAGATTCACTCTCTTTAAGAAGGAAAGACACTTCAAGAAAGCCTGCAAGCAGATCGTTCTACTTAACAACAAGATCCATGCTTTGAAGAAACGCTACAGGAAAGCAAAGGAAGACAGCATGAGACCCTTTCAATATAATATGCAACTTCGCCTGGCAGTCGTGGAGGAGGTCAGGAACATGTACTACGACTACGCCTACAACACAGCCGACCAGGTGACAGAACTGCGAAAAGAACTCTTTGATCGTCCTGTGCAGATCGTTACTGAGTCCGACACGGATGACATGTCGGTGTAAATTGGCGTAGCACCAAGTATCACCTTCAAGACAAACGGCCCTTTTGAGAGCCATGAAACTTAGCAGAAAAGAATACTTTTCATTATGCCACCAACCCCACATAAATTCTTTCATTCCAGATTCATGATATTACTTATAATCTTTATTAAAAATATAGTATGTAGTCCCATTTAGGTCACAAACCATTGTCAGTATTTGTATGTCGAACTTTTATCTTCAAAGGGAATATAGATGAATTCCCATGTAGGTGCGAATACTTCAATCAGTCAGTATATCAGTAACAAATAAAATAATGAATCAATCAAATGTATAGTGCTGACAAAATCAAGCAGCGCTTGAAACAGAGCGATAATTCATTTTGAATATTGGTAATAGTTAAAGCTGTGGTGGAAACTGTTGCAGATTTAAGAGTCCTATCGATAATAGGACTATTAGTAGCACAAAATAAACACGTGAAATTTGTTCCGTGTTCAGTAAATTATCATCATCATTATCGTAATCGTCGTCATCAGCACACTCCTACCTGTAAACCTTCTCAAACCCGTTCCCGACACTACCGCTAAACTCGCGGTAACTAAGTATTACTCTGATGTCACGTTCTTCTTTCAAATGCAGCATATACACAAAAAATTTAGGAAGGTTTCAGTTGTTCTTGTAGTTGTAGTATGGTTTAACGCCATTTTTCAGCACAAGATAGGCTATACATGGCGGCTAGTATTAATGGTGGAGAGGAACCCGGGAAGAACCCCGGAAAGAACCACCGACCCACGAAATGATACTGGCAAGCTTTCTCACATACCAACATTTGCGGAATCCGTGACTTGAACCCATGCAGACTGACAGATGCCAGTGATCCGTAACGGAGAGCGCTTTAGAACACTCGGCCACTCAGGGTCCCTGACAGGTGTCAGTAGTATTGGTGTCGGTATTCAATAGGCGTTCAAAATAAAAAGTGGCCATTTCCTACATCTCTTATTCTTGTAGGTGTAGTGGTGCTATTGGTAACATTTATAATATATATGAGGACAGGTCGATGAAAATAGTACAGTGCCAACACAGAATATTTTAATCGGTGCTCACTTCATCGTTATCTGTCACTCATCATTATTATCATCAATATCATCATCAGCACAATTATAATTATTAGCATGCACTTTATCATTCCCATTAAACTGATGATCGATGAAAGTTTGCAATTCTATCAAAGCCATGATCACGTTCATTACTATAATCCTTCTTATGGTTTTCCTTACTCTTAATCTCATCATGAAAATGTTGCGGATTACAGTCAGTATACAACATCTAACCATTCAACAACAATGCAGAATACACATACTTATAATAGTAACAATTATAAAAACTAATCATTTACTAAAAGTTGTTATCAACATCTTCCTCAGCAATAGAAGCTGTAACCGTGTTAAACGACTCAATATTTGCCTTCCTATATTTATGTTCACCTGTTGCAATTTGTTTCTCTACCATTGTCGTTTCCACGCGTCATCTTGTTCAGAAATATAGTGACTGATACAGTTTCTTTGGGTTTTATCTAAATGTGTTATGCAGTACTTTATTTGTCTAACAAATATCGTAACGTATCTTTATTACATAATTCATCATTCTAATGACATCGTAAAGTCAAAATGAATACGAGTACTACATTAGTAATTTGTTTATGTGAATTATATGTACATAACAGCATTTAGCGTTTTGCAAAATAACGTCAAGCCTAGAACCACGGTGACACGTGTACATTGTTTGTAGCAAGTGAGCTCAATGCCAGCTCAAGTATATCTCTTCTCAATATAGTACCTCAATGTCACTATCATGACAGTACTCGACACGACTAACTAGATAGGTCCTCTATCACCACCTGTACCAACACTGGCACGCAGTGCCAGCTTTACACTTGCCACTTTCGCTCAGCGATACAACATGCATTCCAGTAAATCACTGGACAAGAGATTTACACTTTTTGAAGAACGAGAGATATTTTCAGAGGGCCTGCGAGCAGATCGTTGTGCTTCACCATAAAATTTTGCACCTGCAGAAACGCTACAAGAAAACTAATCAAGATAACATGCGATCTTTGCGTTACAATATACGACTTCGCACGGCAGTCGTAGAGGGAGTCAGGAACATGTACTACGACTACGCATACAACACAGCCAATCAGATTGCAGAACTGGAAGAGAACTCTTTGTTGAGACTGTCCACATCATTACTGAGTCCAGCACGGATTAGATGTCTGAGTGAATTGGTGCACCGCCAAGTATCACAACTTTAAAAGAAATGGTCCTTATCAGGGCCACAAAAATTCCAAGAAAAGAATACATTCCAATATGCTTCCCACCCTCCTACACCTACAAGCCATCTTACAATCCAAATCCTTGTTCTCACCTGTACATTTCATCAAACATATCGATAATCTTGTTTAGAGTACGGTCCAAAACCAAAATTTTACATGTCTAGTCTTTTCTTTCTCTCCTGAACGGAATATAATATCAGTTTATATGTAAGTACATGTCCTATAATCAATAAACACATTAATGAAAAATCAATCAATCAATCAACGAATCCTAATAATATTCGTAACGGAATCAAGAAGCGCTTGAGAAAGAATGAATTTTGTATAATAGCTATAGCTGTAGCCTTAGTGGAGACAGTTGTATTATAAAGAGTCGTATTGACAGTATGACTTTTAATGGCACAGGAAAAGTACACGCAAAATCACTGGTGTTTAATACATGACAAAAAGCAGATGAATACGATGACGACGAATGTAGTCAACGTTCAGTATCTGTCTTGGAATGTAGTCAACGTTTAGTATCAAGACATTGAACAAAAACACGAACTAGGAAATCAGTAATAATAATAATAATAATAATAATAATAATAATAATAATAATTAGTGTTTAACAGGTTTATTCATTTTATAAAAAATATTTGAAAAATCAAAGATATTCTAGTGAAATAAAAACTTCTTATTATGAAAACGATGTCCGTACTAGTTGAGTCAGCTACAGAATCGCATTTATTCATTTTACTGCCGGATGTTTCATCTCTTTTCATCTGTCGTTTTCTTTTATCTTTATATTGAAAGAAAGAATGACTGCGATTCTTGATTTGAAGCTTCTCTAAAAAGAACTTTTATTTTTTTTCCATGTAAATGTTGTTTTCGGTGCCATCGTATTGTCCGACCGTCTATCATTTACACCTGTATAAAGGCGCAATCAACGCTTTGCAGTATTTCGTCACGCTTGAATAGACGGAACGTTGAGATATTAATTATGGCAAGTGAGTGCAATGTCAGCTCAGGTAGATCTTCTCAATACCGCCAATGTCACCATCATGGCATTGTTCGACATGATTGACTGGACAGATCCTCTAGTCTCTGCTATAAAATTGCTTGCATGTTGCCCTCTCACCAGACTTACGATTTCCCTAAGCCATACAAGATGCAATCCCAGAAAACACTAGACAAGAGATTCACTCTCTTCAAGAAGGAAAGACACTTCAAGAAAGCCTGCGAGCAGATCGTTCTACTTAACAAGAAGATCCATGCTTTGCAAAAACGCTACAAGAAAGCAAAGGAAGACAGCATGAGACCCTTTCAATATAATATGCAACTTCGCCTGGCAGTCGTGGAGGGGGTCAGGAACATGTACTACGACTACGCCTACAACACAGCCGACCAGGTGGCAGAACTGCGAAAAGAACTCTTTGGTCGTCCTGTGCAGATCGTTACTGAGTCCGACACGGATGACATGTCGGTGTAAATTGGCGTAGCACCAAGTATCACCTTCAAGACAAACGGCCCTTTTGAGAGCCATGAAACTTAGCAGAAAAGAATACTTTTCATTATGCCACCAACCCCACATAAATTCTTTCATTCCAGATTCATGATATTACGTATAATCTTTATTAAAAATATAGTATGTAGTCCCATTTAGGTCACAAACCATTGTCAGTATTTGTATGTTGAACTTTTATCTTCAAAAAGGATTATAGATGAATTCCCATGTAGGTGCGAATACTTCAATCAGTCAGTATATCAGTAACAAATAAATTAATGAATCAATCAAATGTATAGTGCTGACAAATTCAAGCAGCGCTTGAAACAGAGCGATAATTCATTTTGAATATTGGTAATAGTTAAAGCTGTGGTGGAAACTGTTGCAGATTTAAGAGTCGTATCGATAATAGGACTATTAGTAGCACAAAATAAACACGTAAAAATTTGTTCCGTGTTCAGTAAATTATCATCATCACTATCGTAATCGACGTCATCAGCACACTCCTACCTGTAAACCTTCTCAAACCCGTTCCCGACACTACCGCTAAACTCGCGGTTCCTAAGTATTACCCTGATGTCACGTTCTTCTTTCAAATGCAGCATATACACAAAAATTGTAGGAAGGTTTCAGTTGTTCTTGTAGTTGTAGTATGGTTTAACGCCATTTTTCAGCACAAGATAGGCTATACATGGCGGCTAGTATTAATGGTGGAGAGGAACCCGGGAAGAACCCCGGAAAGAACCACCGACCCACGAAATGATACTGGCAAGCTTTCTCACATACCAACATTGCGGAGTCCGTGACTAGAACCCACGCAGACTGACAGATGCCAGTGATCCGTAACGGAGAGCGCTTTAGCACACTCGGCCACTCAGGGTCCCTGACAGGTGTCAGTAGTATTGGTGTCGGTATTCAATAGGCGTTCAAAATAAAAAGTGGCCATTTCCTACATCTCTTATTCTTGTAGGTGTAGTGGTGCTATTGGTAACATTTATAATATATATGAGGACAGGTCGATGAAAATAGTACAGTGCCAACACAGAATATTTTAATCGGTGCTCACTTCATCGTTATCTGTCTCTCATCATTATTATCATCAATATCATCAGCAGCACAGTTATTATAATTATTAGCATGCACTTTATCATTCCCATTAAACTGATGATCGATGAAAGTTTGCAATTCTATCAAAGCCATGATCACGTTCATTACTATAATCTTTCTTATGTTTTTCCTTACTCTCAATCTCATCATGAAAATGTTGCGGATTACAGTCAGTATACAACATCTAACCATTCAACAACAATGCAGAATACACATACTTATAATAGTAACAATTATAAAAACTAATCATTTACTAAAAGTTGTTATCAACATCTTCCTCAACAACAGAAGTTGTAACCGTGTTAAACGACTCAATATTTGCCTTCCTATATTTATGTTCACCTGTTGCAATTTGTTTCTCTACCATTGTCGTTTCCACGCGTCATCTTGTTCAGAAATATAGTGACTGATACAGTTTCTTTGGGTTTTATCTAAATGTGTTATGCAGTACTTTATTTGCCTAACAAATATCGTAACGTATCTTTATAACATAATTCATCATTCTAACGACATCGTAAAGTCAAAATGAATACGAGTACTACATTAGCAATTTGTTTATGTGAATTATATGTACATAACCGCATTTAGTGTTTAGCAAAATACCGTCAAGCCTAGAACCACGGTGGCACGTGTACATTGTTTGTAGCAAGAGAGCTCAATGCCAGCTCAAGTATATCTCCTCTCAATACAGTACCTCAATGTCACTATCATGACAGTACTCGACACGACTAACTAGATAGGTCCACTATCACCACCTGTACCAATACTGGCACGCAGTGCCAACTTTACACTTGCCACTTTCCCTCAGCGATACAACATGCATTCCAGTAAATCACTGGACAAGAGATTTACACTTTTGAAGCAAGAGAGATATTTTCAGAGGGCCTGCGAGCAGATCGTTGTGCTTCACCATAAAAGTTTACACCTGCAGAAACGCTACAAGAAAACTAATCAAGATAACATGCGATCTTTGCGTTACAATATACGACTTCGCACGGCAGTCATAGAGGGAGTCAGGAACATGTACTACGACTACTCATACAACACAGCCAATCAGATTGCAGAACTGCGAAGAGAACTCTTTGGTGAGACTGTGCACATCATTACTGAGTCCAGCACGGATTAGATGTCTGAGTGAATTGGTGCACCGCCAAGTATCACGACTTTAAGAGAAATGGTCCTTATCAGGGCCACAAAAATTCCAAGAA
Source organism: Unio delphinus (assembly GCA_029339505.1). Lineage (NCBI taxonomy): Eukaryota > Metazoa > Mollusca > Bivalvia > Unionida > Unionidae > Unio > Unio delphinus. Next base: position 4,167,436 of record JAQISU010000106.1, read on the forward strand.
AAGAATACATTCCAATATGCCTCCCACCCTCCTACACCTACAAGCCATCTTACAATCCAAATCCTTGCTCTCACCTGTACATTTCATCAAACATATCGATAATCTTGTTTAGAGTACGGACCAAAACCAAACTTTTACATGTCTAGTCTTTTCTTTCTTTCCTGAACGGAACATAAATATCAGTTTATATGTACGTACATGTCCTATAATCAATAAACACATTAATGAAAAATCAATCAATCAATCAACGAATCCTAATAAAATTCGTAACGGAATCAAGAAGCGCTTGGGAAAGAATGAATTTTGTATAATAGCTATAGCTGTAGCCTTAGTGGAGACTGTTGTATTATAAAGACTCGTATTGACAGTATGACTTTTAATAGCACAGGCAGGTAGACGCAAACTCACTGGTGTTTTATACATGAAACAAAAAGCAGATGAATACGATGACGACGAATGTAGTCAACGTAAAGTGTCTGTCTTGGAATGTAGTCAACGTTTAGTATCATGCCACTGAACAAAAACACGAACTAGGAAATCAGTAATACTACTACTACTACTACTACTACTACTACTAATAATAATAATAAGTGTTCAATAGGTGAAGATTCATTTGATATAAATATTTGAAAAATCAAAGATATTCTAATGATATGAAAACTTCCTATTATGAAAACGATGTACGTACTAGTTGAGTCTGCTGCAGAATCGCATTTATTCATTTTACTGCCGGATGTTTCATCTCTTTTCATCTGTCGTTTTCTTTTATCTTTATATTGAAAGAAAGAATGACTGCGATTCTTGATTTGAAGCTTCTCTAAAAGAAACTTTTATTTTTTTTTCCATGTAAATGTTGTTTTCGGTGCCATCGTATTGTCCGACCGTCTATCATTTACACCTGTTCGAATCAACGTGCAATATCCTTGTATAAAGGCGCAATCAACGCTTTGCAGTATTTCGTCACGCCTAGACGGAACGTTGAGATATTAATTATGGCAAGTGAGTGCAATGTCAGCTAAGGTAGATCTTCTCAATACCGCCAATGTCACCGTCATGGCATTGTTCGACATGACTGACTGGACAGATCCTCTAGTCTCTGCTATAAAATTGCTTGCATGTTGCCCTCTCACCAGACTTACGATTTTCCCTAAGCCATACAAGATGCAATCCCAGAAAACACTAGACAAGAGATTCACTCTCTTCAAGAAGGAAAGACACTTCAAGAAAGCCTGCGAGCAGATCGTTCTACTTAACAACAATATCCATGGTTTGCAGAAACGCTACAGGAAAGCAAAGGAAGACAGCATGAGACCCTTTCAATATAATATGCAACTTCGCCTGGCAGTCGTGGAGGGAGTCAGGAACATGTACTACGACTACGCCTACAACACAGCCGACCAGGTGGCAGAACTGCTAAAAGAACTCTTTGATCGTCCTGTGCAGATCGTTACTGAGTCCGACACGGATGACATGTCGGTGTAAATTGGCGTAGCACCAAGTATCACCTTCAAGACAAACGGCCCTTTTGAGAGCCATGAAACTTAGCAGAAAAGAATACTTTTCATTATGCCACCAACCCCACATAAATTCTTTCATTCCAGATTCATGATATTACTTATAATCTTTATTAAAAATATGGTATGTAGTCCCATTTAGGTCACAAACCATTGTCAGTATTTGTATGTCGAACTTTTATCTTCAAAGGGAATATAGATGAATTCCCATGTAGGTGCGAATACTTCAATCAGTCAGTATATCAGTAACAAATAAAATAATGAATCAATCAAATGTATAGTTCTGACAAAATCAAGCAGCGCTTGAAACAGAGCGATATTTAATTTTGAATATTGGTAATAGTTAAAGATGTGGTGGAAACTGTTGCAGATTTAAGAGTCGTATCGATAATAGGACTATTAGTAGCACAAAATAAACACGTGAAATTTGTTCCGTGTTCAGTAAATTATCATCATCATTATCGTAATCGTCGTCATCAGCACACTCCTACCTGTAAACCTTCTCAAACCCGTTCCCGACAGCAGCAGAGAGGGTGAACCCTACAACCTTTTTAGAGAAAATAAGTCTTCCTACGAAATCTTATTGAACCCAAAAAAATAAGTCTCCATTTAGCAAACGGAGACTTTACGATTTTTTAATCAATTTTGGTCGCAGCTATGTTGTCGTTCACCCTCTCTGCTGCTATGGGTTAATAATTCTTTTACGGTTTCAACCAAATATTTGATCGAGTCCGATACGATATCGTGTCCGAGGATCATGTAAATTTTTTGTTATAAATCCGTGCGGGGTCGACTGAGCGTTACTAAAGAAATTTTTAAATTGATTGAAGTCCATATCAGAACACCATGTCTGCCAAATATTTCGTAGCGTATGTGTATCAACGCCGTTAAACACAGCAAGAATATTACAGTTATCTCTGATCACTTTTGGAATCTGAGTGTAGCGTTGAGTGACATATATCACGTCAGTGTTTTTATGCCTGCCTCTGAAAAAGATCCTAGCTGGGTTTGTTTTGATTGTCTAACATCATATCGTCGTATACGACTAAATTGTTAATGTTCCCATCAAGGTCATCCACGGATGGTGCCTCGTCAATATCAGTTATAAAATCAATGGCGTTCTCACCCTTAATTTCTGATGCATTCTCGTTATAATCCTTTAACACTTCATAACATCGTTGATCATCTACGCTAGGGGCAATTAAATACAACTTATCCCACTTCATCCATCTCATTATTAAATTGAGCAACAATTGAGTCTTTCCGGATCCAGATGGCCCGATTATAATTGCACGGATAGAGTTTGGTAACGCTGCATGATGCTTAACTGGTTTTCTTAGTTTAGTCGCTGAAAAATCAATTATATTCATATCTCTATACATAAATTATGGATCTATATTGTATGAAGTGTAAAACGCGTACTGGCACAAATGATGTGACGACGATTCCAACTAAAAATAACAGATCAGCACTTACTGGTAGATGTGCAACATGTGGTATAAAAAAGTTTAGATTTATTTCTACAAAATCAAAGATTTTACAATCCGGAGATGTTTTAAAAAAAACGAGGAGGTGATATCGCAGCCAAATTTGCAAAACTCCCTGGAACCCCATTGGCAAAGTACCCCGGAGAAAAGCACCTTCCAGGATATAGCTACTGTAGTCCCGGAACACGATTAGATATCAGACTTGATGATCAAAATCAACCCCGACCCGGCGAGTATCTGATAAACGCTATTGATAAGGTGTGTCATGCTCATGATGTTGCATATAAAAGCAGCAATCTGCAAAACAGGCATCTCGCGGATGTGAAATTAATTCATGCGTTAAATGCTGTTCCTGATAAATCTTTGAAAGAAAAATTGGCTTCGTGGTTGGTAAAATCGGCTATGAAAGGTAAATTGATGATGGGCGCTGGTAATTAATAATATGGAATCTATTTATTATTATCCGAGAGGATACTGGAAGGGTAAAGCAGCAATCAGTAAACTCGCCAGCGCCGCAAAAGTGAAAAACGCCACTGCGGCTAATTGGTTATCCAAACAGGCTATATGGCAAATTTATCTACCGCGTCCTAAACAAATCAATTTCTCGCATTTTGATGTTACTGTACCCAATGAAGTTCATCAAGCTGATTTATTGTTTTTACCACATGACAACGGTTACAAATACGCGTTAACTGTAGTTGACGTTGCGAGTCGATACAAACAAGCAGAACTGCTAAAAACAAAATCATCACCTGAAGTTACTTCTGCATTTGAAAAGATTTATCGACGAGGCCCACTACGCTGGCCAAATCTATTACAAGTCGATTCTGGCAAGGAATTTCAAGGTGCTGTTTTAAGAACGATGAAACATCATAATACCACGTTACGACGAGGACATACTGCGTTACATCGCGATCAGGCAATTGTTGAACGATTTAATCGGACACTTGCTGAGCGGTTATTTGGATATCAATACGCGAAGGAGTTTATTCAGGATAAAAGATCCCGTGAATGGGTTAAGAGATTACCAGGTGTAGTTACCGCAATCAATAATGAGATTACTAGAACAATCAACATGAAACCTAGCAACGCTATTAAAAAGAAGTATATACCCGTACAACCACAAAAAGATTTCCGAGAACAAATTCTTGGTAGTAATGTCACTGTAAGGTATTTATACGAACCAGGAGAGCTTGAGGGTGGTAAAAAAAAGAGCTACTGATCCTATTTGGAGTGTCACCGTACATAAAATATCTAGTATAACACGATCAACTGGTAGACCAGCAATCTATAAACTGGATTCAACTGCTCCTCAGCGAGGATTTACTCGACAACAACTACAGGTAATTCCCGAGGATACTCAATTACCACCGCGTGGTCTTAACTAGACCCCCCAGAGGCATTGTGCTGGCACCCCGGCGTCTGTTGCACTCAAGACAAGTCAGCATAACGTTATCGTTGGTATGACCTACGCTGCTATTCTTTCTGTCTACGGTAAATTGGCGAGGATCTTTATCCGACCAACTCCAACGCATTATACAATTGCAACTCGCGCAGTGATTATTCTGTTGTTGCTTCAGCGAAATTATTAATTCAGCATCAATGTCAAATTTTCTATTATTTTTTTTTATCTTGTTGTTTATAACCAGAGAGTTTTTTTCTGATTATGTCCTTGACTCTATCAACGCTGACAATATCACTTATTGTAGTGTCATCATCATCTAAAACGATTCTTAGAAGTTGATCTATTATTCGTACTCTGGATACTGCAAGATAAACTAAATTCGACCACTCAATGCGATTATCTACTATCCAAATAATTGTGTCTGTGATAGTTAATCCCTGTGAAGAGTGTATTGTTGCTGCATAACCTAACGTCCATGGGGATTTATCAGCACGCAATGCATCTTCGACGACGCTGATATCAACCAGCACAATATCATTTAATACTAAATTCTGCTTTTCACGTTGTCCAGGAATGTCAACGTCGATATTCTGCTTTCGTGTATCCGAAGGTCTATAACAGAGCGGTACTGGAAGTGTTGCAAATTTACGTTTATGTAATTCAAATAATTTCATCTGAAGTTTATCTCTGACTATTTTTCTACTTGCTATTATCAAATCATTTGGTCTCCACAACTCCCAAAAATCATTCATGGGAGTTTCTGAAATTATTTCACGCATTATTTCACATTGGATTCTATCTGGTTGTATCTGAGTAGTTGTTTAAACTCACGTAATATTTCATCTGATGATCTAATGTCATCATTCATCTCTTCGTAATAATCAACGTATGATTTTAACCATTCATGAGGAGGTTCACCTACAAATGGTGGTGGCTGACCTTGATCACCACACATAATAATTTTTGTATTTTTCGTTGACAGCCATTCAAGAAATGTTTTTAATACTTGTAACGGTACCGTGCATATTTCATCCCATAATATCACCGGTGGAATAAATTTCTGTCCCATTCTTTCAGGGGTCCATTTATCACCGCTCCATCGGAAGAAGCTGTGATAAGTACCAGAATTTTTTACATCTCGTTGTTTTATGTCTCTGGCAAGTTTGTGAGTTGGCGTTAACACATTCATGTTGATTTTATTATTAAATAAATTAATTACTCGTGTTGTCTTTCCTGACCCACCACAACCGTTTAAATAAACTGTCTTGTATCTACATATTGGATCAGATACCGGTGGTGCATTAGAAAATTCGGATTGAATCTCATCACACTTTAAGTACTTTTCATCCATGGTAACATCTGCCGATTCACAATACTCATGTAGCGTCTCCTTTTTAAATCTCCAACATCCCCAATTTGCCTCCGGATCTGTGAATTTAGCTCCATCTGATTTGTATTTCTCGTGGATATACATAGAATCAGTGGCTACTCTAACTGCGGTATTAGGAAATATATTTATCATCGAAAATAAATTGATAGAAGCATAAGCTAGCATAGAACTTCTCAAATGCGTATATTGTTTAATATATCCATCACAATAGGTAACAATTGTACTTAATCGTCTTCCATCGGATAGGAAAGCGTCTTTACGATTTACAAGTTTTCCCTGTTTCGTTAATTCCGTTACAATAAAATCGTATTCAGCGATGTCTATGATCAACCGCGAAGAATATTTTGCATTGTCGTATCTTCCACCCTGGGTAAATTTACCGATTATTCTTCGTCCAAAATCTTTTGCTTGTTCTTTTTTAATTTCAAATAACTTCTTAGACTAATTCATGATTTGTTCTTCATTGAAATCTTGAAACTGTTTTCGAAGTTTGCTAATTATACGATCTAGATCGGGTTGTGGTAGCCAAACTTATTTCTGAGCTCGATAGCATATAATAGCTTCGGAAACAATCAACGATATTAGCATACCACAATCAATCATATATCGTAGTAACACTATTGGCATCCAGGCCTTTTCAGATATATGTCTACCAAGCCAAAGATAACTACACGGATGTAACCCTGTAGCGAGTTCAAATGATATCACACATGCGAATCCGGTTAAATCAAAATCAGGCAATGGACCATTAATCGCAACACGAGTCATTTCATGCGTGGGGTGTCCAAATTGTTTAAAATAGTTACTACATTCTCCATACCCGAGAAAACTTCCAGGATAACACGCGGATATATCAATTGAAATCATACCGCCACGATGGTATTTTGTATTCCACAGTCCTCCATGACTAAATTCGACGCAACTCAATTTAACGTCCTCGAGAAAATCACTTTGTGTTGGACGCCATGAGTTTTTTTTCTCTTGCGAAGTGAACTACCACTGATGGAATAGTAAAACTATCCGTTAATACTTTTTCATGGGAACTCTCCGGTGAAAAATCACTAGCGATTTTTCTCATTCTGTTATCTAATTCTTCAACGCGATATAATTCACCATTTGGTCTTACAAATTGATCAAATCCTATTTCGGGATCTTCATCACTTCTAAGTAACCACACTGACACAGGATCATCTTTACACAGCGTGTGAATAGCATCGAATAATTTCTCATTATAAAAAATATCCCCGACGAATTCTGGGGGGATATATCTCACGGTTCGTTCTCGTGGAAATATTGTTACTGCATGTGTCCACGCGTGTTTGTTATGATCAATAATTTGTATTGGCGCTCCATTTTTGTTATATTTCGGTTCGTATAAAACTTCTCCGGTTATCGTCATAACGGTTATTGGGAATCTTAATGATGTTTCTAATTTAGCTATATCAGAAATCTTTGCACCGTGCTGTTTCACTGTGAGTTCCCATTCGGTTATTTTCCTACGTCGCAGATCAGTTAGTATATTTCCTCGGGATGCATTTGTGAAGTGTTCCATTACCCGTGTTGCTACACAATTCAGTGAACTAGAATATTTCATAGGAGCTAGTTTTGCAATATCGGGTTTATCATTTAACGGATATATCCCATAAACAATTGCTGTTACGGGATAAGATCTCTTGTAGTATGGTTTGTCAATTCCAGTTAGAATTCCTGGTTTGGAATCTCTACTTACAATGACAGTTTTTTTTATCCTTGAGGATTGGTTCAAATTTATCCCTGATAATCCATTTGCCTTCGACTTCGATAATGAATTTTATTCTGAAAAAATACCCCTGTTGGGAATTGCTTTGTTGAAAATCTTCCATGATAAAATTCTTCGAATTTCCCCTTTGGATTTTACACCCTTGAATTTCCAGCTCCTTGGCGGGCCAAGGTGTGAAATTATCTCAGCTGCTCTTTCATCGTTCATAGTAGCATCGATGTTGGGTACATTGACATCTTCATCAATAATTCGAAATGTCGACCAACAGTATGCTGCACCGTCTCGGTAGAATTCATTAAAACACTCCCTGATTTTACCCAGTATAGTTCTATCACCGATTAGACGTTTTGGTGTATCAGAGACTCTATCGAGATTGAATTTAGTATTTCTCCAAGGCTTAATTTTCGATAATCTGTTGAACTCCTTATCGAGATTGAATTTAGTATTTTTCCAAGGCTTAATTTTCGATAATCTCTTGAACTCCTCCATGTTATAATCAATGAATTTAGTATTTTTCCAAGGCTTAATTTTCGATAATCTCTTGAACTCCTCCATGTTATAATTAAAACAAGTATTTAAATAGAAAAATATAGTATAATGAATCACTGCAAGTGGCTAATGATTGGATCAACAACCCTGTGTAACAAATCATGCAGAAGCGAATTCTGTGGGTATCATTTACAAAGCGTTCGCAACGGTTCTTTCGGTCGTCTCCCATGCCTCCGATGTGGGGTGGACGTTAGAGGAAAATCGCACTTGTGTCTCAGTTGTGGCGGCAAACGTTACAGGGAACTAAAACGCTACTATGACAAACGAATAAAAAATACCGTCATTGACCCTAACGATGACAAAATCATAAAACCTCTCAAGACTACATTGATAGACTTATAATTAAAGCAAATAATAAATTAGACAAATAGTATTATTATACAAATGAGCCAAGATTTCAGACCCCATCCAGTGCTTGTTAAGTACGAAGCCTCCAGTGATGGTGTTGTCAGGCACCGCAGACTAAGAAAACCGGTTGGATATCTGAATAATATGGGGTATTTGTTTTTTAGTGCTAGAAATAAAACATATCTCTGTCACAGAATTATTTTTGAATGTCATAACGGATTAATCGAAGACGGATTTGTGATTGATCACATAAATGGCGTGAAGACTGATAATTGTCTTGTGAATCTTCAAGCCGTCTCACAAAGTCGGAATGCAAAATTAGGTGGAACTGGCAAACATGCAAAACGCCCTTGGGGGGTCAAATCGTTTGATTTAGAAAATAATGAAGAGAGAAGCTTTCAATCAATAAATGAAGTCAGTACATATTTTGATATTTGTAGGCCTTCAATACGATTTGTTGCAGAAAATATAATTAAAACTGCTCTGTCGAAAAAAAATGGTCATAGGATACAATTTTCATATATCAAGGGGGATAAATCGCTCAATAATAAAGTCGCATGACAGAGTTACGTCCCTTGAAGTTCAATTACTACTACGTGCACACAGGATACAATTTTCATATATCAAGGGAGATAAATCGTACAATAATAAAATCTTGTAACAGAGTAACGTCCCTTGAAGTTTAATTAATATTACGATTAATTAATCATTTTACGATGAAACCAATGAAATACACGCTGTTATCTAACAACAGTATTCTTTTGTTTAGTGTTTTATTCAAATATTTTGTCTCATTTGAATGTTGTGAAACAGCATTAATAAGTAATTCAAGGAAATAAAATAACACACCCGTGAATCAACGCTGCTGTATTAGTCACCTTATATAACATATGAAAGGTAGAAAGCTGGGACTTTCGAAGGCCAATGCGACCGATCAAAACTAACCAACGCCATTAACCCGGGCGTGTGGTTGTCTTTTGTTCACAATCATGCAACCGGGTTAATTTAATTGGGTTGCTTTTGATTGGTTGGTTGGCCGTAGAAAATCCGCCCCGTCGTTTCATGTTTGTGCTGTCTTGTGCCGTCCCACATCATTACATCATCGTTTCATTGAATATATCCATCCTTAATTAAGTAAATGTTGTGACGTCACCCCAAGCATATCTTCTGGGCGGTCTAAGATGGCGTTTGTCACCCTAGGCCTCCCGCCGGAGATGTATGTTTCGGATCCCCTTGGGCTTACTTGGATGTGAAGGCAACCAAGGAGTTCCGAAGATGTGTTGTCGAATATGTAACCTCTGGGTCTCTTTCACGTTATTTGACGCGAAAGGGGTTTCCAAATGGGGTTTTCATGTATGTGATGTTCCCCCAAGCATATCTTCTTCGTGGTATAAGATGGCGTTTGCCACGTTAGGCCTCCCGCCGGAGATGTATGTTTCGGGTTACTTTGGGCTTACTTGGATGCGAAGATACCCAAGGAGTTCAAAAGATGCGTGCTGTGCTGTCCTTAATTAAGTTAATAAAGTAACCTCTGGGTCTCTCTGACGTCATAGGGCGCCAACGGGATTGCCAAATGAGTGTTATTTTTTTAAATTAAAGATAAAATATATTATATTATATTTTTATAAAAATATTGATATCAAAGATGTAAATTCTATAATTGCTGAAATCTCAGAATTAGAAAATAGAGGGGTAGTATTATCTGAAGATCTCGACTGTGACAGGATTGCCTCGGAATATGAAAACATAGAGTATCAGTTTAGTAAGGGTCGTTATGTTTTACCCAAGATGTACAGGCTCGTGAAAGGAATTCAAAAGTCCATTAATGCTTGCTTGTACGGTAACGACATTAATGCATTTATAACGCTATTTAGCACCGTTGAAGCAATACGTCAAAAGCTCGGCCAAGAGTATCAAAAACGAGCTGAAATTAGTTCTAAGGTTCGTGATCTTAGAAAAATATTAAACGAGGAAAAACCAGTATCTTAACCACGTGAGTGATAGGCTTTCGGTAAATTTTATTAAAAAATAATTTTTTTTAGCATTTTTTGTAACACTCACATAGGATTTTCTCCTGAAAGAATACTCATCAGTTTGGGCTTGCTCATGCAGTTATGTGCATAATGGATAATCTGGTCGTAGTAGCAAGTAATCACCGCGACGCCTCCATTTTCAAGTAGTTGTTGTTGTTGCCGCGTCGTTAACACAAATCGTTCATCGCCGTTCTCAGATATTACAATTCTGAAACCTCCAGCGATGTTATTTCTGAAACACTCGCAGATAGCGTCGTACAGTTTAACCCTGTCGAAGATGGATACGTTAGCTTGATGGTACATTATTTAATAACTCATCTTTTAATTGTGATAGTTTCACATTTGAAAAATTAGTTCACAAACAATATATGGTAGGTGAATCGCTTACAACTAAATTAGCCCGAGAGCGGCTATCAGCAATTAAAAAGTTTATACCGGTTCGAGACAGACTTCGCGAGAAACTTCAACGACGACAACAAGCGCAGACTGACTTTTCTGTGTCAAGTGAACAACTGTTTACTCCGATAACAAGTGCGACCAAAGATGTGAAAAAGTTAACTGAAGCAGCGATATACGGAGATATTCCTGAGCGAGAACGAGCAACGAAGGCACCGCTGCTTGATACGCTTGAAAAGATAGCAGCAGAGACCGAACAAACACGCGCAGGGATACAACAGTTATCCAGTGATATAAAAACCCAACACGAGTATGAACGATTAGCTGATATTGATGATTCTGCGCCTGATCCACAACCTGTTGATGTCACCCCAAGAGGTGTTTCCTTTATAGACAAACTCAACGAAGAAGCTATAACAGAAATCAAACAACCTGAATTAATAAAACTCAAAGATTATACGACTTTTGGTGATTTTGCCGCCAAAAGCTTTCATTCTAGAAAGGACTTTTTAAAAGACGAGTATAAAAACAGTAGAATAAGCCGAGATGAATGGGTTAATTGGTTGTATAAAACGAATAAGGGGATTACTGGTAATTTGAAAAAGGATACAATTGAGTATAGATCTTTTAAAGTAGGAGTTGATAGTTATGGTATACAAAAACAACAAGAACGAGAAAAACAAAGTCGAGGCCGACAAAGGCAATTACTTGATGATAGTCAGGGCGCAACTGGTACAACTGAGGAAACAAGCGGAAAAGGATATTCGATTAAAAATCTAAAGGATTTCAACGCAACCGTGACATGCCCTGGTAACATTCTCAGTGATATATCACGGTTAGAGGTTCTCATCGGAGGGAAACGAACCGGAAATAACTCACCGGAAGTAATTAATGAAGCAGCTGATATCTGCAGACGATTATTTGCCGGTGGTATCATGGACATTAATGTATATCGAGAACTCATTGCTGAATTAGTTGAAAATCACAGAGACGCTCATGGTTATGATGAAAATCCTATGGATCTTAGCGATTGATCACTAATTGAAAAACTACTAGTTTTATAACAAGATGATCATACACTACAACCATGATAAACCCGTAAGCGTCTACGTGGTGAACTCACGATTGCCTGTTTATAGAGCATATTACGGAGATGGTTTCGGCAATACCGTTGCGGGGTTATTTACAAGAATGGCTCCCAAGGTGGCGCCGTTAGCTAAACAATTATCAATGAAGGCCATTGATATTATTCGTGATAAGGGAACCAGCAAAATCGGAGATTTCGTTGGAAATCTTGCCGGAAAGGCATTTTCTGCCGCGATAGATAAAATAGCATCATTGGTGCGAACACGAAAAAAGCAACCAGTTGTACTGCCATCTACAACAATGATGCCTGCAAAAATCAGCAAAGCAATAAATAGCGCAGTGGAAGAAAAATTAGCGTCGTTGGCGAACAGTAACCAAGATGATATCGCAAACATGATAGCAGGAAGTGGTTTGAAACGAAAACAAAAACGACGATGATTACAAAGAGTTTCACAATTGGAAACACTAGTATTTTAATAAAATGTTTAAACGACAAGCTGATCCCGCGTTTGATATGGAAGCCCCAGTACCCAAGGACAATTCCGTCCGCGATTATCAATTTTATTCCTATCATGCAATACAAGCAGATATTCGATCGCGAATTGAACTTCAAGTCCATGATACCAGCAAATACTTTCTACCCGCTGAAGCGTTTATCGAAGTAGAAGGAGAACTTGTACGACTTACTGATACTCCTGCTGTACCCGCACCGTATCCAGATGGTACCAAAGTCGGCTTAGTCAATAATGGTATCATGGCACTATTTGAATCCGCGAGATATCTCATTGACGGAAAAGAGATTGAGTCTATAGAACGTGATGTTGATGTGGCTACAACAATAATTGGGTTAGCGAGATACTCCGATGATTATACCAGATCAGCAGGTCCGTCTATGATGTTTGCAAAAGATAATAAAAACACTGCTGGACACACTCAATTTATTGTACGACGACCAAATGATCGTGCTGGTCCTCCCGCCCCTGCTGGTATCGAAGATATGATTATAAATACTGATCCCCAGTACAATCTAGGAGCTGCAATACGAATAGCAATGTTGGCAGAACAGCGTAAATCGTTTTCATGTGCGATTTCGTTGCATCATATATTTGGATTCTGTAGAAATGTACGAAAAGTTATTTATGGAGCGAAGAATGCAGTAGTACTCGTGCGAAAGGGTAGTGACAATGATGCAATCTGGAGAATTCCAGCGGATCCTGCAAATCCAGATGATGACGCTGGTAAAGTCATTTTAACTAAATTGGTCTTGTGGATGCCAGTAATGACCCCATCAATTACCACGGAAGAGCGGCTACTTTTATTTATGGACACAGGTGGCAAATCATTGCTAAGTTGGCTAACAACAACAACAGATGTTAAGCAATCAAATATCAATGGTACATTTACTTGGAACTTGGCATCACAACAAGGCGTTTCAGCTCCACGTCATATATTTATCGCGTTGCAGGATATGACAAGAGTGGAATCACAATTGCACAGTCATATGATATTTGATCAATTAGGAGTTACTGAGGTCTCGTTGAGAATAAATGGCCAGCAGGAACCATCCGAAGACATACAACTTAATTTCGGTCAAAACCATATTGCTCGCGTGTACCATCGTATGCTGTCATATATGGGCCGTGATCAAAATGTTGATACTGGTTTGCAAATATCGCAACATGATTTTAAGAACTTGTATCCGATCTACTACTTTTCGCTCGAACATCTTGATTTAATAAGGCAATCCGTCGTTGATATACACTTCAGAGCCAATGTCCTTCGTGGCGTTATTGCTAATTATAGAGCGGTTGCTGTCATTCTCAGCGACAAATCAATGCTACTTGAAGGGGCTGGAGGACGAATGAGAATCGTTGATGCACCAGTGGAAAATCTATGATTTTCAAAAATATGTAAATGAAACTTGAAGAGTTTCCAATTAGATCAATTGAAAGTATAAATATGCTTTACAATAAAATGACATATAGTGTTGTTAGTGTCAAGCTGACTGATGGTCAGGTCAAGAAATTGCGATCAAAATCCGCTAAAGAATGTGGAACAACAATAACGTTAAAACCAGCGCAGATGTCCGGCGGTACACATAAAATATCACTGACGGATCGTCAAATAAAACATTTCAATGATGCGCTAAAGAATAAGCGAGAAGTTAAAATAGAATTTTCAAAAGCCGCAGTCGCCAACATGATAAAATCAGGTGGTATATTTCAATTGTTAGCTGCAATATTAGCATTGATTGCAGCGGCTGCCCCAGCGGTGGCGAAGGCAGCGGCGTTGGGAGCCGTTGGGACCGCGGCAGGGATGGCGTTGAAAAAGGCAACTGGGAAAGGATATAAAAAAAGGGAAAGGGTCTAAGACTACCAGGAACCCCGTATTCATGGTACAGCGGGAGATCCGTGAACAGATCGGGACTAAGAATACCAGGAACGGTTTATTAGTTGAAAGCCCAATTCTCCCTATGTCCAATTTTGATTTAATTGATGCTGCTAAAAAACTAGCGATAAAAAACTTCAGAGGGGTTTTTATGAGAGATCAGTTACCAAGAAAACCAAATAAAGTTGAAACCGGTATCATCAATCTTGATAACAGCAGCGGATCGGGAACTCACTGGGTTGCATACGCGATTGATCCACGTGGGATTGTCTATTTCGATTCATATGGGTTAGCTCCGCCAAGCGAGTTTATGCGGTATATAAATTCTTCGATGAAACACAAAGAGTTTCCGATTTTTTATTCCACGCTGCCAACACAACAATTAAATGATCCACCGATATGCGGCCGTGAAGTATTAAATGTCCTCGCAGAGATTTCATTAAAATCCTTTGGATCTCCGTGGAAACCACCTCATCTGGTTGTAAATAAATACATGAGTGGGAAATTACAAGGTAATTTTAGAGAATTAATAAATTAAAAATACTAGAGTCTTTACAATAATTATTGATATTTGGGGACGATCTCTGTCAATGTCGAAACCCACCGCGGAAACATCTGCGGGTTCTATCAAGGATGTAAAAAAAAAAGAATTGAAGATGAAATCGCTGAGACGTTAAATTTAGTAAGTGTTGACCCGAACGAAATAGTTGTATTTCAAGATCGCCAGGGTAAATTGAAAAGCAGTGATGTATCATTGGATGACATTTTAAAACGACAACACGACGCCGCTGAAAACTCTATTGCGCTGTATTCCAACGGTGGACAACTTAAACCAGGCGCACTTGTGTCTACGATCACCGACGCGATTGCCGCCCACGACAGCATGATTGCCACCCACGACAACAAGATTGCCGCCCACGGCCGTGAGCTGGATGATTATATACGAGGTTATAATAGTTTTCGCAAAAATGTCGTACATAAATTCTTTGGAACCCCGCTTGTGGTTGGCATGACTCTCGCTGAAATTAAAAACTATCTATCGCTATTCTTTTTTAACAAGGACGCGGGAAGGATGATGAATGAAAATGAAATCAAGGCAAATTATTTCGATATTTACAATGATATTTCTAAACTAATAGAAAATCTTGAAAAGGTACAAAAACCCACTAACGACGTCATTGTTAAGTTTTTTGGAACCCTTCTTTTGGCAGGCATGACTCTCGCTGAAATTAAAAACGCGTTTAACAAACAAAAGCTCACCATCGACGTAGCTAATAAGTTTTTTGAGGGAATTACACTCCAAAATATCACGATGAAACTTTCTAACATCGAAACTTTTTTTAAACTCCGGTCTGGATTCGAAAGACTTTTGTCTACACTTTTTTTCAAGAGTGATGGGAAGATGATGACTTCCGCCGATATCAGGGCAAATTATCTCGAGATTTACAATGATATTCTTAAACTAAAAGAAGATTTTGAGCGGGTACAAAAACCCACTAACGACATTGTTGGTAAGTTCTTTGGAAACCCGCTTGTGGCAGGAATGACTCTCGCTGAAATTAGCGAGTTTATTGGCAAGCATACTCACAATGCCTACATCGCTAATAGTTTCTTTGGTGTCCCAGCTACATCTACGGTGACTCTCAAAGATATTAATATGTTTATGGTGAGACAAACAACACTTAATACCATCGTGGATAAATTTTTAGGGAGAACACCTGTGTCTGAAACCACACTGACAGGTCCGACCCTCGCTGAAATTAAAGCGGTTATCGATAAAGTAAAAATTCCACATAGTGTAAGCGCCGTTAATAACATCGTGTACACGGTTGATAGTGGAACTTTTGATTGGATCCGAGGAAAAGAAAATTATCTTCGTGTTGGCCACAGACATACTGGTGTACCAGGTTGCTACCGACTTACAATAATACATTACCGTAAATTTGATTTGGAATTCAGCAACACAGGTATCAGAGGTGTTAACACATTGATGTATATACTAGAGAAAGTACCACCACCTCCACCCTCTATACCAATCCCGTTGACGATTACTATAAACAATTCCGACGAGTCCATTGTTAGGGAGTCACTACCCTGGATAATAGAATTTGTATCCGGTATCCCCTCATCCGATCCTAAAACCGTTTCAATAATAGGATAATTGAAAACACTATCAGGTTTAAAATAACAATGTCAATGACAGCGTCATCGCAATATCGATTGGACACCGTGAAAGAATTTTCCGCGAACTTGAAATCACTTTCTGAGCGCTATCGTGAAAAAATGAAAAAATACCGACGCAGCGTAGCAATCATCGACATCACCGTGTACTCGGTGTCCGGTGTGATGGCCAGCGCCGGGGTTATTTAGTCGATGGTGACCACGATGGCTCCGATCGCAGTTCCAATCGCTATCTCCGCGGCAACAACAATTGCGGCAGTCGCCACCGCGATAACTAAAAAGTTATCATCGTGTTCTCAGAAAAAACTCAGTGATTATACAGCTCGGTACCGGGTGGTATTTGACGCGTACTCGAAATTATCCGAGTTGATCTCGCTGTCAATAGATAATTCGTTCATATCCGATGTTGAATTTTCCACGATGACCCAGTTGTATAACTCCACGATGTTGAAATTGGAAATTGAAGACAGCGTTAACAATAATGACACTCGAACTGCTTCAACGAATCGCGGAGAATACCACTCCGATACGAACAAGCATGATATCAATAACATCAACAAACCCTGAATTTAGTGTGACCTTCCCTTCTCCGATTCCAGTGCGTGAGATCGCGCTGGCAAAATTACGAGTATATCATAGCTGGTCTAATATCAGATCGGTTGCATTTGGTGGTCAGCAACCCAATAACGCACTAGTGTTCTCGTATAAGAATAAACCCGATGGTACTCCAGCGTGGGAAACTGTTTCGTTACCAACTGGGTCGTACCAAATTGAGCAAATTGATGCTAAAATTCAGCGTAGAATAAAATCAATCAAGGGAAAGAATCAAAAATAGCTATTAAAGTTCATGAACCGACGCTCTCGTCGCCAATCGAAATAAGCACAGAGGGATACATTGTAGATATCTATAACAGCTCGTTAAGAACAGTGTTAGGATGGCCTGAAAAACCACCGGAAAAATCCACCGCCGACTTAACCACGGACGTACAATCATATCATGAAATCAATCCCAGTTATCGAGATAATTTATCTGATATAAGAAAAGGAAAAATCGCCGATAGATTTATATTTACCAACAAAGACATATTGCAATGGGATTTTATCATTAAAAGAACAGCCGACTCATCTGTTACTATTTCATTTACGCTAACTGACGTCCGTAGTTATTTTAATGAAATTAAACAATTATATGAAGCACAATTAGAACAACTACGGAAAACAAAATCGCAAAAACACGTTGAAATAATAAATCAACTTATATCTGACATGGAATATATCTATGAACTAATTATTCAAACAATAATTAATGAAAACAGCGACAGTAAACAACGATTCCTAACCGATTACAATATCACAGAAGACAATCTGCGTAATTTCAAGTTTCCCAAATACAACGCTGATGAACTAGCAAGAATTGTTAGAACCAATATCAAGGCGCTACAAAAACCAGATTTAACTGTCCTCCTCAAGTATAATAATAATCCAGATGGTGGCGGTAGGCATATTGCCCCGCACAATGTGAATATTTCAACGGTGATTGCGCTCAATTTAGTATGTGATGCAATTGAAGGAAGCTATCAAATTAATCTAGAGCAATCAAATCAAGCTCAGCAGGGATATATTCTTTATTCGTTTGCACCAATAGCTCCTCCAGGATTCCTAATTATTGAAAACCCAATTAATCCTGTCTACATGCGATGCCATAATAATTCGCTAACGAGAATTAATTTCCGACTCACCGACCAGTCAAATAGTTTAATTGATCTACAAGATGAGGTGTAAGCGATTAGTTTGTTTGTAAAGTCCTAAAGACTCGATCAAATATTTGGTTGAAATCGTAAAAGAATTATTAACCCATAGCAGCAGAGAGGGTGAACGACAACATAGTTGCGACCAAAATTGATTAAAAAATCGTAAAGTCTCCGTTTGCTAAATGGAGACTTATTTTTTTTGGTTAAATGAGATTTCGTAGGAAGGCTTATTTTGTCTAAAAAGGTTGTAGGGTTCACCCTCTCTGCTGCTCCGACACTACCGCTAAACTCGCGGTTCCTAAGTATTACTCTGATGTCACGTTCTTCTTTCAAATGCAGCATATACACACAAAATTTAGGAAGGTTTCAGTTGTTCTTGTAGTTGTAGTATGGTTTAACGCCATTTTTCAGCACAAGATAGGCTATACATGGCGGCTAGTATTAATGGTGGAGAGGAACCCGGGAAGAACCCCGGAAAGAACCACCGACCCACGAAATGATACTGGCAAGCTTTCTCACATACCAACATTTGCGGAATCCGTGACTTGAACCCATGCAGACTGACAGATGCCAGTGATCCGTAACGGAGAGCGCTGTAGAACACTCGGCCACTCAGGGTCCCTGACAGGTGTCAGTAGTAAAAAGTGGCCATTTCCTACATCTCTTATTCTTGTAGGTGTAGTGGTCTATTGGTAACATTTATAATATATATGAGGACAGGTCGATGAAAATAGTGCAGTGCCAACACAGAATATTTTAATCGGTGCTCACTTCATCGTTATCTGTCATTCATCATTATTATCATCAATATCATCAGCAGCACAGTTATTATAATCATTAGCATGCACTTTATCATTCCCATTAAACTGATGATCGATGAAAGTTCGCAATTCTTTTTAAGCCATGATCACGTTCATTACTATAATCCTTCTTATGTTTTTCCTTACTCTTAATCTCATCCTGAAAATGTTGCGGATTACAGTCAGTATACAACATCTAACCATTCAACAACAATGCAGAATACACATACTTATAATAGTAACAATTATAAAAACTAATCATTTACTAAAAGTTGTTATCAACATCTTCCTCAGCAATAGAAGCTGTAACCGTGTTAAACGACTCAATATTTGCCTTCCTATATTTATGTTCACCTGTTGCAATTTGTTTCTCTACCATTGTCGTTTCCACGCGTCATCTTGTTCAGAAATATAGTGACTGATACAGTTTCTTTGGGTTTTATCTAAATGTGTTATGCAGTACTTTATTTGCCTAACAAATATCGTAACGTATCTTTATAACATAATTCATCATTCTAATGACATCGTAAAGTCAAAATGAATACGAGTACTACATTAGTAATTTGTTTATGTGAATTATATGTACATAACCGCATTTAGCGTTTTGCAAAATAACGTCAAGCCTAGAACCACGATGGCACGTGTACATTGTTTGTAGCAAGTGAGCTCAATGCCAGCTCAAGTATATCTCTTCTCAATACAGTACCTCAATGTCACTATCATGACAGTACTCGACACGACTAACTAGATAGGTCCTCTATCACCACCTATACCAATACTGGCACGCAGTGTCAACTTTACACTTGCCACTTTCTCTCAGCGATACAACATGCATTCCAGTAAATCCTTGGACAAGAGATTTACACTTTTGAAGAAAGAGAGATATTTTCAGAGGGCCTGCGAGCAGATCGTTGTGCTTCACCATAAAAGTTTGCACCTGCAGAAACGCTACAAGAAAACTAATCAAGATAACATGCGATCTTTGCGTTACAATATACGACTTCGCACGGCAGTCGTAGAGGGAGTCAGGAACATGTACTACGACTACGCATACAACACAGCCAATCAGATTGCAGACCTGCGAAGAGAACTCTTTGGTGAGACTGTGCACATCATTACTGAATCCAGCACGGATTAGATGTCTGAGTGAATTGGTGCACCGCCAAGTATCACAACTTTAAGAGAAATGGTCCTTATCAGGGCCACAAAAATTCCAAGAAAAGAATACATTCCAATATGCCTCCCACCCTCCTACACCTACAAGCCATCTTACAATCCAAATCCTTGTTCTCACCTGTACATTTCATCAAACATATCGATAATCTTGTTTAGAGTACGGACGAAAACCAAAATTTTACATGTCTAGTCTTTTCTTTCTCTCCTGAACGGAACATAAATATCAGTTTATATGTACGTACATGTCCTATAATCAATAAACACATTAATGAAAAATCAATCAATCAATCAACGAATCCTAATAATATTCGTAACGGAATAAAGAAGCGCTTGAGAAAGAATGAATTTTGTATAATAGCTATAGCTGTAGCCTTAGTGGAGACAGTTGTATTATAAAGAGTCGTATTGACAGTATGACTTTTAATGGCACAGGAAAAGTACATGCAAAATCAATGGTGTTTAATACATGACAAAAAGCAGATGAATACGATGACGACGAATGTAGTCAACGTTCAGTATCTGTCTTGGAATGTAGTCAACGTTTAGTATCAAACCATTGAACAAAAACACGAACTAGGAAATCAATAATAATAATAATAATAATAATAATAATAATAATAATAATAATAATAAGCGTTCAATAGGTGAAGATTCATTTCATAAAAATATTTAAAAAATCAAAGATATTATAGTGAAATGAAAACTTCTTATTATGAAAACGATGTCCGTACTAGTTGAGTCAGCTGCAGAATCGCATTTATTCATTTTACTGCCGGATGTTTCATCTCTTTTCATCTGTCGTTTTCTTTTATCTTTATATTGAAAGAAAGAATGACTGCGATTCTTGATTTGAAGCTTCTCTAAAAAAAACTTTCATTTTTTTTCTCCATGTAAATGTTGTTTTCGGTGCCATCGTATTGTCCGACCGTCTATCATTTACACCTGTTCCAATCAATGTGCAATATTCTTGTATAAAGGCGCAATCAACGCTTTGCAGTATTTCGTCACGCCTGAATAGACGGAACGTTGAGATATTAATTATGGCAAGTGAGTGCAATTTCAGCTCAGGTAGATCTTCTCAATACCGCCAATGTCACCGTCATGGCATTGTTCGACATGACTGACTGGACAGATCCTCTAGTCTCTGCTATAAAATTGCTTGCATGTTGCCCTCTCACCAGACTTACGATTTTCAAGAAAGCCATACATGATGCAATCCCAGAAAACACTAGACAAGAGATTCACTCTCTTCAAGAAGGAAAGACACTTCAAGAAAGCCTGCGAGCAGATCGTTCTACTTAACAAGAAGATCCATGCTTTGCAGAAACGCTACAAGAAAGCAAAGGAAGACAGCATGAGACCCTTTCAATATAATATGCAACTTCGCCTGGCAGTCGTGGAGGGGGTCAGGAACATGTACTACGACTACGCCTACAACACAGCCGACCAGGTGGCAGAACTGCGAAAAGAACTCTTTGATCGTCCTGTGCAGATCGTTACTGAGTCCGACACGGATGACATGTCGGTGTAAATTGGTGTAGCACCAAGTATCACCTTCAAGACAAACGGCCCTTTTGAGAGCCATGAAACTTAGCAGAAAAGAATACTTTACATTATGCCACCAACCCCACATAAATTCTTTCATTCCAGATTCATGATATTACTTATAATCTTTATTAAAAATATGGTATGTAGTCCCATTTAGGTCACAAACCATTGTCAGTATTTGTATGTCGAACTTTTATCTTCAAAGGGAATATAGATGAATTCACATGTATGTGCGAATACTTCAATCAGTCAGTACATCAGTAGCAAATAAATTAATGAATCAATCAAATGTATAGTTCTGACAAAATCAAGCAGCTCTTGAAACAGAGCGATATTTCATTTTGAATATTGGTAATAGTTAAAGCTGTGGTGGAAACTGTTGCAGATTTAAGAGTCGTATCGATAATAGGACTATTAGTAGCACAAAATAAACACGTGAAATTTGTTCCGTGTTCAGTAAATTATCATCATCATTATCGTAATCGTCGTCATCAGCACACTCCTACCTGTAAACCTTCTCAAACCCGTTCCCGACAGCAGCAGAGAGGGTGAACCCTACAACCTTTTTAGACAAAATAAGTCTTCCTACGAAATCTTATTGAACCCAAAAAAAATAAGTCTCCATTTAGCAAACGGAGACTTTACGATTTTTTAATCAATTTTGGTCTCAGCTATGTTGTCGTTCACCCTCTCTGCTGCTATGGGTTAATAATTCATTTACGATTTCAACCAAATATTTGATCGAGTCCGATACGATATCGTGTCCGAGGATCATGTAAATTTATTGTTATAAATCCGTGCGGGGTCGACTGAGCGTTACTAAAGAAATTTTTTAATTGATTGAAGTCCATATCAGAACACCATGTCTGCCAAATATTTCGTAGCGTATGTGTATCAACGCCGTTAAACACATCAAGAATATTACAGTTATCTCTGATCACTTTTGGAATCTGAGTGTAGCGTTGAGTGACATATATCACGTCAGTGTTTTTATGCCTGCCTCTGGAAAAGATCCTATCTGGGTTTTTTTGATTGTCTAACATCACATCGTCGTATACGACTAAATTGTTAATGTTCCCATCAAGGTCATCCACGGATGGTGCCTCGTCAATATCAGTTATAAAATCAATGGCGTTCTCACCCTTAATTTCTGATGCATTCTCGTTATAATCCTTTAACACTTCATAACATCGTTGATCATCTACGCTAGGGGCAATTAAATACAACTTATCCCACTTCATCCATCTCATTATTAAATTGAGCAACAATTGAGTCTTGCCACATCCAGATGGCCCGATTATAATTGCACGGATAGAGTTTGGTAGCGCTGCATGATTCTTAACTGGTTCTCTTATTTTAGTCGCTGAAAAATCAATTATATTCATATCTCTATACATAAATTATGGATCTATATTGTATGAAGTGTAAAACGCGTACTGGCACAAATGATGTGACTACGATTCCAACTAAAAATAACAGATCAGCACTTACTGGTAGATGTGCAACATGTGGTATAAAAAAGTTTAGATTTATTTCTACAAAATCAAAGATTTTACAATCCGGAGATGTTTTAAAAAAAAACGAGGAGGTGATATCGCAGCCAAATTTGCAAAACTCCCTGGAACCCCATTGGCAAAGTACCCCGGAGAAAAGCACCTTCAAGGATATAGCTACTTTGGTCCCGGAACACGATTAGATATCAGACTTGATGATCAAAATCAACCCCGATCCGGCGAGTATCCGATAAACGCTATTGATAAGGTGTGTCATGCTCATGATGTTGCATATAAAAGCAGCAATCTGCAAAACAGGCATCTCGCGGATGTGAAATTAATTCATGCGTTAAATGCTGTTCCTGATAAATCTTTGAAAGAAAAACTGGCTTCGTGGTTGATAAAATCGGCTATGAAAGGTAAATTGATGATGGGCGCTGGTAATTAATAATATGGAATCTATTTATTATTCTCCGAGATGATACTGGAAGGGTAAAGCAGCAATCAGTAAACTCGCCAGCGCCGCAAAAGTGAAAAACGCCACTGCGGCTAATTGGTTATCCAAACAGGCTATATGGCAAATTTATCTACCGCGTCCTAAACAAATCAATTTCTCGCATTTTGATGTTACTGTACCCAATGAAGTTCATCAAGCTGATTTATTGTTTTTACCACATGACAACGGTTACAAATACGCGTTAACCGTAGTTGACGTTGCGAGTCGATACAAACAAGCAGAACCGCTAAAAACAAAATCATCACCTGAAGTTTCTTCTGCATTTGAAAAGATTTATCGACGGGGCCCACTACGCTGGCCAAATCTATTACAAGTCGATCCTGGCAAGGAATTTCAAGGTGCTGTTTTAAGAACGATGAAACATCATAATACCACGTTACGACGAGGACATACTGCGTTACATCGCGATCAGGCAATTGTTGAACGATTTAATCGGACACTTGCTGAGCGGTTATTTGGATATCAATACGCGAAGGAGTTTATTCAGGATAAAAGATCCCGTGAATGGGTTAAGATATTACCAGGTGTAGTTACCGCAATCAATAATGAGATTACTAGAACAATCAACATGCAACGCTATTAAAAAGAAGTATATACCTGTACAACCACAAAAAGATTTCCGAGAACAAATTCTTGGTAGTAATGTCACTGTAAGGTATTTATACGAACCAGGAGAGCTTGAGGGTGGTAAAAAAAGCTACTGATCCTATTTGGAGTGTCACCGTACATAAAATATCTAGTATAACACGATCAACTGGTAGACCAGCAATCTATAAACTGGATTCAACTGCTCCTCAGCGAGGATTTACTCGACAACAACTACAGGTAATTCCCGAGGATACTCAATTACCACCGCGTGGTCTTAACTAGCACTCCCCAGAGGCATTGTGCTGGCACCCCGGCGTCTGTTGCACTCAAGACAAGTCAGCATAACGTTATCGTTGGTATGACCTACGCTGCTATTCTTTCTGTCTACGGTAAATTGGCGAGGATCTTTATCCGACCAACTCCAACGCATTATACAATTGCAACTCGCGCAGTGATTATTCTGTTGTTGCTTCAGCGAAATTATTAATTCAGCATCAATGTCAAATTTTCTATTATTTTTTTTACCTTGTTGTTTATAACCAGAGAGGTTTTTTTCTGATTATGTCCTTGACTCTATCAACGCTGACAATATCACTTATTGTAGTGTCATCATCATCTAAAACGATTCTTCGAAGTTGATCTATTCTTCGTACTCTGGATACTGCAAGATAAACTAAATTCGACCACTCAATGCGATTATCTACTATCCAAATAATTGTGTCTGTGATAGTTAATCCCTGTGAAGAGTGTATTGTTGCTGCATAACCTAACGTCCATGGGGATTTATCAGCACGCAATGCATCTTCGACGACGCTGATATCAACCAGCACAATATCATTTAATACTAAATTCTGCTTTTCACGTTGTCCAGGAATGTCAACGTCGATATTCTGCTTTCGTGTATCCGAAGGTCTATAACAGAGCGGTACTGGAAGTGTTGCAAATTTACGTTTATGTAATTCAAATAATTTCATCTGAAGTTTATCTCTGACTATTTTTCAACTTGCTATTATCAAATCATTTGATCTCCACAACTCCCAAAAATCATTCATGGGAGTTTCTGAAATTATTTCACGCATTATTTCACATTGGATTCTATCTGGTTGTAATCTGATTAGTTGTTTAAACTCACGTAATATTTCATCTAATGATCTAATGTCATCATTCATCTCTTCGTAATAATCAACGTATGATTTTAACCATTCATGAGGAGGTTCACCTACAAATGGTGGTGGCTGACCTTGATCACCACACATAATAATTTTTGTATTTTTCGTTGACAGCCATTCAAGAAATGTTTTTAATACTTGTAACGGTACCGTGCATATTTCATCCCATAATATCACCGGTGGAATAAATTTCTGTCCCATTCTTTCAGGGGTCCATTTATCACCGCTCCATCGGAAGAAGCTGTGATAAGTACCAGAATTTTTTACATCTCGTTGTTTTATGTCTCTGGCGAGTTTGTGAGTTGGCGTTAACACATTCATGTTGATTTTATTATTAAATAAATTAATTACTCGTGTTGTCTTTCCTGACTCACCACAACCGTTTAAATAAACTGTCTTGTATCTACATATTGGATCAGATACCGGTGGTGCATTAGAAAATTCGGATTGAATCTCATCACACTTTAAGTACTTTTCATCCATGGTAACATCTGCCGATTCACAATACTCATGTAGCGTCTCCTTTTAAATCTCCAACATCCCCAATTTGCCTCCGGATCTGTGAATTTAGCTCCATCTGATTTGTATTTCTCGTGGATATACATAGAATCAGTGGCTACTCTAACTGCGGTATTAGGAAATATATTTATCATCGAAAATAAATTGATAGAAGCATAAGCTAGCATAGAACTTCTCAAATGCGTATATTGTTTAATATATCCATCACAATAGGTAACAATTGTACCTAATCGTCTTCCATCGGATAGGAAAGCGTCTTTACGATTTACAAGTTTTCCCTGTTTCGTTAATTCCGTTACAATAAAATCGTATTCAGCGATGTCTATGATCAACCGCGAAGAATATTTTGCATTGTCGTATCTTCCACCCTGGGTAAATTTACCGATTATTCTTCGTCCAAAATTTTTTGCTTGTTCTTTTTTAATTTCAAATAACACCTTAGACCAATTCATGATTTGTTCTTCATTGAAATCTGAAAACTGTTTTCGCTGTTCGCTAATTATACGATCTAGATCGGGTTGTGGTAGCCAAACTTCTTTCTGAGCTCGATAGCATATAATAGCTTCGGAAACAATCAACGATATTAGCATACCACAATCAATCATATATCGTAGTAACACTATTGGCATCGAGGCCTTTTCAGATATATGTCTACCAAGCCAAACATAACTACACGGATGTAACCGAGGTTAAATCAAAATCAGGTAATGGCCCATTAATCGCAACACGAGTCATTTCATGTGTGGGGTGTCCAAATCGTTTAAAATAGTTACTACATTCTCCATACCCGAGAAAACTTCCAGGATAACACGCGGATATATCAATTGAAATCATACCGCCACGATGGTATTTTGTATTCCACAGTCCTCCATGACCAAATTCGACGCAAGTCAATTTAACGTCCTCGAGAAAATCACTTTGTGTTGGACACCATGAGTTTTTTTTTCTCTTGCGAAGTGAGCTACCACTGATGGAATTGTGAAGCTATCCGCGAGTAGTTTTTCATGGAATGAAATCTCTTTTGGATTTTTGGATGAAAATGGAAATTGCAAGGCAAATTCACTAGCGATTTTTCTCATTCTGTTATCTAATTCTTCAACGCGATATAATTCACCATTTGGTCTTACAAATTGATCAAATCCTATTTCGGGATCTTCATCACTTCTAAGTAACCACACTGACACAGGATCATCTTTACACAGCGTGTGAATAGCATCGAATAATTTCTCATTATAAAAAACATCCCCGACGAATTCTGGGGGGATATATCTCACGGTTCTATCTCGTGGAAATATTGTTACTGCAGCCGTCCAAGCGTGTTTGTTATGATCAATAATTTTAATTGGAGCTCCTCGCGATTGATATTTTGGTTCGTATAAAACTTCTCCGGTTATTGTCGTTACTGATATTGGGAATTTTAATGATGCTTCTAATTTAGCTATATCAGAAATCTTTGCACCGTGCTGTTTCACTGTCAGTTCCCATTCGGTTATTTTCCTACGTCGCAGATCAGTGAGTTTATTTCCTCGGGATGCATTTGTGAAGTGTTCCATTACCCGTGTTGCTACACAATTCAGTGAACTAGAATATTTCATAGGAGCTAGTTTTGCAATATCGGGTTTATCATTTAACGGATATATCCCATAAACAATTGCTGTTACGGGATAAGATCTCTTGTAGTATGGTTTGTCAATTCCAGTTAGAATTCCTGGTTTGGAATCTCTACTTACAATGACAGTTTTTTTTATCCTTGAGGATTGGTTCAAATTTATCCCTGATAATCCATTTGCCTTCGACTTCGATAATGAATTTTATTCTGAAAAAATACCTCTGTTGGGAATTGCTTTGTTGAAAATCTTCCATGATAAAATTCTTCGAATTTCCCCTTTGGATTTTAAACCCTTGAATTTCCAGCTCCTTGGCGGGCCAAGGTGTGGAATTATCTCAGCTGCTCTTTCATCGTTCATAGTAGCATCGATGTTGGGTACATTGACATCTTCATCAATAATTCGAAATGTCGACCAACAGTATGCTGCACCGTCTCGGTAGAATTCATTAAAACACTCCCTGATTTTACCCAGTATAATTCTATCACCGATTAGACGTTTTGGTGTATCAGAGACTCTATCGAGATTGAACTTAGTATTTCTCCAAGGCTTAATTTTCGATAATCTGTTGAACTCCTTATCCAGATTGAATTTAGTATTTTTCCAAGGCTTAATTTTCGATAATCTCTTGAACTCCTCCATGTTATAATTAAAACAAGTATTTAAATAGAAAAATATAGTATAATGAATCACTGCAAGTGGCTAATGATTGGATCAACAACCCCGTGTAACAAATCATGCAGAAGCGAATTCTGTGGGTATCATTTACAAAGCGTTCGCAACGGTTCTTTCGGTCCTCTCCCATGCCTCCGATGTGGAGTGGGCGTTAGAGGAAAATCGCAGTTGTGTCTCAGTTGTGGCGGCAAACGTTACAGGGAACTAAAACGCTACTATGACAAACGAATAAAAAATACCGTCATTGACCCTAACGATGACAAAATCATAAAAACCCCTCAAGACTACATTGATAGACTTATAATTAAAGCAAATAATAAATTAGACAAATAGTATTATTATACAAATGAGCCAAGATTCCAGACCCCATCCAGTGCTTGTTAATTACGAAGCCTCCAGTGATGGTGTTGTCAGGCACCGCAGACTAAAAAAACCGGTTGGATATCTGAATAATATGGGGTATTTGTTGTTTAGTGCTAGAAATAAAACATATCTCTGTCACAGAATTATTTTTGAATGTCATAACGGATTAATCGAAGACGGATTTGTGATTGATCACATAAATGGCGTGAAGACTGATAATTGTCTTGTGAATCTTCAAGCCGTCTCACAAAGTCGGAATGCGAAATTAGGTGGAACTGGCAAACATGCAAAACGCCCTTGGGGGGTGAAATCGTTTGATTTAGAAAATAATGAAGAGAGAAGCTTTCAATCAATAAATGAAGCCAGTACATATTTTGATATTTGTAGGCCTTCAATACGATTTGTTGCAGAAAATATAATTAAAACTGCTCTGTCGAAAAAAAATGGTCATAGGATACAATTTTCATATATCAAGGGGGATAAATCGTTCAATAATAAAGTAGCATGACAGAGTTACGTCCCTTGAAGTTCAATTACTACTACGTGCACACACGATACAATTTTCATATATCAAGGGAGATAAATCGTACAAAATAAAATCTCATAACAGAGTTACGTCCCTTGAAGTTTAATTAATATTACGATTAATTAATCATTTTACGATGAAACCAATGAAATACACGCTGTTATCTAACAACAGTATTCTTTTGTTTAGTGTTTTATTCAAATATTTTGTCTCATTTGAATGTTGTGAAACAGCATTAATAAGTAATTCAAGGAAATAAAATAACACACCCGTGAATCAACGCTGCTGTATTAGTCACCTTATATAACATATGAAAGGTAGAAAGCTGGGGCTTTCGAAGACCAATGCGACCGATCAAAACTAACCAACGCCATTAACCCGGGCGTGTGGTTGTCTTTTGTTTACAATCATGCAACCGGGTTAATTTAATTGGGTTGCTTTTGATTGGTTGGTTGGCCGTAGAAAATCCGCCCCGTCGTTTCATGTTTGTGCTGTCTTGTGCCGTCCCACATCATTACATCATCGTTTCATTGAATATATCCATCCTTAATTAAGTAAATGTTGTGACGTCACCCCAAGCATATCTTCTGGGCGGTCTAAGATGGCGTTTGTCACCCTAGGCCTCCCGCCGGAGATGTATGTTTCGGGTCCCCTTGGGCTTACTTGGATGTGAAGGCAACCAAAGAGTTCCAAAGATGTGTTGTCGTATATGTAACCTCTGGGTCTCTTTCACGTTATTTGACGCGAAAGGGGTTTCCAAATGGGGTTTTCATGTATGTGATGTTCCCCAGAGCATATCTTCTGGGTGGTCTAAGATGGCGTTTGCCACGTTAGGCCTCCCGCCGGAGATGTATGTTTCGGGTTACTTTGGGCTTACTTGGATGCGAAGATACCCAAGGAGTTCAAAAGATGCGTGTTGTGCTGTCCTTAATTAAGTTAATAAAGTAACCTCTGGGTCTCTCTGACGTCATAGGGCGCCAACGGGATTGCCAAATGAGTGTTATTTTTTTTAAATTAAAGATAAAATATATTATATTATATTTTTATAAAAATATGGATATCAAAGATGTAAATTCTATAATTGCTGAAATCTCAGATTTAAAAAATAGAGGGGTAGTATTATCTGAAGATCTCGACTGTGACAGGATTGCCTCGGAATATGAAAACATAGAGTATCAGTTTAGTAAGGGTCGTTATGTTTTACCCAAGATGTACAGGCTCGTGAAAGGAATTCAAAAGTCCATTAATGCTTGCTTGTACGGTAACGACATTAATGCATTTATAACGCTATTTAGCACCGTTGAAGCAATACGTCAAAAGCTCGGCCAAGAGTATCAAAAACGAGCTGAAATTAGTTCTAAGGTTCGTGATCTTAGAAAAATATTAAACGAGGAAAAACCAGTATCTTAACCACGTGAGTGATAGGCTTTCGGTAAATTTTATTAAAAAATAATTTTTTTTAGCATTTTTTTGTAACACTCACATAGGATTTTCTCCTGAAAGAATACTCATCAGTTTGGGCTTGCTCATGCAGTTATGTGCATAATGGATAATCTGGTCGTAGTAGCAAGTAATCACCGCGACGCCTCCATTTTCACGTAGTTGTTGTTGTCGTTAACACAAATCGTTCATCGCCGTTCTCAGATATTACAATTCTGAAACCCCCAGCGATGTTATTTCTGAAACACTCGCAGATAGCGTCGTACAGTTTAACCCTGTCGAAGATGGATACGTTAGCTTGATGGTACATTATTTAATAACTCATCTTTTAATTGTGATAGTTTCACATTTGAAAAATTAGTTCACAAACAATATATGGTAGGTGAATCGCTTACAACTAAATTAGCCCGAGAGCGGCTATCGGCAATTAAAAAGTTTATACCGGTTCGAGACAGACTTCGCGAGAAACTTCAACGACGACAACAAGCGCAGACTGACTTTTCTGTGTCAAGTGAACAACTGTTTACTCCGATAACAAGTGCGACCAAAGATGTGAAAAAGTTAACTGAAGCAGCGATATACGGAGATATTCCTGAGCGAGAACGAGCAACGAAGGCACCGCTGCTTGATACGCTTGAAAAGATAGCAGCAGAGACCGAACAAACACGCGCAGGGATACAACAGTTATCCAGTGATATAAAAACCCAACACGAGTATGAACGATTAGCTGATATTGATGATTCTGCGCCAGATCCACAACCTGTTGATGTCACCCCAAGAGGTGTTTCCTTTATAGACAAACTCAACGAAGAAGCTATAACAGAAATCAAACAACCTGAATTAATAAAACTCAAAGATTATACGACTTTTGGTGATTTTGCCGCCAAAAGCTTTCATTCTAGAAAGGACTTTTTAAAAGACGAGTATAAAAACAGTAGAATAAGCCGAGATGAATGGGTTAATTGGTTGTATAAAACGAATAAGGGGATTACTGGTAATTTGAAAAAGGATACAATTGAGTATAGATCTTTTAAAGTAGGAGTTGATAGTTATGGTATACAAAAACAACAAGAACGAGAAAAACAAAGTCGAGGCCGACAAAGGCAATTACTTGATGATAGTCAGGGCGCAACTGGTACAACTGAGGAAACAAGCGGAAAAGGATATTCGATTAAAAATCTAAAGGATTTCAACGCAACCGTGACATGCCCTGGTAACATTCTCAGTGATATATCACGGTTAGAGGTTCTCATCGGAGGGAAACGAACCGGAAATAACTCACCGGAAGTAATTAATGAAGCAGCTGATATCTGCAGACGATTATTTGCCGGTGGTATCATGGACATTAATGTATATCGAGAACTCATTGCTGAATTAGTTGAAAATCACAGAGACGCTCATGGTTATGATGAAAATCCTATGGATCTTAGCGATTGATCACTAATTGAAAAACTACTAGTTTTATAACAAGATGATCATACACTACAACCATGATAAACCCGTAAGCGTCTACGTGGTGAACTCACGATTGCCTGTTTATAGAGCATATTACGGAGATGGTTTCGGCAATACCATTGCGGGGTTATTTACAAGAATGGCTCCCAAGGTGGCGCCGTTAGCTAAACAATTATCAATGAAGGCCATTGATATTATTCGTGATAAGGGAACCAGCAAAATCGAAGATTTCGTTGGAAATCTTGCCGGAAAGGCATTTTCTGCCGCGATAGATAAAATAGCATCATTGGTGCGAACACGAAAAAAGCAACCAGTTGTAATGATGCCTGCAAAAATCAGCAAAGCAATAAATAGCGCAGTGGAAGAAAAATTAGCGTCGTTGGCGAACAGTAACCAAGATGATATCGCAAACATGATAGCAGGAAGTGGTTTGAAACGAAAACAAAAACGACGATGATTACAAAGAGTTTCACAATTGAAAACACTAGTATTTTAATAAAATGTTTAAACGACAAGCTGATCCCGCGTTTGATATGGAAGCCCCAGTACCCAAGGAAATTCCGTCCGCGATTATCAATTTTATTCCTATCATGCAATACAAGCAGATATTCGATCGCGAATTGAACTTCAAGTCCATGATACCAGCAAATACTTTCTACCCGCTGAAGCGTTTATCGAAGTAGAAGGAGAACTTGTACGACTTACTGATACTCCTGCTGTACCCGCACCGTATCCAGATGGTACCAAAGTCGGCTTAGTCAATAATGGTATCATGGCACTATTTGAATCCGCGAGATATCTCATTGACGGAAAAGAGATTGAGTCTATAGAACGTGATGTTGATGTGGCTACAACAATAATTGGGTTAGCAAGATACTCCGATGATTATACCAGATCAGCAGGTCCGTCTATGATGTTTGCAAAAGATAATAAAAACACTGCTGGACACACTCAATTTATTGTACGACGACCAAATGATCGTGCTGGTCCTCCCGCCCCTGCTGGTATCGAAGATATGATTATAAATACTGATCCCCAGTACAATCTAGGAGCTGCAACACGAATAGCAATGTTGGCAGGACAGCGTAAATCGTTTTCATGTGCGATTTTGTTGCATCATATATTTGGATTCTGTAGAAATGTACGAAAAGTTATTTATGGAGCGAAGAATGCAGTAGTACTCGTGCGAAAGGGTAGTGACAATGATGCAATCTGGAGAATTTCAGCGGATCCTGCAAATCCAGATGATGACGCTGGTAAAGTCATTTTAACTAAATTGGTCTTGTGGATGCCAGTAATGACCCCATCAATTACCACGGAAGAGCGGCTACTTTTATTTATGGACACAGGTGGCAAATCATTGCTAAGTTGGCTAACAACAACAACAGATGTTAAGCAATCAAATATCAATGGTACATTTACTTGGAACTTGGCATCACAACAAGGCGTTTCAGCTCCACGTCATATATTTATCGCGTTGCAGGATATGACAAGAGTGGAATCACAATTGCACAGTCATATGATATTTGATCAATTAGGAGTTACTGAGGTCTCGTTGAGAATAAATGGCCAGCAGGAACCATCCGAAGACATACAACTTAATTTCGGTCAAAACCATATTGCTCGCGTGTACCATCGTATGCTGTCATATATGGGCCGTGATCAAAATGTTGATACTGGTTTGCAAATATCGCAACATGATTTTAAGAACTTGTATCCGATCTACTACTTTTCGCTCGAACATCTTGATTTAACAAGGCAATCCGTCGTTGATATACACTTCAGAGCCAATGTCCTTCGTGGCGTTATTGCTAATTATAGAGCGGTTGCTGTCATTCTCAGCGACAAATCAATGCTACTTGAAGGGGCTGGAGGACGAATGAGAATCGTTGATGCACCAGTGGAAAATCTATGATTTTCAAAAATATGTAAATGAAACTTGAAGAGTTTCCAATTAGATCAATTGAAAGTATAAATATGTTTTACAATAAAATGACATATAGTGTTGTTAGTGTCAAGCTGACTGATGGTCAGGTCAAGAAATTGCGATCAAAATCCGCTAAAGAATGTGGAACAACAATAACGTTAAAACCAGCGCAGATGTCAGGCGGTACACATAAAATATCACTGACGGATCGTCAAATAAAACATTTCAATGGTGCGCTAAAGAATAAGCGAGAAGTTCAAATAGAATTTTCAAAAGCCGCAGTCGCCAACATAATAAAATCAGGTGGTATATTTCCATTGTTAGCTGCAATATTAGCATTGATTGCAGCGGCTGCCCCAGCGGTGGCGAAGGCAGCGGCGTTGGGAGCCGCTGAGACCGCGGCAGGGATGGCGTTGAAAAAGGCAACTGGGAAAGGATATAAAAAAAGGGAAAGGGTCTAAGACTACCAGGAACCCCGTATTCATGGTACAGCGGGAGATCCGTGAACAGATCGGGACTAAGAATACCAGGAACGGTTTATTAGTTGAAAGCCCAATTCTCCCTATGTCCAATTTTGATTTAATTGATGCTGCTAAAAAACTAGCGATAAAAAACTTCAGAGGGGTTTTTATGAGAGATCAGTTACCAAGAAAACCAAATAAAGTTGAAACCGGTATCATCAATCTTGATAACAGCAGCGGATCGGGAACTCACTGGGTTGCATACGCGATTGATCCACGTGGGATTGTCTATTTCGATTCATATGGGTTAGCTCCGCCAAGCGAGTTTATGCGGTATATAAATTCTTCGATGAAACACAAAGAGTTTCCTATTTTTTATTCCACGCTGCCAACACAACAATTAAATGATCCACCGATATGCGGCCGTGAAGTATTAAATGTCCTCGCAGAGATTTCATTAAAATCCTTTGGATCTCCGTGGAAACCACCTCATCTGGTTGTAAATAAATACACGAGTGGGAAATTACAAGGTAATTTTAGAGAATTAATAAATTAAAAATACTAGAGTCTTTACAATAATTATTGATATTTGGGGACGATCTCTGTCAATGTCGAAACCCACCGCGGAAACATCTGCGGGTTCTATCAAGGATGTAAAAAAAAAGAATTGAAGATGAAATCGCTGAGACGTTAAATTTAGTAAGTGTTGACCCGAACGAAATAGTTGTATTTCAAGATCGCCAGGGTAAATTGAAAAGCAGTGATGTATCATTGGATGACATTTTAAAACGACAACACGACGCCGCTGAAAACTCTATTGCGCTGTATTCCAACGGTGGACAACTTAAACCAGGCGCACTTGTGTCTACGATCACCGACGCGATTGCCGCCCACGACAGCATGATTGCCACCCACGACAACAAGATTGCCGCCCACGGCCGTGAGCTGGATGATTATATACGAGGTTATAATAGTTTTCGCAAAAATGTCGTACATAAATTCTTTGGGACCCCGCTTGTGGTTGGCATGACTCTCGCTGAAATTAAAAACTATCTATCGCTATTCTTTTTTAACAAGGACGCGGGAAGGATGATGAATGAAAATGAAATCAAGGCAAATTATTTCGATATTTACAATGATATTTCTAAACTAATAGAAAATCTTGAAAAGGTACAAAAACCCACTAACGACGTCATTGTTAAGTTTTTTGGAACCCTTCTTTTGGCAGGCATGACTCTCGCTGAAATTAAAAACGCGTTTAACAAACAAAAGCTCACCATCGACGTAGCTAATAAGTTCTTTGAGGGAATTACACTCCAAAATATCACGATGAAACTTTCTAACATCGAAACTTTTTTTAAACTCCGGTCTGGATTCGAAAGACTTTTGTCTACACTTTTTTTCAAGAGTGATGGGAAGATGATGACTTCCGCCGATATCAGGGCAAATTATCTCGAGATTTACAATGATATTCTTAAACTAAAAGAAGATTTTGAGCGGGTACAAAAACCCACTAACGACATTGTTGGTAAGTTCTTTGGAAACCCGCTTGTGGCAGGAATGACTCTCGCTGAAATTAGCGAGTTTATTGGCAAGCATACTCACAATGCCTACATCGCTAATAGTTTCTTTGGTGTCCCAGCTACATCTACGGTGACTCTCAAAGATATTAATATGTTTATGGTGAGACAAACAACACTTAATACCATCGTGGATAAATTTTTAGGGAGAACATCTGTGTCTGAAACCACACTGACAGGTCCGACCCTCGCTGAAATTAAAGCGGTTATCGATAAAGTAAAAATTCCACATAGTGTAAGCGCCGTTAATAACATCGTGTACACGGTTGATAGTGGAACTTTTGATTGGATCCGAGGAAAAGAAAATTATCTTCGTGTTGGCCACAGACATACTGGTGTACCAGGTTGCTACCGACTTACAATAATACATTACCGTAAATTTGATTTGGAATTCAGCAACACAGGTATCAGAGGTGTTAACACATTGATGTATATACTAGAGAAAGTACCACCACCTCCACCCTCTATACCAATCCCGTTGACGATTACTATAAACAATTCCGACGAGTCCGTTGTTAGGGAGTCACTACCCTGGATAATAGAATTTGTATCCGGTATCCCCTCATCCGATCCTAAAACCGTTTCAATAATAGGATAATTGAAAACACTATCAGGTTTAAAATAACAATGTCAATGACAGCGTCATCGCAATATCGATTGAACACCGTGAAAGAATTTTCCGCGAACTTGAAATCACTTTCTGAGCGCTATCGTGAAAAAATGAAAAAATACCGACGCAGCGTAGCAATCATCGACATCACCGTGTACTCGGTGTCCGGTGTGATGGCCAGCGCCGGGGTTATTTTGTCGATGGTGACCACGATGGCTCCGATCGCAGTTCCAATCACTATCTCCGCGGCAACAACAATTGCGGCAGTCGCCACCGCGATAACTAAAAAGTTATCATCGTGTTCTCAGAAAAAACTCAGTGATTATACAGCTCGGTACCGGGTGGTATTTGACGCGTACTCGAAATTATCCGAGTTGATCTCGCTGTCAATAGATAATTCGTTCATATCCGATGTTGAATTTTCCACGATGACCCAGTTGTATAACTCCACGATGTTGAAATTGAAAATTGAAGACAGCGTTAACAATAATGTCACTCGAACTGCTTCAACGAATCGCGGAGAATACCACTCCGATACGAACAAGCATGATATCAATAACATCAACAAACCCTGAATTTAGTGTGAACTTCCCTTCTCCGATTCCAGTGCGTGAGATCGCGCTGGCAAAATTACGAGTATATCATAGCTGGTCTAATATCAGATCGGTTGCATTTGGTGGTCAGCAACCCAATAACGCACTGGTGTTCTCGTATAAGAATAAACCCGATGGTACTCCAGCGTGGGAAACTGTTTCGTTACCAACTGGGTCGTACCAAATTGAGCAAATTGATGCTAAAATTCAGCGTAGAATAAAATCAATCACGGGAAAGAATCAAAAATAGCTATTAAAGTTCATGAACCGACGCTCTCGTCGCCGATCGAAATAAGCACAGAGGGATACATTGTAGATATCTATAACAGCTCGTTAAGAACAGTGTTAGGATGTTACAATCATATCATGAAATCAATCCCAGTTATCGAGATAATTTATCTGATATAAGAAAAGGAAAAATCGCCGATAGATTTATATTTACCAACAAAGACATATTGCAATGG
Organism: Unio delphinus; assembly: GCA_029339505.1. Classification (NCBI taxonomy): domain Eukaryota; kingdom Metazoa; phylum Mollusca; class Bivalvia; order Unionida; family Unionidae; genus Unio; species Unio delphinus. The sequence continues at coordinate 4,205,234 of JAQISU010000106.1, forward strand.
GATTTTATCATTAAAAGAACAGCCGACTCATCTGTTACTATTTCATTTACGCTAACTGACGTCCGTAGTTATTTTAATGAAATTAAACAATTATATGAAGCACAATTAGAACAACTACGGAAAACAAAATCGCAAAAACACGTTGAAATAATAAATCAACTTATATCTGACATGGAATATATCTATGAACTAATTATTCAAACAATAATTAATGAAAACAGCGACAGTAAACAACGATTCCTAACCGATTACAATATCACAGAAGACAATCTGCGTAATTTCAAGTTTCCCAAATACAAGGCTGATGAACTAGCAAGAATTGTTAGAACCAATATCAAGGCGCTACAAAAACCATCGTTCACCCTCTCTGCTGCTATGGGTTAATAATTCATTTACGATTTCAACCAAATATTTGATCGAGTCCGATACGATATCGTGTCCGAGGATCATGTAAATTTATTGTTATAAATCCGTGCGGGGTCGACTGAGCGTTACTAAAGAAATTTTTAAATTGATTGAAGTCCATATCAGAACACCATGTCTGCCAAATATTTCGTAGCGTATGTGTATCAACGCCGTTAAACACATCAAGAATATTACAGTTATCTCTGATCACTTTTGGAATCTGAGTGTAGCGTTGAGTGACATATATCACGTCAGTGTTTTTATGCCTGCCTCTGGAAAAGATCCTATCTGGGTTTTTTTGATTGTCTAACATCACATCGTCGTATACGACTAAATTGTTAATGTTCCCATCAAGGTCATCCACGGATGGTGCCTCGTCAATATCAGTTATAAAATCAATGGCGTTCTCACCCTTAATTTCTGATGCATTCTCGTTATAATCCTTTAACACTTTATAACATCGTTGATCATCTACGCTAGGGGCAATTAAATACAACTTATCCCACTTCATCCATCTCATTATTAAATTGAGCAACAATTGAGTCTTGCCACATCCAGATGGCCCGATTATAATTGCACGGATAGAGTTTGGTAGCGCTGCATGATTCTTAACTGGTTCTCTTATTTTAGTCGCTGAAAAATCAATTATATTCATATCTCTATACATAAATTATGGATCTATATTGTATGAAGTGTAAAACGCGTACTGGCACAAATGATGTGACTACGATTCCAACTAAAAATAACAGATCAGCACTTACTGGTAGATGTGCAACATGTGGTATAAAAAAGTTTAGATTTATTTCTACAAACTCAAAGATTTTACAATCCGGAGATGTTTTTAAAAAAAAACGAGGAGGTGATATCGCAGCCAAATTTGCAAAACTCCCTGGAACCCCATTGGCAAAGTACCCCGGAGAAAAGCACCTTCAAGGATATAGCTACTTTGGTCCCGGAACACGATTAGATATCAGACTTGATGATCAAAATCAACCCCGATCCGGCGAGTATCCGATAAACGCTATTGATAAGGTGTGTCATGCTCATGATGTTGCATATAAAAGCAGCAATCTGCAAAACAGGCATCTCGCGGATGTGAAATTCATTCATGCGTTAAATGCTGTTCCTGATAAATCTTTGAAAGAAAAACTGGCTTCGTGGTTGGTAAAATCGGCTATGAAAGGTAAATTGATGATGGGCGCTGGTAATTAATAATATGGAATCTATTTATTATTCTCCGAGATGATACTGGAAGGGTAAAGCAGCAATCAGTAAACTCGCCAGCGCCGCAAAAGTGAAAAACGCCACTGCGGCTAATTGGTTATCCAAACAGGCTATATGGCAAATTTATCTACCGCGTCCTAAACAAATCAATTTCTCGCATTTTGATGTTACTGTACCCAATGAAGTTCATCAAGCTGATTTATTGTTTTTACCACATGACAACGGTTACAAATACGCGTTAACCGTAGTTGACGTTGCGAGTCGATACAAACAAGCAGAACCGCTAAAAACAAAATCATCACCTGAAGTTTCTTCTGCATTTGAAAAGATTTATCGACGGGGCCCACTACGCTGGCCAAATCTATTACAAGTCGATCCTGGCAAGGAATTTCAAGGTGCTGTTATCTAGTATCTAGTATAACACGATCAACTGGTAGACCAGCAATCTATAAACTGGATTCAACTGCTCCTCAGCGAGGATTTACTCGACAACAACTACAGGTAATTCCCGAGGATACTCAATTACCACCGCGTGGTCTTAACTAGCACTCCCCAGAGGCATTGTGCTGGCACCCCGGCGTCTGTTGCACTCAAGACAAGTCAGTATAATGTTATCGTTGGTATGACCTACGCTGCTATTCCTTCTGTCTACGGTAAATTGGCGAGGATCTTTATCCGACCAACTCCAACGCATTATACAATTGCAACTCGCGCAGTGATTATTCTGTTGTTGCTTGAGCGAAATTATTAATTCAGCATCAATGTCAAATTTTCTATTATTTTTTTTACCTTGTTGTTTATAACCAGAGAGGTTTTTTCTGATTATGTCCTTGACTCTATCAACGCTGACAATATCACTTATTGTAGTGTCATCATCATCTAAAACGATTCTTCGAAGTTGATCTATTCTTCGTACTCTGGATACTGCAAGATAAACTAAATTCGACCACTCAATGCGATTATCTACTATCCAAATAATTGTGTCTGTGATAGTTAATCCCTGTGAAGAGTGTATTGTTGCTGCATAACCTAACGTCCATGGGGATTTATCAGCACGCAATGCATCTTCGACGACGCTGATATCAACCAGCACAATATCATTTAATACTAAATTCTGCTTTTCACGTTGTCCAGGAATGTCAACGTCGATATTCTGCTTTCGTGTATCCGAAGGTCTATAACAGAGCGGTACTGGAAGTGTTGCAAATTTACGTTTATGTAATTCAAATAATTTCATCTGAAGTTTATCTCTGACTATTTTTCAACTTGCTATTATCAAATCATTTGATCTCCACAACTCCCAAAAATCATTCATGGGAGTTTCTGAAATTATTTCACGCATTATTTCACATTGGATTCTATCTGGTTGTAATCTGATTAGTTGTTTAAACTCACGTAATATTTCATCTAATGATCTAATGTCATCATTCATCTCTTCGTAATAATCAACGTATGATTTTAACCATTCATGAGGAGGTTCACCTACAAATGGTGGTGGCTGACCTTGATCACCACACATAATAATTTTTGTATTTTTCGTTGACAGCCATTCAAGAAATGTTTTTAATACTTGTAACGGTACCGTGCATATTTCATCCCATAATATCACCGGTGGAATAAATTTCTGTCCCATTCTTTCAGGGGTCCATTTATCACCGCTGCATCGGAAGAAGCTGTGATAAGTACCAGAATTTTTTACATCTCGTTGTTTTATGTCTCTGGCGAGTTTGTGAGTTGGCGTTAACACATTCATGTTGATTTTATTATTAAATAAATTAATTACTCGAGTTGTCTTTCCTGACCCACCACAACCGTTTAAATAAACTGTCTTGTATCTACATATTGGATCAGATACCGGTGGTGCATTAGAAAATTCGGATTGAATCTCATCACACTTTAAGTACTTTTCATCCATGGTAACATCTGCCGATTCACAATACTCATGTAGCGTCTCCTTTTTAAATCTCCAACATCCCCAATTTGCCTCCGGATCTGTGAATTTAGCTCCATCTGATTTGTATTTCTCGTGGATATACATAGAATCAGTGGCTACTCTAACTGCGGTATTAGGAAATATATTTATCATCGAAAATAAATTGATAGAAGCATAAGCTAGCATAGAACTTCTCAAATGCGTATATTGTTTAATATATCCATCACAATAGGTAACAATTGTACCTAATCGTCTTCCATCGGATAGGAAAGCGTCTTTACGATTTACAAGTTTTCCCTGTTTCGTTAATTCCGTTACAATAAAATCGTATTCAGCGATGTCTATGATCAACCGCGAAGAATATTTTGCATTGTCGTATCTTCCACCCTGGGTAAATTTACCGATTATTCTTCGTCCAAAATTTTTTGCTTGTTCTTTTTTAATTTCAAATAACACCTTAGACCAATTCATGATTTGTTCTTCATTGAAATCTGAAAACTGTTTTCGCTGTTCGCTAATTATACGATCTAGATCGGGTTGTGGTAGCCAAACTTCTTTCTGAGCTCGATAGCATATAATAGCTTCGGAAACAATCAACGATATTAGCATACCACAATCAATCATATATCGTAGTAACACTATTGGCATCGAGGCCTTTTCAGATATATGTCTACCAAGCCAAACATAACTACACGGATGTAACCGAGGTTAAATCAAAATCAGGTAATGGCCCATTAATCGCAACACGAGTCATTTCATGTGTGGGGTGTCCAAATCGTTTAAAATAGTTACTACATTCTCCATACCCGAGAAAACTTCCAGGATAACACGCGGATATATCAATTGAAATCATACCGCCACGATGGTATTTTGTATTCCACAGTCCTCCATGACCAAATTTGACGCAACTCAATTTAACGTCCTCGAGAAAATCACTTTGTGTTGGACACCATGAGTTTTTTTTCTCTTGCGAAGTGAGCTACCACTGATGGAATTGTGAAGCTATCCGCGAGTAGTTTTTCATGGAATGAAATCTCTTTTGGATTTTTGGATGAAAATGGAAATTGCAAGGCAAATTCACTAGCGATTTTTCTCATTCTGTTATCTAATTCTTCAACGCGATATAATTCACCATTTGGTCTTACAAATTGATCAAATCCTATTTCGGGATCTTCATCACTTCTAAGTAACCACACTGACACAGGATCATCTTTACACAGCGTGTGAATAGCATCGAATAATTTCTCATTATAAAAAACATCCCCGACGAATTCTGGGGGGATATATCTCACGGTTCTATCTCGTGGAAATATTGTTACTGCAGCCGTCCAAGCGTGTTTGTTATGATCAATAATTTTAATTGGAGCTCCTCGCGATTGATATTTTGGTTCGTATAAAACTTCTCCGGTTATTGTCGTTACTGATATTGGGAATTTTAATGATGCTTCTAATTTTGCTATATCAGAAATCTTTGCACTGTGCTGTTTCACTGTCAGTTCCCATTCGGTTATTTTCCTACGTCGCAGATCAGTGAGTTTATTTCCTCGGGATGCATTTGTGAAGTGTTCCATTACCCGTGTTGCTACACAATTCAGTGAACTAGAATATTTCATAGGAGCTAGTTTTGCAATATCGGGTTTATCATTTAACGGATATATCCCATAAACAATTGCTGTTACGGGATAAGATCTCTTGTAGTATGGTTTGTCAATTCCAGTTAGAATTCCTGGTTTGGAATCTCTACTTACAATGACAGTTTTTTTTATCCTTGAGGATTGGTTCAAATTTATCCCTGATAATCCATTTGCCTTCGACTTCGATAATGAATTTTATTCTGAAAAAATACCTCTGTTGGGAATTGCTTTGTTGAAAATCTTCCATGATAAAATTCTTCGAATTTCCCCTTTGGATTTTAAACCCTTGAATTTCCAGCTCCTTGGCGGGCCAAGGTGTGGAATTATCTCAGCTGCTCTTTCATCGTTCATAGTAGCATCGATGTTGGGTACATTGACATCTTCATCAATAATTCGAAATGTCGACCAACAGTATGCTGCACCGTCTCGGTAGAATTCATTAAAACACTCCCTGATTTTACCCAGTATAGTTCTATCACCGATTAGACGTTTTGGTGTATCAGAGACTCTATCGAGATTGAACTTAGTATTTCTCCAAGGCTTAATTTTCGATAATCTGTTGAACTCCTTATCGAGATTGAATTTAGTATTTTTCCAAGGCTTAATTTTCGATAATCTCTTGAACTCCTCCATGTTATAATCAATGAATTTAGTATTTTTCCAAGGCTTAATTTTCGATAATCTCTTGAACTCCTCCATGTTATAATTAAAACAAGTATTTAAATAGAAAAATATAGTATAATGAGTCACTGCAAGTGGCTAATGATTGGATCAACAACCCCGTGTAACAAATCATGCAGAAGCGAATTCTGTGGGTATCATTTACAAAGCGTTCGCAACGGTTCTTTCGGTCCTCTCCCATGCCTCCGATGTGGAGTGGGCGTTAGAGGAAAATCGCAGTTGTGTCTCAGTTGTGGGGGCAAACGTTACAGGGAACTAAAACGCTACTATGACAAACGAATAAAAAATACCGTCATTGACCCTAACGATGACAAAATCATAAAAACCCCTCAAGACTACATTGATAGACTTATAATTAAAGCAAATAATAAATTAGACAAATAGTATTATTATACAAATGAGCCACGATTTCAGACCCCATCCAGTGCTTGTTAATTACGAAGCCTCCAGTGATGGTGTTGTCAGGCACCGCAGACTAAAAAAACCGGTTGGATATCTGAATAATATGGGGTATTTGTTGTTTAGTGCTAGAAATAAAACATATCTCTGTCACAGAATTATTTTTGAATGTCATAACGGATTAATCGAAGACGGATTTGTGATTGATCACATAAATGGCGTGAAGACTGATAATTGTCTTGTGAATCTTCAAGCCGTCTCACAAAGTCGGAATGCGAAATTAGGTGGAACTGGCAAACATGCAAAACGCCCTTGGGGGTTGAAATCGTTTGATTTAGAAAATAATGAAGAGAGAAGCTTTCAATCAATAAATGAAGCCAGTACATATTTTGATATTTGTAGGCCTTCAATACGATTTGTTGCAGAAAATATAATTAAAACTGCTCTGTCGAAAAAAAATGGTCATAGGATACAATTTTCATATATCAAGGGGGATAAATCGTTCAATAATAAAGTCGCATGACAGAGTTACGTCACTTGAAGTTCAATTACTACTACGTGCACACAGGATACAATTTTCATATATCAAGGGAGATAAATCGTACAAAATAAAATCTCATAACAGAGTTACGTCCCTTGAAGTTTAATTAATATTACGATTAATTAATCATTTTACGATGAAACCAATGAAATACACGCTGTTATCTAACAACAGTATTCTTTTGTTTAGTGTTTTATTCAAATATTTTGTCTCATTTGAATGTTGTGAAACAGCATTAATAAGTAATTCAAGGAAATAAAATAACACACCGCTGAATCAACGCTGCTGTATTAGTCACCTTATATAACATATGAAAGGTAGAAAGCTGGGGCTTTCGAAGACCAATGCGACCGATCAAAACTAACCAACGCCATTAACCCGGGCGTGTGGTTGTCTTTTGTTCACAATCATGCAACCGGGTTAATTTAATTGGGTTGCTTTTGATTGGTTGGTTGGCCGTAGAAAATCCGCCCCGTCGTTTCATGTTTGTGCTGTCTTGTGCCGTCCCACATCATTACATCATCGTTTCATTGAATATATCCATCCTTAATTAAGTAAATGTTGTGACGTCACCCCAAGCATATCTTCTGGGCGGTCTAAGATGGCGTTTGTCACCCTAGGCCTCCCGCCGGAGATGTATGTTTCGGGTCCCCTTGGGCTTACTTGGATGTGAAGGCAACCAAGGAGTTCCAAAGATGTGTTGTCGTATATGTAACCTCTGGGTCTCTTTCACGTTATTTGACGCGAAAGGGGTTTCCAAATGGGGTTTTCATGTATGTGATGTTCCCCAGAGCATATCTTCTGGGTGGTCTAAGATGGCGTTTGCCACGTTAGGCCTCCCGCCGGAGATGTATGTTTCGGGTTACTTTGGGCTTACTTGGATGCGAAGATACCCAAGGAGTTCAAAAGATGCGTGTTGTGCTGTCCTTAATTAAGTTAATAAAGTAACCTCTGGGTCTCTCTGACGTCATAGGGCGCCAACGGGATTGCCAAATGAGTGTTATTTTTTTTAAATTAAAGATAAAATATATTATATTATATTTTTATAAAAATATGGATATCAAAGATGTAAATTCTATAATTGCTGAAATCTCAGATTTAAAAAATAGAGGGGTAGTATTATATGAAGATCTCGACTGTGACAGGATTGCCTCGGAATATGAAAACATAGAGTATCAGTTTAGTAAGGGTCGTTATGTTTTACCCAAGATGTACAGGCTCGTGAAAGGAATTCAAAAGTCCATTAATGCTTGCTTGTACGGTAACGACATTAATGCATTTATAACGCTATTTAGCACCGTTGAAGCAATACGTCAAAAGCTCGGCCAAGAGTATCAAAAACGAGCTGAAATTAGTTCTAAGGTTCGTGATCTTAGAAAAATATTAAACGAGGAAAAACCAGTATCTTAACCACGTGAGTGATAGGCTTTCGGTAAATTTTATTAAAAAATAATTTTTTTTAGCGTTTTTTGTAACACTCACATAGGATTTTCTCCTGAAAGAATACTCATCAGTTTGGGCTTGCTCATGCAGTTATGTGCATAATGGATAATCTGGTCGTAGTAGCAAGTAATCACCGCGACGCCTCCATTTTCACGTAGTTGTTGTTGTTGCCGCGTCGTTAACACAAATCGTTCATCGCGGTTCTCAGATATTACAATTCTGAAACCCCCAGCGATGTTATTTCTGAAACACTCGCAGATAGCGTCGTACAGTTTAACCCTGTCGAAGATGGATACGTTAGCTTGATGGTACATTATTTAATAACTCATCTTTTAATTGTGATAGTTTCACATTTGAAAAATTAGTTCACAAACAATATATGGTAGGTGAATCGCTTACAACTAAATTAGCCCGAGAGCGGCTATCAGCAATTAAAAAGTTTATACCGGTTCGAGACAGACTTCGCGAGAAACTTCAACGACGACAACAAGCGCAGACTGACTTTTCTGTGTCAAGTGAACAACTGTTTACTCCGATAACAAGTGCGACCAAAGATGTGAAAAAGTTAACTGAAGCAGCGATATACGGAGATATTCCTGAGCGAGAACGAGCAACGAAGGCACCGCTGCTTGATACGCTTGAAAAGATAGCAGCAGAGACCGAACAAACACGCGCAGGGATACAACAGTTATCCAGTGATATAAAAACCCAACACGAGTATGAACGATTAGCTGATATTGATGATCCTGCGCCTGATCCACAACCTGTTGATGTCACCCCAAGAGGTGTTTCCTTTATAGACAAACTCAACGAAGAAGCTATAACAGAAATCAAACAACCTGAATTAATAAAACTCAAAGATTATACGACTTTTGATGATTTTGCCGCCAAAAGCTTTCATTCTAGAAAGGACTTTTTAAAAGACGAGTATAAAAACAGTAGAATAAGCCGAGATGAATGGGTTAATTGGTTGTATAAAACGAATAAGGGGATTACTGGTAATTTGAAAAAGGATACAATTGAGTATAGATCTTTTAAAGTAGGAGTTGATAGTTATGGTATACAAAAACAACAAGAACGAGAAAAACAAAGTCGAGGCCGACAAAGGCAATTACTTGATGATAGTCAGAGCGCAACTGGTACAACTGAGGAAACAAGCGGAAAAGGATATTCGATTAAAAATCTAAAGGATTTCAACGCAACCGTGACATGCCCTGGTAACATTCTCAGTGATATATCACGGTTAGAGGTTCTCATCGGAGGGAAACGAACCGGAAATAACTCACCGGAAGTAATTAATGAAGCAGCTGATATCTGCAGACGATTATTTGCCGGTGGTATCATGGACATTAATGTATATCGAGAACTCATTGCTGAATTAGTTGAAAATCACAGAGACGCTCATGGTTATGATGAAAATCCTATGGATCTTAGCGATTGATCACTAATTGAAAAACTACTCGTTTTATAACAAGATGATCATACACTACAACCATGATAAACCCGTAAGCGTCTACGTGGTGAACTCACGATTGCCTGTTTATAGTGCATATTACGGAGATGGTTTCGGCAATACCATTGCGGGGTTATTTACAAGAATGGCTTCCAAGGTGGCGCCGTTAGCTAAACAATTATCAATGAAGGCCATTGATATTATTCGTGATAAGGGAACCAGCAAAATCGGAGATTTCGTTGGAAATCTTGCCGGAAAGGCATTTTCTGCCGCGATAGATAAAATAGCATCATTGGTGCGAACACGAAAAAAGCAACCAGTTGTAATGATGCCTGCAAAAATCAGCAAAGCAATAAATAGCGCAGTGGAAGCGTCATTGGCGAACAGTAACCAAGATGATATCGCAAACATGATAGCAGGAAGTGGTTTGAAACGAAAACAAAAACGACGATGATTACAAAGAGTTTCACAATTGAAAACACTAGTATTTTAATAAAATGTTTAAACGACAAGCTGATCCCGCGTTTGATATGGAAGCCCCAGTACCCAAGGACAATTCCGTCCGCGATTATCAATTTTATTCCTATCATGCAATACAAGCAGATATTCGATACTTTCTACCCGCTGAAGCGTTTATCGAAGTAGAAGGAGAACTTGTACGACTTACTGATAATCCTGCTGTACCCGCACCGTATCCAGATGGTACCAAAGTCGGCTTAGTCAATAATGGTATCATGGCACTATTTGAATCCGCGAGATATCTCATTGATGGAAAAGAGATTGAGTCTATAGAACGTGATGTTGATGTGGCTACAACAATAATTGGGTTAGCAAGATACTCCGATGGTTATACCAGATTAGCAGGTCCGTCTATGATGTTTGCAAAAGATAATAAAGCACTGCTGGACACACTCAATTTATTGTACGACGACCAAATGATCGTGCTGGTCCTCCCGCCCCTGCTGGTATCGAAGATATGATTATAAATACTGATCCCCAGTACAATCTAGGAGCTGCAACACGAATAGCAATGTTGGCAGGACAGCGTAAATTGTTTTCATGTGCGATTTCGTTGCATCATATATTTGGATTCTGTAGAAATGTACGAAAAGTTATTTATGGAGCGAAGCATGCAGTAGTACTCGTGCGAAAGGGTAGTGACAATGATGCAATCTGGAGAATTCCAGCGGATCCTGCAAATCCAGATGATGACGCTGGTAAAGTCATTTTAACTAAATTGGTCTTGTGGATGCCAGTAATGACCCCATCAATTACCACGGAAGAGCGGCTACTTTTATTTATGGACACAGGTGTAAAATCATTGCTAAGTTGGCTAACAACAACAACAGATGTTAAGCAATCAAATATCAATGGTACATTTACTTGGAACTTGGCATCACAACAAGGCGTTTCAGCTCCACGTCATATATTTATCGCGTTGCAGGATATGACAAGAGTGGAATCACAATTGCACAGTCATATGATATTTGATCAATTAGGAGTTACTGAGGTCTCGTTGAGAATAAATGGCCAGCAGGAACCATCCGAAGACATACAACTTAATTTCGGTCAAAACCATATTGCTCGCGTGTACCATCGTATGCTGTCATATATGGGCCGTGATCAAAATGTTGATACTGGTTTGCAAATATCGCAACATGATTTTAAGAACTTGTATCCGATCTACTACTTTTCGCTCGAACATCTTGATTTAACAAGGCAATCCGTCGTTGATATACACTTCAGAGCCAATGTCCTTCGTGGCGTTATTGCTAATTATAGAGCGGTTGCTGTCATTCTCAGCGACAAATCAATGCTACTTGAAGGAGCTGGAGGACGAATGAGAATCGTTGATGCACCAGTGGAAAATCTATGATTTTCAAAAATATGTAAATGAAACTTGAAGAGTTTCCAATTAGATCAATTGAAAGTATAAATATGCTTTACAATAAAATGACATATAGTGTTGTTAGTGTCAAGCTGACTGATGGTCAGGTCAAGAAATTGCGATCAAAATCCGCTAAAGAATGTGGAACAACAATAACGTTAAAACCTGCGCAGATGTCCGGCGGTACACATAAAATATCACTGACGGATCGTCAAATAAAACATTTCAATGATGCGCTAAAGAATAAGCGAGAAGTTCAAATAGAATTTTCAAAAGCCGCAGTCGCCAACATGATAAAATCAGGTGGTATATTTCCATTGTTAGCTGCAATATTAGCATTGATTGCAGCGGCTGCCCCAGCGGTGGCGAAGGCAGCGGCGTTGGGAGCCGCTGGGACCGCGGCAGGGATGGCGTTGAAAAAGGCAACTGGGAAAGGATATAAAAAAAGGGAAAGGGTCTAAGACTACCAGGAACCCCGTATTCATGGTACAGCGGGAGATCCGTGAACAGATCGGGACTTAGAATACCAGGAACGGTTTATTAGTTGAAAGCCCAATTCTCCCTATGTCCAATTTTGATTTAATTGATGCTGCTAAAAAACTAGCGATAAAAAACTTCAGAGGGGTTTTTATGAGAGATCAGTTACCAAGAAAACCAAATAAAGTTGAAACCGGTATCATCAATCTTGATAACAGCAGCGGATCGGGAACTCACTGGGTTGCATACGCGATTGATCCACGTGGGATTGTCTATTTCGATTCATATGGGTTAGCTCCGCCAAGCGAGTTTATGCGGTATATAAATTCTTCGATGAAACACAAAGAGTTTCCGATTTTTTATTCCACGCTGCCAACACAACAATTAAATGATCCACCGATATGCGGCCGTGAAGTATTAAATGTCCTCGCAGAGATTTCATTAAAATCCTTTGGATCTCCGTGGAAACCACCTCATCTGGTTGTAAATAAATACACGAGTGGGAAATTACAAGGTAATTTTAGAGAATTAATAAATTAAAAATACTAGAGTCTTTACAATAATGATTGATATTTGGGGACGATCTCTGTCAATGTCGAAACCCACCGCGGAAACATCTGCGGGTTCTATCAAGGATGTAAAAAAAAAGAATTGAAGATGAAATCGCTGAGACGTTAAATTTAGTAAGTGTTGACCCGAACGAAATAGTTGTATTTCAAGATCGCCAGGGTAAATTGAAAAGCAGTGATGTATCATTGGATGACATTTTAAAACGACAACACGACGCCGCTGAAAACTCTATTGCGCTGTATTCCAACGGTGGACAACTTAAACCAGGCGCACTTGTGTCTACGATCACCGACGCGATTGCCGCCCACGACAGCATGATTGCCACCCACGACAACAAGATTGCCGCCCACGGCCGTGAGCTGGATGATTATATACGAGGTTATAATAGTTTTCGCAAAAATGTCGTACATAAATTCTTTGGAACCCCGCTTGTGGTTGGCATGACTCTCGCTGAAATTAAAAACTATCTATCGCTATTCTTTTTTAACAAGGACGTGGGAAGGATGATGAATGAAAATGAAATCAAGGCAAATTATTTCGATATTTACAATGATATTTCTAAACTAATAAAAAATCTTGAAAAGGTACAAAAACCCACTAACGACGTCATTGTTAAGTTTTTTGGAACCCTTCTTGTGGCAGGCATGACTCTCGCTGAAATTAAAAACGCGTTTAACAAACAAAAGCTCACCATCGACGTAGCTAATAAGTTCTTTGAGGGAATTACACTCCAAAATATCACGATGAAACTTTCTAACATCGAAACTTTTTTTAAACTCCGGTCTGGATTCGAAAGACTTTTGTCTACACTTTCTTTCAAGAGTGATGGGAAGATGATGATTTCAGCCGATATCAGGGCAAATTATCTCGAGATTTACAATGATATTCTTAAACTAAAAGAAGATTTTGAGCGGGTACAAAAACCCACTAACGACATTGTTGGTAAGTTCTTTGGAAACCCGCTTGTGGCAGGAATGACTCTCGCTGAAATTAGCGAGTTTATTGGCAAGCATACTCACAATGCCTACATCGCTAATAGTTTCTTTGGTGTCCCAGCTACATCTACGGTGACTCTCAAAGATATTAATATGTTTATGGTGAGACAAACAACACTTAATACCATCGTGGATAAATTTTTAGGGAGAACACCTGTGTCTGAAACCACACTGACAGGTCCGACCCTCGCTGAAATTAAAGCGGTTATCGATAAAGTAAAAATTCCACATAGTGTAAGCGCCGTTAATAACATCGTGTACACGGTTGATAGTGGAACTTTTGATTGGATCCGAGGAAAAGAAAATTATCTTCGTGTTGGCCACAGACATACTGGTGTACCAGGCTGCTACCGACTTACAATAATACATTACCGTAAATTTGATTTGGAATTCAGCAACACAGGTATCAGAGGTGTTAACACATTGATGTATATACTAGAGAAAGTACCACCACCTCCACCCTCTATACCAATCCCGTTGACGATTACTATAAACAATTCCGACGAGTCCGTTGTTAGGGAGTCACTACCCTGGATAATAGAATTTGTATCCGGTATCCCCTCATCCGATCCTAAAACCGTTTCAATAATAGGATAATTGAAAACACTATCAGGTTTAAAATAACAATGTCAATGACAGCGTCATCGCAATATCGATTGGACACCGTGAAAGAATTTTCCGCGAACTTGAAATCACTTTCTGAGCGCTATCGTGAAAAAATGAAAAAATACCGACGCAGCGTAGCAATCATCGACATCACCGTGTACTCGGTGTCCGGTGTGATGGCCAGCGCCGGGGTTATTTTGTCGACGGTGACCACGATGGCTCCGATCGCAGTTCCAATCGCTATCTCCGCGGCAACAACAATTGCGGCAGTCGCCACCGCGATAACTAAAAAGTTATCATCGTGTTCTCAGAAAAAACTCAGTGATTATACAGCTCGGTACCGGGTGGTATTTGACGCGTACTCGAAATTATCCGAGTTGATCTCGCTGTCAATAGATAATTCGTTCATATCCGATGTTGAATTTTCCACGATGACCCAGTTGTATAACTCCACGATGTTGAAATTGGAAATTGAAGACAGCGTTAACAATAATGTCACTCGAACTGCTTCAACGAATCGCGGAGAATACCACTCCGATACGAACAAGCATGATATCAATAACATCAACAAACCCTGAATTTAGTGTGAACTTCCCTTCTCCGATTCCAGTGCGTGAGATCGCGCTGGCAAAATTACGAGTATATCATAGCTGGTCTAATATCAGATCGGTTGCATTTGGTGGTCAGCAACCCAATAACGCACTGGTGTTCTCGTATAAGAATAAACCCGATGGTACTCCAGCGTGGGAAACTGTTTCGTTACCTAATGGGTCGTACCAAATTGAGCAAATTGATGCTGAAATTCAGCGTAGAATAAAATCAATCACGGGAAAGAATCAAAAATAGCTATTAAAGTTCATGAACCGACGCTCTCGTCGCCGATCGAAATAAGCACAGAGGGATACATTGTAGATATCTATAACAGCTCGTTAAGAACAGTGTTAGGATGTTACAATCATATCATGAAATCAATCCCAGTTATCGAGATAATTTATCTGATATAAGAAAAGGAAAAATCGCCGATAGATTTATATTTACCAACAAAGACATATTGCAATGGGATTTTATCATTAAAAGAACAGCCGACTCATCTGTTACTATTTCATTTACGCTAACTGACGTCCGTAGTTATTTTAATGAAATTAAACAATTATATGAAGCACAATTAGAACAACTACGGAAAACAAAATCGCAAAAACACGTTGAAATAATAAATCAACTTATATCTGACATGGAATATATCTATGAACTAATTATTCAAACAATAATTAATGAAAACAGCGACAGTAAACAACGATTCCTAACCGATTACAATATCACAGAAGACAATCTGCGTAATTTCAAGTTTCCCAAATACAACGCTGATGAACTAGCAAGAATTGTTAGGACCAATATCAAGGCGCTACAAAAACCAGATTTAACTGTCCTCCTCAAGTATAATAATAATCCAGATGGTGGCGGTAGGCATATTGCCCCGCACAATGTGAATATTTCAACTTTGATTGCGCTTAATTTAGTATGTGATGCAATTGAAGGAAGCTATCAAATTAATCTAGAGCAATCAAATCAAGCTCAGCAGGGATATATTCTTTATTCGTTTGCACCAATAGCTCCTCCAGGATTCCTAATTATTGAAAACCCAATTAATCCTGTCTACATGCGATGCCATAATAATTCGCTAACGAGAATTAATTTCCGACTCACCGACCAGTCAAATAGTTTAATTGATCTACAAGATGAGGTGTAAGCGATTAGTTTGTTTGTAAAGTCCTAAAGACTCGATCAAATATTTGGTTGAAATCGTAAAAGAATTATTAACCCATAGCAGCAGAGAGGGTGAACGACAACATAGTTGCGACCAAAATTGATAAAAAAATCGTAAAGTCTCCGTTTGCTAAATGGAGACTTATTTTTTTTGGTTAAATGAGATTTCGTAGGAAGGCTTATTTTGTCTAAAAAGGTTGTAGGGTTCACCCTCTCTGCTGCTCCGACACTACCGCTAAACTCGCGGTTCCTAAGTATTACTCTGATGTCACGTTCTTCTTTCAAATGCAGCATATACACACAAAATTTAGGAAGGTTTCAGTTGTTCTTGTAGTTGTAGTATGGTTTAACGCCATTTTTCAGCACAAGATAGGCTATACATGGCGGCTAGTATTAATGGTGGAGAGGAACCCGGGAAGAACCCCGGAAAGAACCACCGACCCACGAAATGATACTGGCAAGCTTTCTCACATACCAACATTTGCGGAATCCGTGACTTGAACCCATGCAGACTGACAGATGCCAGTGATCCGTAACGGAGAGCGCTTTAGAACACTCGGCCACTCAGGGTCCCTGACATATGTCAGTAGTAAAAAGTGGCCATTTCCTACATCTCTTATTCTTGTAGGTGTAGTGGTGCTATTGGGAACATTTATAATATATATGAGGACAGGTCGATGAAAATAGTGCAGTGCCAACTCAGAATATTTTAATCGGTGCTCACTTCATCGTTATCTGTCATTCATCATTATTATCATCAATATCATCAGCAGCACAGTTATTATAATCATTAGCATGCACTTTATCATTCCCATTAAACTGATGATCGATGAAAGTTCGCAATTCTATTTAAGCCATGATCACGTTCATTACTATAATCTTTCTTATGTTTTTCCTTACTCTTAATCTCATCCTGAAAATGTTGCGGATTACAGTCAGTATACAACATCTAACCATTCAACAACAATGCAGAATACACATACTTATAATAGTAACAATTATAAAAACTAATCATTTACTAAAAGTTGTTATCAACATCTTCCTCAGCAATAGAAGCTGTAACCGTGTTAAACGACTCAATATTTGCCTTCCTATATTTATGTTCACCTGTTGCAATTTGTTTCTCTACCATTGTCGTTTCCACGCGTCATCTTGTTCAGAAATATAGTGACTGATACAGTTTCTTTGGGTTTTATCTAAATGTGTTATGCAGTACTTTATTTGCCTAACAAATATCGTAACGTATCTTTATAACATAATTCATCATTCTAATGACATCGTAAAGTCAAAATGAATACGAGTACTACATTAGTAATTTGTTTATGTGAATTATATGTACATAACCGCATTTAGCGTTTTGCAAAATACCGTCAAGCCTAGAACCACGATGGCACGTGTACATTGTTTGTAGCAAGTGAGCTCAATGCCAGCTCAAGTATATCTCTTCTCAATACAGTACCTCAATGTCACTATCATGACAGTACTCGACACGACTAACTAGATAGGTCCTCTATCACCACCTATACCAATACTGGCACGCAGTGTCAACTTTACACTTGCCACTTTCTCTCAGCGATACAACATGCATTCCAATAAATCCTTGGACAAGAGATTTACACTTTTGAAGAAAGAGAGATATTTTCAGAGGGCCTGCGAGCAGATCGTTGTGCTTCACCATAAAAGTTTGCACCTGCAGAAACGCTACAAGAAAACTAATCAAGATAACATGCGATCTTTGCGTTACAATATACGACTTCGCACGGCAGTCGTAGAGGGAGTCAGGAACATGTACTACGACTACGCATACAACACAGCCAATCAGATTGCAGACCTGCGAAGAGAATTCTTTGGTGAGACTGTGTGCATCATTACTGAATCCAGCACGGATTAGATGTCTGAGTGAATTGGTGCACCGCCAAGTATCACAACTTTAAGAGAAATGGTCCTTATCAGGGCCACAAAAATTCCAAGAAAAGAATACATTCCAATATGCCTCCCACCCTCCTACACCTACAAGCCATCTTACAATCCAAATCCTTGTTCTCACCTGTACATTTCATCAAACATATCGATAATCTTGTTTAGAGTACGGACGAAAACCAAAATTTTACATGTCTAGTCTTTTCTTTCTCTCCTGAACGGAACATAAATATCAGTTTATATGTACGTACATGTCCTATAATCAATAAACACATTAATGAAAAATCAATCAATCAATCAACGAATCCTAATAATATTCGTAACGGAATAAAGAAGCGCTTGAGAAAGAATGAATTTTGTATAATAGCTATAGCTGTAGCCTTAGTGGAGACAGTTGTATTATAAAGAGTCGTATTGACAGTATGACTTTTAATGGCACAGGAAAAGTACATGCAAAATCAATGGTGTTTAATACATGACAAAAAGCAGATGAATACGATGACGACGAATGTAGTCAACGTTCAGTATCTGTCTTGGAATGTAGTCAACGTTTAGTATCAAACCATTGAACAAAAACACGAACTAGGAAATCAATAATAATAATAATAATAATAATAATAATAATAATAATAATAATAATAATAAGCGTTCAATAGGTGAAGATTCATTTCATAAAAATATTTGAAAAATCAAAGATATTATAGTGAAATGAAAACTTCTTATTATGAAAACGATGTCCGTACTAGTTGAGTCAGCTGCAGAATCGCATTTATTCATTTTACTGCCGGATGTTTCATCTCTTTTCATCTGTCGTTTTCTTTTATCTTTATATTGAAAGAAAGAATGACTGCGATTCTTGATTTAAAGCTTCTCTAAAAAAAACTTTTATTTTTTTTCTCCATGTAAATGTTGTTTTCGGTGCCATCGTATTGTCCGACCGTCTATCATTTACACCTGTTCCAATCAATGTGCAATATTCTTGTATAAAGGCGCAATCAACGCTTTGCAGTATTTCGTCACGCCTAGACGGAACGTTGAGATATTAATTATGGCAAGTGAGTGCAATGTCAGCTCAGGTAGATCTTCTCAATACCGCCAATGTCACCGTCATGGCATTGTTCGACATGACTGACTGGACAGATCCTCTAGTCTCTGCTATAAAATTGCTTGCATGTTGCCCTCTCACCAGACTTACGATTTTCAAGAAAGCCATACAAGATGCAATCCCAGAAAACACTAGACAAGAGATTCACTCTCTTCAAGAAGGAAAGACACTTCAAGAAAGCCTGCGAGCAGATCGTTCTACTTAACAAGAAGATCCATGCTTTGCAGAAACGCTACAAGAAAGCAAAGGAAGACAGCATGAGACCCTTTCAATATAATATGCAACTTCGCCTGGCAGTCGTGGAGGGGGTCAGGAACATGTACTACGACTACGCCTACAACACAGCCGACCAGGTGGCAGAACTGCGAAAAGAACTCTTTGATCGTCCTGTGCAGATCGTTACTGAGTCCGACACGGATGACATGTCGGTGTCAATTGGTGTAGCACCAAGTATCACCTTCAAGACAAACGGCCCTTTTGAGAGCCATGAAACTTAGCAGAAAAGAATACTTTACATTATGCCACCAACCCCACATAAATTCTTTCATTCCAGATTCATGATATTACTTATAATCTTTATTAAAAATATGGTATGTAGTCCCATTTAGGTCACAAACCATTGTCAGTATTTGTATGTCGAACTTTTATCTTCAAAGGGAATAGAGATGAATTCACATGTATGTGCGAATACTTCAATCAGTCAGTATATCAGTAACAAATAAATTAATGAATCAATCAAATGTATAGTTCTGACAAAATCAAGCAGCTCTTGAAACAGAGCGATATTTCATTTTGAATATTGGTAATAGTTAAAGCTGTGGTGGAAACTGTTGCAGATTTAAGAGTCGTATCGATAATAGGACTATTAGTAGCACAAAATAAACACGTGAAATTTGTTCCGTGTTCAGTAAATTATCATCATCATTATCGTAATCGTCGTCATCAGCACACTCCTACCTGTAAACCTTCTCAAACCCGTTCCCGACAGCAGCAGAGAGGGTGAACCCTACAACCTTTTTAGACAAAATAAGTCTTCCTACGAAATCTTATTGAACCAAAAAAAAATATGTCTCCATTTAGCAAACGGAGACTTTACGATTTTTTAATCAATTTTGGTCTCAGCTATGTTGTCGTTCACCCTCTCTGCTGCTATGGGTTAATAATTCATTTACGATTTCAACCAAATATTTGATCGAGTCCGATACGATATCGTGTCCGAGGATCATGTAAATTTATTGTTATAAATCCGTGCGGGGTCGACTGAGCGTTACTAAAGAAATTTTTAAATTGATTGAAGTCCATATCAGAACACCATGTCTGCCAAATATTTCGTAGCGTATGTGTATCAACCCCGTTAAACACATCAAGAATATTACAGTTATCTATGATCACTTTTGGAATCTGAGTGTAGCGTTGAGTGACATATATCACGTCAGTGTTTTTATGCCTGCCTCTGGAAAAGATCCTATCTGGGTTTTTTTGATTGTCTAACATCACATCGTCGTATACGACTAAATTGTTAATGTTCCCATCAAGGTCATCCACGGATGGTGCCTCGTCAATATCAGTTATAAAATCAATGGCGTTCTCACCCTTAATTTCTGATGCATTCTCGTTATAATCCTTTAACACTTCATAACATCGTTGATCATCTACGCTAGGGGCAATTAAATACAACTTATCCCACTTCATCCATCTCATTATTAAATTGAGCAACAATTGAGTCTTGCCACATCCAGATGGCCCGATTATAATTGCACGGATAGAGTTTGGTAGCGCTGCATGATTCTTAACTGGTTCTCTTATTTTAGTCGCTGAAAAATCAATTATATTCATATCTCTATACATAAATTATGGATCTATATTGTATGAAGTGTAAAACGCGTACTGGCACAAATGATGTGACTACGATTCCAACTAAAAATAACAGATCAGCACTTACTGGTAGATGTGCAACATGTGGTATAAAAAAGTTTAGATTTATTTCTACAAACTCAAAGATTTTACAATCCGGAGATGTTTTTAAAAAAAAACGAGGAGGTGATATCGCAGCCAAATTTGCAAAACTCCCTGGAACCCCATTGGCAAAGTACCCCGGAGAAAAGCACCTTCAAGGATATAGCTACTTTGGTCCCGGAACACGATTAGATATCAGACTTGATGATCAAAATCAACCCCGATCCGGCGAGTATCCGATAAACGCTATTGATAAGGTGTGTCATGCTCATGATGTTGCATATAAAAGCAGCAATCTGCAAAACAGGCATCTCGCGGATGTGAAATTAATTCATGCGTTAAATGCTGTTCCTGATAAATCTTTGAAAGAAAAACTGGCTTCGTGGTTGGTAAAATCGGCTATGAAAGGTAAATTGATGATGGGCGCTGGTAATTAATAATATGGAATCTATTTATTATTCTCCGAGATGATACTGGAAGGGTAAAGCAGCAATCAGTAAACTCGCCAGCGCCGCAAAAGTGAAAAATGCCACTGCGTCTAATTGGTTATCCAAACAGGCTATATGGCAAATTTATCTACCGCGTCCTAAACAAATCAATTTCTCGCATTTTGATGTTACTGTACCCAATGAAGTTCATCAAGCTGATTTATTGTTTTTACCACATGACAACGGTTACAAATACGCGTTAACCGTAGTTGACGTTGCGAGTCGATACAAACAAGCAGAACCGCTAAAAACAAAATCATCACCTGAAGTTTCTTCTGCATTTGAAAAGATTTATCGACGGGGCCCACTACGCTGGCCAAATCTATTACAAGTCGATCCTGGCAAGGAATTTCAAGGTGCTGTTTAAAGAACGATGAAACATCATAATACCACGTTACGACGAGGACATACTGCGTTACATCGCGATCAGGCAATTGTTGAACGATTTAATCGGACACTTGCTGAGCGGTTATTTGGATATCAATACGCGAAGGAGTTTATTCAGGATAAAAGATCCCGTGAATAGGTTAAGAGATTACCAGGTGTAGTTACCGCAATCAATAATGAGATTACTAGAACAATCAACATGCAACGCTATTAAAAAGAAGTATATACCTGTACAACCACAAAAAGATTTCCGAGAACAAATTCTTGGTAGTAATGTCACTGTAAGGCATTTATACGAACCAGGAGAGCTTGAGGGTGGTAAAAAAAAGCTACTGATCCTATTTGGAGTGTCACCGTACATAAAATATCTAGGATAACACGATCAACTGGTAGACCAGCAATCTATAAACTGGATTCAACTGCTCCTCAGCGAGGATTTACTCGACAACAACTACAGGTAATTCCCGAGGATACTCAATTACCACCGCGTGGTCTTAACTAGCACTCCCCAGAGGCATTGTGCTGGCACCCCGGCGTCTGTTGCACTCAAGACAAGTCAGCATAACGTTATCGTTGGTATGATCTACGCTGCTATTCCTTCTGTCTACGGTAAATTGGCGAGGATCTTTATCCGACCAACTCCAACGCATTATACAATTGCAACTCGCGCAGTGATTATTCTGTTGTTGCTTCAGCGAAATTATTAATTCAGCATCAATGTCAAATTTTCTATTATTTTTTTACCTTGTTGTTTATAACCAGAGAGGTTTTTTCTGATTATGTCCTTGACTCTATCAACGCTGACAATATCACTTATTGTAGTGTCATCATCATCTAAAACGATTCTTCGAAGTTGATCTATTCTTCGTACTCTGGATACTGCAAGATAAACTAAATTCGACCACTCAATGCGATTATCTACTATCCAAATAATTGTGTCTGTGATAGTTAATCCCTGTGAAGAGTGTATTGTTGCTGCATAACCTAACGTCCATGGGGATTTATCAGCACGCAACGCATCTTCGACGACGCTGATATCAACCAGCACAATATCATTTAATACTAAATTCTGCTTTTCACGTTGTCCAGGAATGTCAACGTCGATATTCTGCTTTCGTGTATCCGAAGGTCTATAACAGAGCGGTACTGGAAGTGTTGCAAATTTACGTTTATGTAATTCAAATAATTTCATCTGAAGTTTATCTCTGACTATTTTTCAACTTGCTATTATCAAATCATTTGATCTCCACAACTCCCAAAAATCATTCATGGGAGTTTCTGATATTATTTCACGCATTATTTCACATTGGATTCTATCTGGTTGTAATCTGATTAGTTGTTTAAACTCACGTAATATTTCATCTAATGATCTAATGTCATCATTCATCTCTTCGTAATAATCAACGTATGATTTTAACCATTCATGAGGAGGTTCACCTACAAATGGTGGTGGCTGACCTTGATCACCACACATAATAATTTTTGTATTTTTCGTTGACAGCCATTCAAGAAATGTTTTTAATACTTGTAACGGTACCGTGCATATTTCATCCCATAATATCACCGGTGGAATAAATTTCTGTCCCATTCTTTCAGGGGTCCATTTATCACCGCTCCATCGGAAGAAGCTGTGATAAGTACCAGAATTTTTTACATCTCGTTGTTTTATGTCTCTGGCGAGTTTGTGAGTTGGCGTTAACACATTCATGTTGATTTTATTATTAAATAAATTAATTACTCGAGTTGTCTTTCCTGACCCACCACAACCGTTTAAATAAACTGTCTTGTATCTACATATCGGATCAGATACCGGTGGTGCATTAGAAAATTCGGATTGAATCTCATCACACTTTAAGTACTTTTCATCCATGGTAACATCTGCCGATTCACAATACTCATGTAGCGTCTCCTTTTTAAATCTCCAACATCCCTGTTTCGTTAATTCCGTTACAATAAAATCGTATTCGGCGATGTCTATGATCAACCGCGAAGAATATTTTGCATTGTCGTATCTTCCACCCTGGGTAAATTTACCGATTATTCTTCGTCCAAAATTTTTTGCTTGTTCTTTTTTAATTTCAAATAACACCTTAGACCAATTCATGATTTGTTCTTCATTGAAATCTGAAAACTGTTTTCGCTGTTCGCTAATTATACGATCTAGATCGGGTTGTGGTAGCCAAACTTCTTTCTGAGCTCGATAGCATATAATAGCTTCGGAAACAATCAACGATATTAGCATACCACAATCAATCATATATCGTAGTAACACTATTGGCATCGAGGCCTTTTCAGATATATGTCTACCAAGCCAAACATAACTACACGGATGTAACCGAGGTTAAATCAAAATCAGGTAATGGCCCATTAATCGCAACACGAGTCATTTCATGTGTGGGGTGTCCAAATCGTTTAAAATAGTTACTACATTCTCCATACCAGAGAAAAATTCCAGGATAACACGCGGATATATCAATTGAAATCATACCGCCACGATGGTATTTTGTATTCCACAGTCCTCCATGACCAAATTTGACGCAACTCAATTTAACGTCCTCGAGAAAATCACTTTGTGTTGGACACCATGAGTTTTTTTTTCTCTTGCGAAGTGAGCTACCACTGATGGAATTGTGAAGCTATCCGCGAGTAGTTTTTCATGGAATGAAATCTCTTTTGGATTTTTGGATGAAAATGGAAATTGCAAGGCAAATTCACTAGCGATTTTTCTCATTCTGTTATCTAATTCTTCAACGCGATATAATTCACCATTTGGTCTTACAAATTGATCAAATCCTATTTCGGGATCTTCATCACTTCTAAGTAACCACACTGACACAGGATCATCCTTACACAGCGTGTGAATAGCATCGAATAATTTCTCATTATAAAAAACATCCCCGACGAATTCTGGGGGGATATATCTCACGGTTCTATCTCGTGGAAATATTGTTACTGCAGCCGTCCAAGCGTGTTTGTTATGATCAATAATTTTAATTGGAGCTCCTCGCGATTGATATTTTGGTTCGTAGAAAACTTCTCCGGTTATTGTCGTTACTGATATTGGGAATTTTAATGATGCTTCTAATTTAGCTATATCAGAAATCTTTGCACCGTGCTGTTTCACTGTCAGTTCACTGTCACTGTCAGTTCCCATTCAGTTATTTTCCTACGTCGCAGATCAGTGAGTTTATTTCCTCGGGATGCATTTGTGAAGTGTTCCATTACCCGTGTTGCTACACAATTCAGTGAACTAGAATATTTCATAGGAGCTAGTTTTGCAATATCGGGTTTATCATTTAACGGATATATCCCATAAACAATTGCTGTTACGGGATAAGATCTCTTGTAGTATGGTTTGTCAATTCCAGCTAGAATTCCTGGTTTGGAATCTCTACTTACAATGACAGTTTTTTTTATCCTTGAGGATTGTTTCAAATTAATCCCTGATAATCCATTTGCCTTCGACTTCGATAATGAATTTTATTCTGAAAAAATACCTCTGTTGGGAATTGCTTTGTTGAAAATCTTCCATGATAAAATTCTTCGAATTTCCCCTTTGGATTTTAAACCCTTGAATTTCCAGCTCCTTGGCGGGCCAAGGTGTGGAATTATCTCAGCTGCTCTTTCATCGTTAATAGTAGCATCGATGTTGGGTACATTGACATCTTCATCAATAATTCGAAATGTCGACCAACAGTATGCTGCACCGTCTCGGTAGAATTCATTAAAACACTCCCTGATTTTACCCAGTATAGTTCTATCACCGATTAGACGTTTTGGTGTATCAAAGACTCTATCGAGATTGAACTTAGTATTTTTCCAAGGCTTAATTTTCGATAATCTGTTGAACTCCTTATCGAGATTGAATTTAGTATTTTTCCAAGGCTTAATTTTCGATAATCTCTTGAACTCCTCCATATTATAATCAATGAATTTAGTATTTTTCCAAGGCTTAATTTTCGATAATCTCTTGAACTCCTCCATGTTATAATTAAAACAAGTATTTAAATAGAAAAATATAGTATAATGAATCACTGCAAGTGGCTAATGATTGGATCAACAACCCCGTGTAACAAATCATGCAGAAGCGAATTCTGTGGGTATCATTTACAAAGCGTTCGCAACGGTTCTTTCGGTCCTCTCCCATGCCTCCGATGTGGAGTGGGCGTTAGAGGAAAATCGCAGTTGTGTCTCAGTTGTGGCGGCAAACGTTACAGGGAACTAAAACGCTACTATGACAAACGAATAAAAAATACCGTCATTGACCCTAACGATGACAAAATCATAAAAACCCCTCAAGACTACATTGATAGACTATAATTAAAGCAAATAATAAATTAGACAAATAGTATTATTATACAAATGAGCCAAGATTTCAGACCCCATCCAGTGCTTGTTAATTACGAAGCCTCCAGTGATGGTGTTGTCAGGCACCGCAGACTAAAAAAACCGGTTGGATATCTGAATAATATGGGGTATTTGTTGTTTAGTGCTAGAAATAAAACATATCTCTGTCACAGAATTATTTTTGAATGTCATAACGGATTAATCGAAGACGGATTTGTGATTGATCACATAAATGGCGTGAAGACTGATAATTGTCTTGTGAATCTTCAAGCCGTCTCACAAAGTCGGAATGCGAAATTAGGCGGAACTGGCAAACATGCAAAACGCCCTTGGGGGGTGAAATCGTTTGATTTAGAAAATAATGAAGAGAGAAGCTTTCAATCAATAAATGAAGCCAGTACATATTTTGATATTTGTAGGCCTTCAATACGATTTGTTGCAGAAAATATAATTAAAACTGCTCTGTCGAAAAAAATGGTCATAGGATACAATTTTCATATATCAAGGGGGATAAATCGTTCAATAATAAAGTCGCATGACAGAGTTACGTCCCTTGAAGTTTAATTACTACTACGTGCACACAGGATACAATTTTTATATATCAAGGGAGATAAATCGTACAAAATAAATCTCAAAACAGAGTTACGTCCCTTGAAGTTTAATTAATATTACGATTAATTAATCATTTTACGATGAAACCAATGAAATACACGCTGTTATCTAACAACAGTATTCTTTTGTTTAGTGTATTATTCAAATATTTTGTCTCATTTGAATGTTGTGAAACAGCATTAATAAGTAATTCAAGGAAATAAAATAACACACCCGTGAATCAACGCTGCTGTATTAGTCACCTTATATAACATATGAAAGGTAGAAAGCTGGGGCTTTCGAAGACCAATGCGACCGATCAAAACTAACCAACGCCATTAACCCGGGCGTGTGGTTGTCTTTTGTTCACAATCATGCAACCGGGTTAATTTAATTGGGTTGCTTTTGATTGGTTGGTTGGCCGTAGAAAACCCGCCCCGTCGTTTCATGTTTGTGCTGTCTTGTGCCGTCCCACATCATTACATCATCGTTTCATTGAATATATCCATCCTTAATTAAGTAAATGTTGTGACGTCACCCCAAGCATATCTTCTGGGCGGTCTAAGATGGCGTTTGTCACCCTAGGCCTCCCGCCGGAGATGTATGTTTCGGGTCCCTTTGGGCTTACTTGGATGTGAAGGCAACCAAGGAGTTCCAAAGATGTGTTGTCGTATATGTAACCTCTGGGTCTCTTTCTCGTTATTTGACGCGATAGGGGTTTCCAAATGGGGTTTTCATGTATGTGATGTTCCCCAGAGCATATCTTCTGGGTGGTCTAAGATGGCGTTTGCCACGTTAGGCCTCCCGCCGGAGATGTATGTTTCGGGTTACTTTGGGCTTACTTGGATGCGAAGATACCCAAGGGGTTCAGAAGATGCGTGCTGTGCTGTCCTTAATTAAGTTAATCAAGTAACCTCTGGGTCTCTCTGACGTCATAGGGCGCCAACGGGATTGCCAAATGAGTGTTATTTTTTTTAAATTAAAGATAAAATATATTATATTATATTTTTATAAAAATATGGATATCAAAGATGTAAATTCTATAATTGCTGAAATCTCAGATTTAAAAAATAGAGGGGTAGTATTATCTGAAGATCTCGACTGTGACAGGATTGCCTCGGAATATGAAAACATAGAGTATCAGTTTAGTAAGGGTCGTTATGTTTTACCCAAGATGTACAGGCTCGTGAAAGGAATTCAAAAGTCCATTAATGCTTGCTTGTACGGTAACGACATTAATGCATTTATAACGCTATTTAGCACCGTTGAAGCAATACGTCAAAAGCTCGGCCAAGAGTATCAAAAACGAGCTGAAATTAGTTCTAAGGTTCGTGATCTTAGAAAAATATTAAACGAGGAAAAACCAGTATCTTAACCACGTGAGTGATAGGCTTTCGGTAAATTTTATTAAAAAATATTTTTTTTTTAGCGTTTTTTGTAACACTCACATAGGATTTTCTCCTGAAAGAATACTCATCAGTTTGGGCTTGCTCATGCAGTTATGTGCATAATGGATAATCTGGTCGTAGTAGCAAGTAATCACCGCGACGCCTCCATTTTCACGTAGTTGCTGTTGTTGCCGCGTCGTTAACACAAATCGTTCATCGCCGTTCTCAGATATTACAATTCTGAAACCCCCAGCGATGTTATTTCTGAAACACTCGCAGATAGCGTCGTACAGTTTAACCCTGTCGAAGATGGATACGTTAGCTTGATGGTACATTATTTAATAACTCATCTTTTAATTGTGATAGTTTCACATTTGAAAAATTAGTTCACAAACAATATATGGTAGGTGAATCGCTTACAACTAAATTAGCCCGAGAGCGGCTATCAGCAATTAAAAAGTTTATACCGGTTCGAGACAGACTTCGCGAGAAACTTCAACGACGACAACAAGCGCAGACTGACTTTTCTGTGTCAAGTGAACAACTGTTTACTCCGATAACAAGTGCGACCAAAGATGTGAAAAAGTTAACTGAAGCAGCGATATACGGAGATATTCCTGAGCGAGAACGAGCAACGAAGGCACCGCTGCTTGATACGCTTGAAAAGATAGCAGCAGAGACCGAACAAACACGCGCAGGGATACAACAGTTATCCAGTGATATAAAAACCCAACACGAGTATGAACGATTAGCTGATATTGATGATTCTGCGCCTGATCCACAACCTGTTGATGTCACCCCAAGAGGTGTTTCCTTTATAGACAAACTCAACGAAGAAGCTATAACAGAAATCAAACAACCTGAATTAATAAAACTCAAAGATTATACGACTTTTGGTGATTTTGCCGCCAAAAGCTTTCATTCTAGAAAGGACTTTTTAAAAGACGAGTATAAAAACAGTAGAATAAGCCGAGATGAATGGGTTAATTGGTTGTATAAAACGAATAAGGGGATTACTGGTAATTTGAAAAGGATAAAATTGAGTATAGATCTTTTAAAGTAGGAGTTGATAGTTATGGTATACAAAAACAACAAGAACGAGAAAAACAAAGTCGAGGCCGACAAAGGCAATTACTTGATGATAGTCAGGGCGCAACTGGTACAACTGAGGAAACAAGCGGAAAAGGATATTCGATTAAAAATCTAAAGGATTTCAACGCAACCGTGACATGCCCTGGTAACATTCTCAGTGATATATCACGGTTAGAGGTTCTCATCGGAGGGAAACGAACCGGAAATAACTCACCGGAAGTAATTAATGAAGCAGCTGATAACTGCAGACGATTATTTGCCGGTGGTATCATGGACATTAATGTATATCGAGAACTCATTGCTGAATTAGTTGAAAATCACAGAGACGCTCATGGTTATGATGAAAATCCTATGGATCTTAGCGATTGATCACTAATTGAAAAACTACTAGTTTTATAACAAGATGATCATACACTACAACCATGATAAACCCGTAAGCGTCTACGTGGTGAACTCACGATTGCCTGTTTATAGAGCATATTACGGAGATGGTTTCGGCAATACCATTGCGGGGTTATTTACAAGAATGGCTCCCAAGGTGGCGCCGTTAGCTAAACAATTATCAATGAAGGCCATTGATATTATTCGTGATAAGGGAACCAGCAAAATCGGAGATTTCGTTGGAAATCTTGCCGGAAAGGCATTTTCTGCCGCGATAGATAAAATAGCATCATTGGTGCGAACACGAAAAAAGCAACCAGTTGTACTGCCATCTACAACAATGATGCCTGCAAAAATCAGCAAAGCAATAAATAGCGCAGTGGAAGAAAAATTAGCGTCGTTGGCGAACAGTAACCAAGATGATATCGCAAACATGATAGCAGGAAGTGGTTTGAAACGAAAACAAAAACGACGATGATTACAAAGAGTTTCACAATTGAAAACACTAGTATTTTAATAAAATGTTTAAACGACAAGCTGATCCCGCGTTTGATATGGAAGCCCCAGTACCCAAGGACAATTCCGTCCGCGATTATCAATTTTATTCCTATCATGCAATACAAGCAGATATTCGATCGCGAATTGAACTTCAAGTCCATGATACCAGCAAATACTTTCTACCCGCTGAAGCGTTTATCGAAGTAGAAGGAGAACTTGTACGACTTACTGATACTCCTGCTGTACCCGCACCGTATCCAGATGGTACCAAAGTCGGCTTAGTCAATAATGGTATCATGGCACTATTTGAATCCGCGAGATATCTTATTGACGGAAAAGAGATTGAGTCTATAGAACGTGATGTTGATGTGGCTACAACAATAATTGGGTTAGCAAGATACTCCGATGATTATACCAGATCAGCAGGTCCATCTATGATGTTTGCAAAAGATAATAAAAACACTGCTGGACACACTCAATTTATTGTACGACGACCAAATGATCGTGCTGGTCCTCCCGCCCCTGCTGGTATCGAAGATATGATTATAAATACTGATCCCCAGTACAATCTAGGAGCTGCAACACGAATAGTAATGTTGGCAGGACAGCGTAAATCGTTTTCATGTGCGATTCCGTTGCATCATATATTTGGATTCTGTAGAAATGTACGAAAAGTTATTTATGGAGCGAAGCATGCAGTAGTACTCGTGAGAAAGGGTAGTGACAATGATGCAATCTGGAGAATTCCAGCGGATCCTGCAAATCCAGATGATGACGCTGGTAAAGTCATTTTAACTAAATTGGTCTTGTGGATGCCAGTAATGACCCCATCAATTACCACGGAAGAGCGGCTACTTTCATTTATGGACACAGGTGGCAAATCATTGCTAAGTTGGCTAACAACAACAACAGATGTTAAGCAATCAAATATCAATGGTACATTTACTTGGAACTTGGCATCACAACAAGGCGTTTCAGCTCCACGTCATATATTTATCGCGTTGCAGGATATGACAAGAGTGGAATCACAATTGCACAGTCATATGATATTTGATCAATTAGGAGTTACTGAGGTCTCGTTGAGAATAAATGGCCAGCAGGAACCATCCGAAGACATACAACTTAATTTCGGTCAAAACCATATTGCTCGCGTGTACCATCGTATGCTGTCATATATGGGCCGTGATCAAAATGTTGATACTGGTTTGCAAATATCGCAACATGATTTTAAGAACTTGTATCCGATCTACTACTTTTCGCTCGAACATCTTGATTTAACAAGGCAATCCGTCGTTGATATACACTTCAGAGCCAATGTCCTTCGTGGCGTTATTGCTAATTATAGAGCGGTTGCTGTCATTCTCAGCGACAAATCAATGCTACTTGAAGGGGCTGGAGGACGAATGAGAATCGTTGATGCACCAGTGGAAAATCTATGATTTTCAAAAATATGTAAATGAAACTTGAAGAGTTTCCAATTAGATCAATTGAAAGTATAAATATGCTTTACAATAAAATGACATATAGTGTTGTTAGTGTCAAGCTGACTGATGGTCAGGTCAAGAAATTGCGATCAAAATCCGCTAAAGAATGTGGAACAACAATAACGTTAAAACCAGCGCAGATGTCAGGCGGTACACATAAAATATCACTGACGGATCGTCAAAGAAAACATTTCAACGATGCGCTAAAGAATAAGCGAGGAGTTCAAATAGAATTTTCAAAAGCCGCAGTCGCCAACATGATAAAATCAGGTGGTATATTTCAATTGTTAGCTGCAATATTAGCATTGATTGCAGCGGCTGCCCCAGCGGTGGCGAAGGCAGAGGCGTTGGGAGCCGTTGGGACCGCGGCAGGGATGGCGTTGAAAAAGGCAACTGGAAAAGGATATAAAAAAAGGGAAAGGGTCTAAGACTACCAGGAACCCCGTATTCATGGTACAGCGGGAGATCCGTGAGCGGATCGGGTCTAAGAATACCAGGAACGGTTTATTAGTTGAAAGCCCAATTCTCCCTATGTCCAATTTTGATTTAATTGTTGCTGCTAAAAACTAGCGATAAAAAACTTTAGAGGGGTTTTATGAGAGATCAGTTACCAAGAAAACCAAATAAAGTTGAAACCGGTATCATCAATCTTGATAACAGCAGCGGATCGGGAACTCACTGGGTTGCATACGCGATTGATCCACGTGGGATTGTCTATTTCGATTCATATGGGTTAGCTCCGCCAAGCGAGTTTATGCGGTATATAAATTCTTCGATGAAACACAAAGAGTTTCCGATTTTTTATTCCACGCTGCCAACACAACAATTAAATGATCCACCGATATGCGGCCGTGAAGTATTAAATGTCCTCGCAGAGATTTCATTAAAATCCTTTGGATCTCCGTGGAAACCACCTCATCTGGTTGTAAATAAATACACGAGTGGGAAATTACAAGGTAATTTTAGAGAATTAATAAATTAAAAATACTAGAGTCTTTACAATAATGATTGATATTTGGGGACGATCTCTGTCAATGTCGAAACCCACCGCGGAAACATCTGCGGGTTCTATCAAGGATGTAAAAAAAAACAATTGAAGATGAAATCGCTGAGACGTTAAATTTAGTAAGTGTTGACCCGAACGAAATAGTTGTATTTCAAGATCCCCAGGGTAAATTGAAAAGCAGTGATGTATCATTGGATGACATTTTAAAACGACAACACGACGCCGCTGAAAACTCTATTGCGCTGTATTCCAACGGTGGACAACTTAAACCAGGCGCACTTGTGTCTACGATCACCGACGCGATTGCCGCCCACGACAGCATGATTGCCACCCACGACAACAAGATTGCCGCCCACGGCCGTGAGCTGGATGATTATATACGAGGTTATAATAGTTTTCGCAAAAATGTCGTACATAAATTCTTTGGAACCCCGCTTGTGGTTGGCATGACTCTCGCTGAAATTAAAAACTATCTATCGCTATTCTTTTTTAACAAGGACGCGGGAAGGTAAATGAATGAAAATGAAATCAAGGCAAATTATCTCGATATTTACAATGATATTTCTAAACTAATAGAAAATCTTGAAAAGGTACAAAAACCCACTAACGACGTCATTGTTAAGTTTTTTGGAACCCTTCTTGTGGCAGGCATGACTCTCGCTGAAATTAAAAACGCGTTTAACAAACAAAAGCTCACCATCGACGTAGCTAATAAGTTCTTTGAGGGAATTACACTCCAAAATATCACGATGAAACTTTCTAACATCGAAACTTTTTTTAAACTCCAGTCTGGATTCGAAAGACTTTTGTCTACACTTTTTTTCAAGAGTGATGGGAAGATGATGACTTCCGCCGATATCAGGGCAAATTATCTCGAGATTTACAATGATATTCTTAAACTAAAAGAAGATTTTGAGCGGGTACAAAAACCCACTAACGACATTGTTGGTAAGTTCTTTGGAAACCTCTTGTGGCAGGAATGACTCTCGCTGAAATTAGCGAGTTTATTGGCAAGCATACTCACAATGCCTACATCGCTAATAGTTTCTTTGGTGTCCCGGCTACATCTACGATGACTCTCAAAGATATTATTATGTTTATGGTGAGACAAACAACACTTAATACCATCGTGGATAAATTTTTAGGGAGAACACCTGTGTCTGAAACCACACTGACAGGTCCGACCCTCGCTGAAATTAAAGCGGTTATCGATAAAGTAAAAATTCCACATAGTGTAAGCGCCGTTAATAACATCGTGTACACGGTTGATAGTGGAACTTTTGATTGGATCCGAGGAAAAGAAAATTATCTTCGTGTTGGCCACAGACATACTGGTGTACCAGGTTGCTACCGACTTACAATAATACATTACCGTAAATTTGATTT
The DNA here is from genome assembly GCA_029339505.1 of Unio delphinus. Classification (NCBI taxonomy): domain Eukaryota; kingdom Metazoa; phylum Mollusca; class Bivalvia; order Unionida; family Unionidae; genus Unio; species Unio delphinus. The sequence goes on from JAQISU010000106.1 coordinate 4,239,276, forward strand.
GGAATTCAGCAACACAGGTATCAGAGGTGTTAACACATTGATGTATATACTAGAGAAAGTACCACCACCTCCACCCTCTATGCCAATCCCGTTGACGATTACTATAAAGAATTCCGACGAGTCCGTTGTTAGGGAGTCACTACCCTGGATAATAGAATTTGTATCCGGTATCCCCTCATCCGATCCTAAAACTGTTTCAATAATAGGATAATTGAAAACACTATCAGGTTTAAAATAACAATGTCAATGACAGCGTCATCGCAATATCGATTGGACACCGTGAAAGAATTTTCCGCGAACTTGAAATCACTTTCTGAGCGCTATCGTGAAAAAATGAAAAAATACCGACGCAGCGTAGCAATCATCGACATCACCGTGTACTCGGTGTCCGGTGTGATGGCCAGCGCCGGGGTTATTTTGTCGACGGTGACCACGATGGCTCCGATCGCAGTTCCAATCGCTATCTCCGCGGCAACAACAATTGCGGCAGTCGCCACCGCGATAACTAAAAAGTTATCATCGTGTTCTCAGAAAAAACTCAGTGATTATACAGCTCGGTACCGGGTGGTATTTGACGCGTACTCGAAATTATCCGAGTTGATCTCGCTGTCAATAGATAATTCGTTAATATCCGATGTTGAATTTTCCACGATGACCCAGTTGTATAACTCCACGATGTTGAAATTGGAAATTGAAGACAGCGTTAACAATAATGTCACTCGAACTGCTTCAACGAATCGCGGAAAGCAGCAGAGGGGGCGAATCAGACAACATTTTTGAACAAGCTTTCAATAGATTAAGGCTTAAAACAATGAAATCAGGCAAAATATCAATGAAATCAGGCCAAAAAAAATCAATGAAATCAGGCAAAAAATCAATGAAAAAATTATGAAAAAATCAATGAAATCCTGAAATGAGTAAAAACTTTTCAACCGAATATTTTATCAAGTCCGGTCCTAGGGACGAAAATCCTTTTACGATGAAAGTCTTTAGGACGAAAATCCTTTAAGGATTTCACAAACAGACTAATTTGTAAAACTTCGCCATGTAAATCAATCAGATTATTGGACTGGTCAGTGAGTTTGAAATTAATTCTGGTTAATGAATTATTATGACAAAGCATATAGACTGGATTCACCGGGGATTCAATAATTAGAAACCCTGGAGGGGCTGTTGTTGCAAATGAATACAAAATATATCCCTGCTGAGCTTGATTTGATCGTTCTAAATTTATTTGATAACTTCCTTCGATAACATCACATACTAAATTGAGCGCAATCACCGATGAAATATTCACATTTTGAGGAGCAATATGCCTGCCACCACCATCTGGGTCATTACTATGTTTGAGGATTTTTATTTCCTGTGATGTTGTTTTTTTCCACGTATCATGAATTATTTTAAAACCAATATCGATGGCATCATTGAGAGATTTTTGTAATTCTAAGATATTATATCCTGGTAGATTGAATTCGGAAATATTTTCTACGCTTATATGATATTTTGTCGCAAATTTTATTTTCGTGTTAGGGTGTCTGGCAATGGATACCTCTCGTATGATTAGTGAATGAAATATATTCATGTCACTGAGGATTCTGTTACATGTTTCTACGACGTTGATAAATTCATCTCGGGTGAGAGTACCGGATTTAAGGGATATTGACAACAGTGAAATATCGTTATTGAACGCTGTGAAATTTTCAGTGATTTTATCCTGTCGAGTTATGTAGTATTTCTCCCCTCCCTCATCTAATTCAGTGAAAAAATTCAATTTGTCATAATCGCTATAGCTTTTAATTGGATTGTCAAATTTTGTCGTGTCTGTGACATAATCAGTTTTTTTTTGGTTCTGGTAAATCAACGGTTTTTCCCGGGGGTGGTAATTCAGGCCATCCTAGTACGGTCATTATTGAGCTTTGATAGATATTTACGACGTAATCTTCTGAGTTTATTTCAAAGGCAGATGATAGCGTCGGCTCATGAACTGTTATAGCTATTTTTGATTCTGCTCCAGTAATGGATTTTATTCTACGTTGCAATTCAGCATTGATTTGTTCAATTTGGTATGATCCGGTTGGTATGGAAACAACGTTCCAGTCTGGGTTACCGTCGTCTTTATTCTTATTTGCAAATACCAGTGAATTATTGGGTTGTTGACCACCAAATGATTTTGATCTGATATTAGGCCAACTGTGATACACTCGTAGTTTTGCTAACGCGATTTCCTTCACTGGGACCGGAGAGGGGAAATTCACACTGAATTCTGGATTCGTTGATGTTATTGAGATCATGCTTGTTTGTACTGGGTTTGTGTTCTCCGCTATTTGTTGAAGTAATTCCATCTGTGTTGTCATTGTTATTATACTCATGATGTATTTCTAATTTTGATATCGTGGAATCATAAATACTGACCGTCACTGAGAACACACTATCTGATATCGTTCAAGTTATTGAGATCATTCTGGTTTTCGGTTTCGTGTTTTCTAATTCCACCTGTGTTGTCATTGTCATTATACTGTTGTTGTCGCTCTAATTTTGATATTGCGGAATCATAAATACCTACCATCGCTGAAAACTCACTCTCTGATATAATTGTATCATCGAGAGATGACGATATTAATGAGGATAATTGCGAGTATGCAGTGGATACAACATGAAATTTAATTATGTAGTCTTGTAGTTTTCGTTGGCTGCATGATGATATTTTTTTTGTTATTATTGAAATAATTCCAGCGATTGTTGTTGCCGCAGAAATGCAAATTGGAACAGCTATCGGGGCAATCATTGTCACTGAAGACAGTATAATACCAGCTCCGGTGATTACACCACTCACTGAATACACAGTAACATCAATTGCGGTAATTCTTCTGCGATATTTTTTAATTTTCATTGCATACTCCTCAGTGAGGGTTTTGAGTCTAGTTTGAAATTCTCTGACCTGATCATAACGATATTGCGATGATGAAATCATTTTATTTTAAAAACGCTAGCGTTTTCAATTACGATTTCAATTTTCAACTTAAATCCGCTACGAATTCCACATACCATGATGTTGAAACCCTAGCCAAATTTTTATCAGTAGATGTTATCGTGAACTTTTCAGTTGTATTCTTGTTGATTATCGTTGAAATCGTATTATTGACCCCGGATGAACTCGACGATGAAATATTAAATTGAGTCGTTGTCACTAGTGTTAATCGATAAATACCCTTAACGGTTGCAGTGATATCTAATTTGTTGTTTGTAGGTGTCCACGCAAATGATCCGTGTTGGATTGTGTACACTAGGTTGTTGGTTTTCTCATGAGGAATTTTTGTTTTTTCAATAACTGTTATCATCCTCGTTGCAGCCCCTTTGATGGCTTCGATGAAGGTTTTCGTCTCATCGATGGATTTTTTTATATCAGGGAGTTTTATGTCGAGTTTATCGAATATAGTTCCAATAAATTTATCCACGATATTTCTACGAAATGCGGTAAACTGTTTTATGTGTTCTTCGGTTTTAGATTGAAGCGCTGCTAGTTCCAACACAGAATTTTTCAACTCATCGTTGAGAGTTTTACATCGATCTGTAATCGTCGAAAAAAGTACGCCCGGTTTTAGTTTACCCTGATCCGAAAATAACGCAACGGTGTTCTCGATTGCGTTTCGTTGTTGAACTAAAATATCATCCAACGACACATCACTGGTTTTCAATTTACCCTGTTTGTCTTGAAATACAACTATTTCCCCGGGGTCAACACTTGTTAAGTTCAACGTCTCAGCGATTTCATCTTCAATTATTTTTTTATGTCCTTGATAGAATCAGGGGTTGCAGTGCCATCGGGTTTGGGTTTCAAAGATCTTCCCCAAATATCAATCATGATATTTTATACACCTCTCTCTAAAAAGCGATTACTAGTGTATTCATTTACGACAATGTGTGGTGATTTTCTAGATGATGAAATAGCGTTAAGGACATTTAATACTTCGCTGCCACATATTGGTGGGTCATTGATTTGTTGTGTTGGTAGCGTAGAATACCAAGTCTTCATTGGAAATTTTTTTATGTAACGCATAAACTCTTTTGGCGGTGCTAATCCATATGAATCAAAATAGACGATTGCCCGTGGATCAATAGCGTATGCAACCCAGTGAGTTCCGGGTCCGGTGCTGTTATCTAAATTAATAATACCGGTTTCAACATCATTGGGTTGTGCCGGTAACTGATCTTTCATAAAAACACCTCTGAAATTTTTAATCGCTAGTTTTTTAGCAGCATCCATTAAATCAAAATTGGACATAGGTTCCTCAATTAATAAACCGGTCCTAGTCTCAGGCCTTTTCCGCTGTACCATGAATACGGGGTTCCTGGTAGTCTTAGACCTTTTCCGCTGTACCATGAATACGGGGTTCCTGGTAGTCTTAGACCCCTTACCTTTTTTTTATATCCCTGTCCAGATTCCTTCTTTAGTGCCATTCCTGCTGCAGTACCAACGGCTCCCAACGCCGCTGCTTTAGCCACAGCTGGGGCTGCTGCTGCAATCAAGGCCGGAATCGCAGCTAACAATGGAAATATACCGCCTGTTTTAATCATATTTTTGATAGCAGCCGCAGAAAGAGTAATCTGAACACCTTTTTTTGCTACAAGTGCATCATTGAAATGTTTTACTTGACGAGTTGTCAGCGATAATTTATTTGCACCGCCATTCATTTGATTAGGTTTCAGCGTGATAGTGGTTCCACATTTTTTAGCTGATTCCGATTGCAATTTCTTGATTTGACCGGGTGTCAAAGACACATTGATATTACTATATGACATTATAGATAATAGATTGATTCAAAATCGTTTACAATTTCAATGAAAAATCGTTCAAAGATTTTCCACTGGTGCATCTACCACTCTTATTCTTCCTCCAACACCTTCAAGTAGCATTGATTTATCACTGAGAATGACAGCAACCGCTCTATAGTTAGCAATAGCACCAGGACGGGTAACATTAGCTCTAAAGTGTATATCAACGACAGACTGTCTTGTTAAATCAAGATGTTCCAGTGAAAAGTAATAAATCGGATAGAGGCTTTTAAAATCCAATTGTAATATTTGTAGACCGGTATCCACATTTTGATCACGTGCCATAAATGACAACAACCTATGATACACGCGTGCAATATGATTTTTGGTGTAATTGAGTTGTACATCTTCAGATGGTTCCTGCTGGCCGTTTATTCTCAGTGAGACGTCTTTCACACCTAATTGATCAAATATCATATGGCTGGAGAGTTGATTGCCAACTCGTGTGTTATCCTGTAACGCAATAAATATATGACCTTTGTGCAGCCATGCCTTGTTTTGATGCTAGATTCCACGTGAATACCCCGTTGATATTTGATTGCTTCACATCTGTACTCACTGATAACCAACTCAACAACGACTTTCCTCCTTGGTCCATAAATGATAGTAATCGTTCTTCTGCGGTAATTGCTGGAGTCAACACTGGCATCCACAATGATATTTTTGTTAAATTGACTTTACCAGCATCAGCATTGGGATTTGCATTGTCTGCTGGAATCCTCCAAATTGCGTCATTATCGTCACTCTTTCGTACAAGCGATACTGTATGCTTCGCCCCGTAGAAAACTTTTCGGACATTTCTACAGAATCCAAAAATATGATGCAGTGGAATCGCGCATGAAAATAATTTACGCCGCCCTTCCAACATTGAAATACGTGTTGCAGCTCCTAGATTGAAATTAACATCGTTGTTTATAATCATATCCACGGCATCAATATTAGCGGTGCCAGTATTATTCTTTGGTCGTCTTATAATAAATGGATTTCCTCCAGCGGTATTTTTAACATCTTTTGCAAACATCATAGAAAGTCCTGCTGATCTTGTATAATCATCAGAATATCTCGCTAGCCCGATTATTGTTGTGGCCACATCAACATCACGATCTATCGACTCAATTTCTTTTCCATCAATGAGATATCTAGCACTCTCAAATAGCGCCATAATACCATTATTGACAAAACCGACTTGAGTACCAGCTGGATACGGTGCTGGTACAGCAGTAGTATCATCAGCTGTTACAAGTTCTCCTTCTACTTCGATAAATGCTTCACAAGGCAAAAAGTATTTACTGGTATCATGGACTTGAAGATCAATTCTTGATCGACTATTTGAGTCTATGGCATGATAGGCGTAATATTGATAATCGCGTACGGAATCATCCTTGCCAACTGGGGCGTCTATATCAAACGCTGGATCATGTGACTTTTTGAACATTTTATTCTATTTATCAGAGTCTAAATCGCGATTTTCCATTTCGTCGTCGTAGTTTTTTAAAGCCACTTCCTGCTATCATATTTGCAATATTGCTTTGGTCGGGAGTCACCATCGACGCTAATTTTTCATCTACTGCGTTATTTATAATTTTACTAACACTTGCAGGCATTTCCGCTGTAGACGGTAACGGTTTCTTTTTTCGTCTCACTAATGATGTTAATTTATTCTTCGCAGTTGAAAACGCTTTTCCCGCAAGATCTCCAACAGCACCAATACCCTTATCACGAATAACATCAATGGCTTTTATTGATAATTGTTTAGCTAACGGCATCATTTTTGGGGCCATTCTCGCAAAAAACCCTGCAATGGTATTACCTAAACCATCTCCGTAGTATGCTCTATAAACTGGAAACCGTGAATTAACTACATAGACGGGAATTGGTTTATCATGATTGTAGTGTATGATCATTCTTATAAAAACACTAGTGTTTTCAATTGTTATTTATCTAATCAATTCAGTCTCGGTGATTAATCACTGTGATACCCACTTTCCGCTAACTCGCCAATGAAATCTCGATATGTTTTGATATCCATGATACCACCTTGAAATAACCGTCTACAGATATCAGCTGCTTCATTAATTATTTCCGGTGAATTATTTCCAGCTCGGAAACCTCCTACAAGAACATCTAATCGTGATATATCATTGATAACACTATCAGGACATATCCTACTTGGGTTTCCTAATCCACTTCCGCTATAACCAGCTGCTTCATCCAGTTCTTCTAAATCCGTTTCTTGTAAATAATCATCATCATCATCATCATCAGGTGGTAGTTGTTGTAGTTTTTTAGGCGAGAAAGATATTTTCTTTGCAGGTTGCTGTCGCTTTCTTTGCAATTTTTGCGTTTTTTGTTGTTGTTTAAACTCTTCATATTGATTATACACGTTATCCACCATCTTGATATATTCAATGTATGATGCACTGTCTGTCTTAATCATACTTTGTCACAGAATTAGGCGAAAATTTGAACTGATTTTTGTTGTTCTTGATTTGCAAACGAAACTCACCATTTTCTTGATTTCGTCGTACACGCATTACCTGGGGTGATTAAGTGGCGTGTAACGATTTGCATGTGCCAATTTGTAATTTACATGAAATCCGAAATACTCGTTTTACGTGGTGTACGGCAAGCTCGATGTGATTTATGTTCACCTATTGAGAGTATATAAGGCGAACTATTTATCATAATTTTTTACGGGAACGAAAATATCTAATCGAAGGATAGATAACCTCGTCTTGCAAATCTCCAGCCAAAGGGGTGAGTGTTAAATTTACATTTCGTTTTATTGTGAATTTTATTCAGATTATCATTTCGTATAATGATGCTTTTATTGCAATTAAACGTGGAATATTTGGAATTACTAGTCACTTTTAGACTTTAAATACAATATCGTAATCTACGGCTTAGATTATTTTTGAGACAACTATTATTAGTCTGGTTTTGTTTATTATAGCTGATTCAGTCTGATTCCAGCTGATTCCGTCGTTGATTCCGTCGTTGATTCAGTCTGATTCCAGCTGATTCCGTCGTTGATACCGTAGAAGTTCATCACTGATAGCGCATCTAATAACATCGTTGATACCGTCTCTGATACCGTAGCTGCTAACATAGTTGTTACATTGTTTCTGGTACCGTAGCTGCTAATAACATCGTTGATACCGTAGCTGCTAATAACATCGTTGATACCGTAGCTGTTAACACATCTGATACCATCTTTTGATAAACGTCTTTGAAATCGTTTGATTTGTTGTGGGACATCTATTGTTTGTTCTGGAACATCTCTGTATAAATATCTGAATGTGATTGTGCCGTTAATTTGTGCAAACGGAATTGAAGTATCTGTCTGTGTGTCGAACTGTCTGTTCGTCAACATCTGTGTAACATGTAAATATCCGGAAAGCTAGAAGTCCGAGTGTCGGAGCTGTCTTAGAGTTGTAAAACGTCCGGGTCGACATCTAGGGTAGTGAGGAACCGTTGGTTCTGGTAGATGTTGTATGCTGTCTGAACGTATAACTGTGGTGGATCCGTGTAGGGAAACGTCCGATAATAGTATTGGTCAACCCTCGGTTCTCGGGGAAACTGGGAGACGATTCAACTGTTGCTGAATCGTGCGGTTATACAGGGGAGACACATAGGTGTATTGAAATTGTGATATAATTTAATACATTGTTGTATTTGCATGTTTATGTCAGATCGCAATAATATTTCAAGTGATCACATAGATATAAATAAAAGCTAGCAACTTGATTGAATACAAGTATATGATCGTGCTAGTTATCGCAATCCATCGTGCGATAGATAGTTTGTCGTTTGTGTTTATTTTTTTTTCGTAAATCATAGTTGCATTTATTTAACTTTCGTAAAGGATTCTTGGATCTGTGTATAATCCAAGAGATCCCTTTACATTTGTGATTCCTTTTGTATTGTTATTTAATTTATTCATGTATTGTGAATGGTTGTGAGTGTAATTGTGGGTTGAGTGCATGAATTATTGTGTTGTTACATCTGTTTTTTTTTCATTTATAATTTATTACATAAATTTATATTTTCTTTCACAAATTGTGTTTGTATTGTTCATTTAATCCACCCTCCTCTCGGTAACAATTCTGTTACATACTTATGATGTTCTTGTTTCAACCATTTTTTTCTGTTTTCATAAGACGTAACAACAAGCGCAGGAATTTCTGTTGGATCAGTTTTATCAATTTCTGCTAACCCTTCCTCGTTAAATCTCACGCGTAAATCATCTACTGTTCTTTTTGATTCCATTTGTTTTGTTTGTTCAGTTTTCGCTGCTATTTTTTTCTAACACAGGGAGAAAGGTCTTTCCATGTTCAGAGATTGTTGACACTACCTCCTTCGTTGATGTGGTTACTGGTTTAAACAATTCTTCAGACCCCAAAGCAAAATCAGTCTGAAGACTCTGTCGTTGTTGCAGTTTATTCCTTACAGTCACGAATTGGTATAAATCTCTTAATTGCATCTAGCCGCTCACGAGCCAATCGGGTTGTTAATGCTTCATTGACCATTATTTGAAATCAGAAACAATTTTTCAATTGCAAATCCCGACCTAACAGACGAAAACAATTTTCCAATTTGACATGTCGGATGATTTTTAACACCACCGTGGAAGTGTTATTTCATCCTATAACAGCTTCTATCATCGATGAAGGAAGTGTCCAAATTGTATATAAAATAAATAATTCTGACACTTCCTTCATTCTATTTTTGACACATCTGATGATTTTTAACACCATCATGGAAGTGTTTTAACGGCTCAATCAATGATGGAGCAAGTGTGGAAATTCTTATAAAAATAAATAATACTAGCACTTTCGCCATTCTATTTTGATCGCCCATCACTGATTTTGACATTTTCAATCAAAAAGTGCTAAAAAAATGAAGGTCGATGATAAGGGGTCAGGCAATCAAAAAATGATAAAGGGGTCAGGCAATCAATGGTCGGGTAATCAAAATTGAATTAACGCCCGTAGGTTTCTAATTTTAGAGTTAACTTCTTTTTTCAATTCGTATTCGTTGCCTAATTCTTTTCGTATTCGTTCAACGATAGTATACAACGGAACGAACACACTGATGTCACTAGAAAATGCAAGAAAGTCCTTAATAGAATTCTGAATTCTTTTGATGAGTGCATACCCCTTTGGTAGCATATACTTGTTAGTGCTAACTCCGTATTCTATATCATGAAAATCCGACTTGATTTGATCAGGATTTAAGCCATCTGATAGTTAGATATCCTGATTTTTCAATTTTAAAATTTCAACTATGATGCTATTCATGTTTTCAGAATTCATTATTCTATAACATGACATATTTCTAATTGAAAAATATGACGTATCAGACATAACTAAATCGAACTTTCTGTCCGGTCTTTTTTGAAATGGCAGATCGACAAACCCCCTCTGCAACGAATCGTATTGAGGCTCTACAAATATTGAAATACTTGCCGGCTTCATATATTGTTTTAAATATTTTCTCTTCGTTAGTTGTTGTATTCAAAGATTTTACTGGTCTCGTTTTTTTTTTAACAAGTGCCAGTCCTTCCTCGTTTGGAATTCTCACTCTGTGTGATAGCTTGCAGATTTGATAAAGAATTGTTCCTTGGATTAGAATCCTTGTGATCAATAACAAAACCATCTTTGATCAATCCATTAAAACATTCAAATACGAAACGATGATTGTAATATTTCTTCTTTCCAACAGTAAACATCAAATACCCCATACCATTATCCCTCCCAACTGGGTTCTCCAGTCTACAGTGTCTTACAACACCATCACTGGATGCTTCATAATTTGTACTCACAGGATGCTGTCTGAATTCTTGGTTCATTCGTATACTATACTATTTGTCTAATTCAGTGACTGATCCATTTGCAGTGATTCATTATACATAAATCTTTCATTTAGATACTTGTTTTTAGTATAGCATGAAGGAGTTAAGGAGATTGCCTTCGAAAAATGCTAAATTCAATACTGATAAGGAGTTTAAGTGATTATTGAAAATTAATCCTAAATTTAATCTCGATAGACCCAAAAAACGTAACAAACGTCCAAGAGACGGAAACATGAAGGAGTTTAAGAGATTATTGAAAATTAATCCTAAATTTAATCTCGATAGACCCAAAAAACGTAACAAACGTCCAAGAGACGGAAACATGAAGGAGTTTAAGAGATTATTGAAAATTAATCCTAAATTTAATCTCGATAGACCCAAAAAACGTCACAAACGTCCAAGAGACGGAAACATGAAGGAGTTTAAGAGATTATTGAAAATTAATCCTAAATTTAATCTCGATAGACCCAAAAAACGTAACAAGAGATTACCCTGGAAAGATGCTCAATTCAATCTTGATATAGTTTCTAATACACCCAAGATTAAAATTTCTGATAGAACCATAAATAGTAAAATCAGAGACTGTTTTAATGAATTCAAGCGTGATGGAGCATCTTATTGTTGGTCAACATTTCGAATACGAGGCGGTGTTGACGCTACCATGAATGATGAAAAAGCAGCAGTGATAATTTCACGTCTTGGGGAAGAAAGAAATATTTTTCGAATAAAATTCATTAACCGTGAGAATGAAAAATGGATTATTAGGGATAAATTTGAACCCATTCTCAGGGACAACAAAACTGTCACTGTGAATCAGGATTCCAAACCAGGAATTTTGACTGGAATTGATAAACCATACTACGTTAGATCTTATCCTGTCACAGCAGTTGTTTACGGGATATATCAGCTCAATGAAAAACCTGATATTGCAAAACTAGCACCCATGAAATATTCGACAGGGCTCAATTGTGTAGCAGAACGAATAATGGAACACTTCACAAATGCGTCCCGGGGAAATAAACTAACTGATCTAAGACGAAAAAAAATAACCGAATGGGAATTAACGGTGAAAGAGAATGGGGCAACAATTCAGGATATAACCAAATTAGAAAAAATCATTAAGATTTCCAATATCAGTAAGGACAATCACCAGAGAAGTATTATACGAATCGAAATATAAATCACAGGGAGCTTCAATACAGATTATTGATCATAACGAACACGCGTGGTCATCTGCAGTAACAATATTCCCACGGGATAGAACCGTAAAATATATCCCGAAAACTCTGTTTGGAACCGAAGAGTTTTTTTCAGAGCAGAAATTATTTGATGCTATTTACCATTTGAGTAAAAACGATCCTGTGTCGATGTGGCTATTTCATAGCACTTCAGACGAGGAATGTAGATTTGATCAGTTTGTAAGGCCCAACGGAGAATTGTACCGTACCGAAGAACTGCATAATCAAATGAAAAAACTAGCTAGTGAGTTTTTTCCAGAGAGTTCTCTGGGGGAAGACAACGATCAATTATTAGCAAACTGTTTTACACTACCATCAATTGCAGCACATTTTGCTAGGAAGAAAAACGCGTGGAAACCAACGAGAAGTGAGTTTTTATCAGATGTCAGATTGTCCTGTCTTGAATACAGCCATGGAGGGTTATGGAATACAAAATACACCGCTGAAACCGTTATTTCTGTTGATATGATTGCGTGTTATCCAGGAAGTTTTCTTGGGTATGGAGAATGCGAGAAATATTTTAAACGATTTGGACACCCCACACACGAAATGACCCGTGTTGATATTAATGGACCACTGCCTGATTTTGATTTAACAGGATTCGCTTGTGTAGTATCATTTGAAATGGCTACAGGACTTCATCCGTGTAGTTATCTTTGGATTGGTAAACACATGTCTGAAAAACACTGGATGCCAATAGTGTTATTACGGTATATGCTTGATTGTAAGATGTTAAAATCATTAATTGTCAGTGAAGCAATTATATCCTATCGAGCACAGAAATCAGTCTGGTTACCACAACCTGATCTAGAAAAAATAATTAGCGAACAGCGAAAACTGTTTCCTAATTTTTATGAACAACAAATCATGGATGGGTCTAAACAGTTATTTGAAATCAGAAACAATGAAGCAAAAGATCTCAGTAGAAGAATAATCGGTAAATTTACCCAGGGTGGCAAATATGACAATACAAGAAATTCTTCACCATTGATTATAGACAATGCTGAATACGATTTTGTAATCGCGGATTTAACGAATAGGGGCCTATATGTTAATCGTAAAGACGCATTTCTTTCCGATGGAACCAAATTGGGTACAATTGTTACCTACAATGATGGGTACAATCCGCAGTACACACACTTAAGAGCTTCTATGCTCGGTTATGCTTCTATTAATCTGTTTTCAATGATCAATAAATTTCCTAACACCGCAGTTAGAGTTGCCACTGACTCATTTTACATAAATAGCAAAATGGCTGATTTTAAGGCTACTGGCAACGAGAATTGGGGGTCATGGAGAATTCAGAAGGAAATGCTTCATGATTATATTCAATCAGCAGCTGTTACAATTGAAAATAATTATTTAGAAAGCAATCAGTGTTCAGAATTTTCTAGTGCACCACCGATTTCTGATCCAATATGCCGGTATAAAACAGTTTATTTAAACGGCTGTGGTGGGTCAGGAAAAACAACCCGGGCCATTGAGTTATTTCGTGTTTCCAATCCAAATATGATTGTACTAACACCAACACACAGACTTGCAAGAGAAATGATACAGAGAGGGGTAAATGCCTGTACTTATCACATTTTTTTCCGATCGAAGGGAGATAAGTGGACTCCTGAGCGCATGGGAGAGAAATTTATTCCTGAAATTATCATTTGGGATGAAATAGACACAGTGTCAGAAGATGTATTAAAAATATTTCTTGAGTGGTTGTTATTAAAAAATACAAAAATCGTCTTGTGCGGTGATCACGGCCAACCACCACCATTTGTCGGTGCATCCCCCCATGAATGGCTAAAGGGTTTTGTAGACTATTATGAAGAAATTGATACCGATCATAGATCACTTGATGAAAAATTAAAAGAATTTAAGAAACTAATTAGATTACAGCCGGATAGAATCCAGTGTGAAATAGCCAGTGAAATAATTACGGAAACTCCCATGAATGAGTTTTGGGAAGCGTGGAGACCAAATGATTTGATAATTGCAAGTAGAAAAATAGTCAGGGACACACTTCAGATGAAGTTATTTGAATTGCATAAACAAAAATTTGCAACACTTCCAGTACCGTTATGTTATAGGCCATCGGATGCACGAAAACAGAACATTGAAGTTGATATTCCAGGACAGAGTAAATACAAATTCTGGTATTAAATGATATTGTGCTGGTTGAAATCAGCGTCGTTGAAGATGCATTGCGTGCTAATAAATCCCCATGGACGCTAGGATACGCAGCAACAATACATTCTTCAGAGGGATTGACTATCACAGACACAATTGTTTGGATGGTAGATAATCGCATCTAATGGTCAAATTTAGTCTATCTTTCAGTATCCAGAGTACGAAAAATAAATCAACTTCGAAGAATTGTCCTGACAGAGTCAGGCGATGATAATGACACCACAATGGATGATACTGATGTTAAAATTATTGATAAAAAACTCTCCGGTTACAAACAACAGGACAAAAAAAAACAACGAGAATTTGATATTGATGCTAAATTAATAATCACTTTGAAGAAACAACAGAATAATCACTGCGCAAGTTGCAATTGTATAATGCGTTGGCAGTATTCGGATAAGGATCCTCGCCAATTCACCGTAGACAGAAAAAATAACAATCTCGGTCATGTCAGAAATAATGTGATGTTGACTTGTCTTGAGTGCAATAGACGCAACGGTGCTAGTTAAGACCCCGTGGTGGCAATTGAGTATCCTCGGGTATCACTTGTAATTGTTGTCTAGTAAAACCCCGCTGAGGGGCAGTTGAATCCAGTTTATAGACTGGAGGTCTACCCGTAGATCGTGTTACACTAGATATCTTGTGTGCAGTAACACTCCAAATACGATCAGTAGCCCTTTTTCTGCCCCCTTCAAGCTCTCCTGGTTCGTATAAATACCTCACAATGACATTACTACCAAGAATTGATTCTTTGAAATCTTTTTGTGGTTGTGCGGGTATTGACTTCTTTTTAATCGCGTTGCTAGGTTTCATGTTGATTGTTCTAGTAATCTCGTTATTCAGTGCAGTAATCACAGCTGGTAATCTTTTAACCCATTCACGGGATCTTTTTTCTTGGATGAATTCTTTTGCGTATTGATATCCAAATAACCGTTCAGCAAGAGTTTTATTAAACCGTTCTACAATTGCCTGATCGCGATGTAGCGCAGTATGCCCCGTCTGATAGTGACATTGTGATATTTCATTGTAGATAACACTGCACCCTGAAATTCCTTGCCAGGATCAACTTGTAATAGATTTGGCCAGTACAGAGGGCTCCTTCGATAAATCCTTTCAAATGCAGAAGCCACTTCAGTGGCTGATTTTGTTTTTAACGGTTCTGCTTGTTTGTATCGACATCAACTACAGTTAACGCGTATTTGTAACCACCATCATGCGGCAGAAATAGTATATCAGCCTGATGAACTTCATTAGGAAAGGTCACATCAAAATGCGAGAAATTAATTTGTTTAGGCGGTGGTAGATAAATCTGCCATAGTGCCTGTTTAGATAACCAATCCGCCGCAGTGGTTTTTTTCACTTTTGCAGCGCTAGCGAGTTTATGGATTGCTGATGTACCCCTCCAGTATCCTCTTGGGGAATAATAAATAGATTCCATGTTGTTATTAATTACCAGCACCTAACATCAATTTGCTTTTCATTGCCGATTTTATCAAAAAGGAAGTCAATTTTTCTTTGAAGGATTTATCAGGAATAGCATTTAACGCATGAATTAATTTCACATCTGCTAGATGCCTCTGTTGCAAATTGCTGCTTTTATAAGCAACATCATGAAGGTGACAGGCCTTATCAATGGCGTTTATTGGTGCTTCACCGGGTCGGGGCTGATTTTGATCATTGAGTCTGATATCAAGTCTTGTTCCCGATCTACAATAACTATACCCTGGAAGGTGTTTTTCTCCGGGGTATTTTGCCCATGGGGTTCCAGGGAGTTTAGTTAGCTTGGCTGCGATATCACCTCCTCGTTTTTTTTTAAAGGTTCCTTGGGTTTAGAAACAAATCTAAATTTCTTTGTACTACATTGTACGCATTTACCAGAAAGCGCTGATCGGTTATTTTTTGTTGTAATCGTCGTCAAGTCATCTGTGCCAGTACGTTTTTTACACTTCACACAATATAGATCCATAATTTATATATAACATTATGAATGTAATTGATTATTAAGCTACCCGACGACGGGAACCTATTAAACACCCTGAAATGTTACCGAATTCAATTAGAATGATTATAATCGGACCATCTGGAAGTGGAAAGACACAACTGCTACTTAATTTGATAACAAGATGGATGAAATGGGAAAAAATGTATTTAATAGCCCCGAGTGTAGACGATCAGCGATGCTATGAAGTGCTCAAGGATTTTAACGAGAAAGCAAAAGAATTTCAAATCGATGATGATATTATTGAATTTATTACTGATATAGAGGAAGCCCCGAGCATTGATGCTATTGAAGGAAGTATTAACAATTTAGTGGTATACGATGATATCATGTTAGATAATCAAAAAAATCCTGCTAGAATATTTTCCCGAGGCAGGCATAAAAACACGGACGTGATATATGTCACTCAACGGTACACACAAATACCAAAAGTGATCAGAGATAACTGCAATGTGTTGTGTGTATTTAACGGCGTTGATACTCATACGCTACGAAATATTCATCAGACCTGGTGCAGCGGTGATATGAATCATAATCAATTTAGAAATTTCTTTAGTCACGCTCAGTCAAAACCACACGGATTTGTGACAATAAATTTAGCAGACCCGAGGACACGATATCGTATCGGACTTGATAAAATATTCGGTTGAAAAGTTTTTACTCATTTCAGGATTTCATTGATTTTTTCATTGATTTTTTGCCTGATTTCAATGATTTTTTTTTGGCCTGATTTCATTGATTTTTTGCCTGATTTCATTCTTTTAAGCCTTAATCCATTGAAAGCTTGTTTAAAACTGTTGTCTGATTCGCCCCCTCTGCTGCTCGGAGAATACCACTCCGATACGAACAAGCATGATATCAATAACATCAACAAACCCTGAATTTAGTGTGAACTTCCCTTCTCCGATTCCAGTGCGTGAGATCGCGCTGGCAAAATTACGAGTATATCATAGCTGGTCTAATATCAGATCGGTTGCATTTGGTGGTCAGCAACCCAATAACGCACTGGTGTTCTCGTATAAGAATAAACCCGATGGTACTCCAGCGTGGGAAACTGTTTTGTTACCAACTGGGTCGTACCAAATTGAGCAAATTGATGCTGAAATTCAGCGTAGAATAAAATCAATCACGGGAAAAGAATCAAAAATAGCTATTAAACTTCATGAACCGACGCTCTCGTCGTCGATCGAAATAAGCACAGAGGGATACATTGTAGATATCTATAACAGCTCGTTAAGAACAGTGTTAGGATGGCCTGAAAAACCACCGGAAAAATCCACCGCCGACTTAACCACGGACGTACAATCATATCATGAAATCAATCCCAGTTCTCGAGAAAATTTATCTGATATAAGACAAGGAAAAATCGCCGATAGATTTATATTTACCAACAAAGACATATTGCAATGGGATTTTATCATTAAAAGAACAGCCGACTCATCTGTTACTATTTCATTTACGCTAACTGACGTCCGTGGTTATTTTAATGAAATTAAACAATTATATGAAACACAATTAGAACAACTACGGAAAACAAAATCGCAAAAACACGTTGAAATAATAAATCAACTTATATCTGACATGGAATATATCTATGAACTAATTATTCAAACAATAATTAATGACAACAGCGACAGTAAACAACGATTCCTAACCGATTACAATATCACATTAGACAATCTGCGTAATTTCAAGTTTCCCAAATACAACGCTGATGAACTAGCAAGAATTGTTAGAACCAATATCAAGGCGCTACAAAAACCAGATTCAGCTGTCCTCCTCAAGTATAATAATGATCCAGATGGTGGCGGTAGGCATATTGCGCCGCACAATGTGAATATTTCAACGGTGATTGCGCTCAATTTAGTATGTGATGCAATTGAAGGAAGCTATCAAATTAATCTAGAGCAATCAAATCAAGCTCAGCAGGGATATATTCTTTATTCGTTTGCACCAATAGCTCCTCCAGGATTCCTAATTATTGAAAACCCAATTAATCCTGTCTACATGCGATGCCATAATAATTCGCTAACGAGAATTAATTTCCGACTCACCGACCAGTCAAATAATTTAATTGATCTACAAGATGAGGTGTTAGCGATTAGTTTGTTTGTAAAGTCCTAAAGACTCGATCAAATATTTGGTTGAAATCGTAAAAGAATTATTAACCCATAGCAGCAGAGAGGGTGAACGACAACATAGTTGCGACCAAAATTGATTAAAAAATCGTAAAGTCTCCGTTTGCTAAATGGAGACTTATTTTTTTGGGTTAAATGAGATTTCGTAAGAAGGCTTATTTTGTCTTAAAAGGTTGTAGGGTTCACCCTCTCTGCTGCTCCGACACTACCGCTAAACTCGCGGTTCCGACAGATCCTCTAGTCTCTGCTATAAAATTGCTTGCATGTTGCCCTCTCACCAGACTTACGATTTTCCCTAAGCCATACAAGATGCAATCCCAGAAAACACTAGACAAGAGATTCACTCTCTTTAAGAAGGAAAGACACTTCAAGAAAGCCTGCGAGCAGATCGTTCTACTTAACAACAAGATCCATGCTTTGCAGAAACGCTACAAGAAAGCAAAGGAAGACAGCATGAGACCCTTTCAATATAATATGCAACTTCACCTGGCAGTCGTGGAGGGGGTCAGGAACATGTACTACGACTACGCCTACAACACAGCCGACTAGGTGGCAGAACTGCGAAAAGAACTCTTTGGTCCTCCTGTGCAGATCGTTACTGAGTCCGACACGGATGACATGTCGGTGTAAATTGGCGTAGCGCCAAGTATCACCTGCAAGATAAACGGCCCTTTTTGAGAGCCATGAAACTTAGCAGAAAAGAATACTTTTCATTATGCCACCAACCCCACATAAATTCTTTCATTCCAGATTCATGATATTACTTATAATCTTTATTAAAAATATGGTATGTAGTCCCATTTAGGTCACAAACCATTGTCAGTATTTGTATGTCGAACTTTTATCTTCAAAGGGAATATAGATGAATTCCCATGTAGGTGCGAATACTTCAATCAGTCAGTATATCAGTAACAAATAAATTAATGAATCAATCAAATGTATAGTGCTGACAAAATCAAGCAGCGCTTGAAACAGAGCGATAATTCATTTTGAATATTGGTAATAGTTAAAGCTGTGAAGGAAACTGTTGCAGATTTAAGAGTCGTATCGATAATAGGACTATTAGTAGCACAAAATAAACACGTGAAATTTGTTCCGTGTTCAGTAAATTATCATTATCGTAATCGTCGTCATCTGCACACTCCTACCTGTAAACCTTCTCAAACCCGTTCCCGACACTACCGCTAAACTCGCGGTTCCTAAGTATTACTCTGATGTCACGTTCTTCTTTCAAATGCAGCATATACACAAAAATTGTAGGAAGGTTTCAGTTGTTCTTGTAGTTGTAGTATGGTTTAACGCCATTTTTCAGCACAAGATAGGCTATACATGGCGGCTAGTATTAATGGTGGAGAGGAACCCGGGAAGAACCTCGGAAAGAACCATCGACCCACGAAATGATACTGGCAAGCTTTCTCACATACCAACATTTGCGGAATCCGTGACTTGAATCCACGCAGACTGACAGATGCCAGTGATCCGTAACGGAGAGCGCTTTAGAACACTCGGCCACTCAGGGTCCCTGACAGGTGTCAGTAGTATTGGTGTCGGTATTCAATAGGCGTTCAAAATAAAAAGTGGCCATTTCCTACATCTCTTATTCTTGTAGGTGTAGTGGTCTATTGGTAACATTTATAGCATATATGAGGACAGGTCGATGAAAATAGTACAGTGCCAACACAATATTTTAATCGGTGCTCACTTCATCGTTATCTGTCTCTCATCATTATTATCATTAATATCATTAGCAGCACAATTATTATAATTATTAGCATGCACTTTATCATTCCCATTAAACTAATGATCGATGAAAGTTTGCAATTCTATCAAAGCCATGATCACGTTCATTACTATAATCCTTCTTATGTTTTTCCTTACTCTTAATCTCATCATGAAAATGTTGCGGATTACAGTCAGTATACAACATCTAACCATTCAACAACAATGCAGAATACACATACTTATAATAGTAACAATTATAAAAACTAATCATTTACTAAAAGTTGTTATCAACATCTTCCTCAGCAATAGAAGCTGTAACCGTGTTAAACGACTCAATATTTGCCTTCCTATATTTATGTTCACCTGTTGCAACTTGTTTCTCTACCATTGTCGTTTCCACGCGTCATCTTGTTCAGAAATATAGTGATTGATACAGTTTCTTTGGGTTTTATCTAAATGTGTTATGCAGTACTTTATTTGCCTAACAAATATATCGTTTCTTTGGGTTTTATCTAAATGTGTTATTGAGTACTTTATTTGCCTAACAAATATCGTAACGTATCTTTATAAGCAGCAGAGAGGGTGAGCCGGACAACATTTTTAGACAAGTTTTCACTGAAATCACGCTTAAAAACAATGAAACCAATGACATCAGGCCCCCCCCCCCCCAATGTGTGTGTGAATCATGGATTAGGATCAAATCAAAAAAACAACATTTTCAATGAAATCAGGTCCTAAAAAAATCAATGAAATTAATGAAATCCTCCATCGATTTTTTGGGAAAAAGGGATTACAACGTCGTTGTCCGGCTCACCCTCTGCTGCTAGAACTTTCAGTTCTGGCTAACAAAAATCATAAATGATTTCAACCGAATATTTGATCCAGTCCGATACGATATCGTGTTCGAGGGTCATGTAAATTTATTGTTACAAATCCGTGCGGGGCAGACTGAGCATGACTAAACAAATTTCTAAATTGATTGAAGTCCATGTCAGAACACCATGTCTGCCAAATATTTCGTAGCGTATGTGTATCAACGCCGTTGAATACAGCAAGCATATTACAGTTATCTCTAATCACTTTTGGAATCTGAGTGTAGCGTTGAGTGACATAGATCACGTCAGTGTTTTTATGCCTGCCTCGGGAAAATATTCTAGCAGGATTTTTTTGTTTATCTAACATGACATCATCGTATACAACTAAATTGTTGATACTTCCATCGAGGTCATTCACGGATGGCGCCTCGTCAATATCGGTTATAAATTCAAGAACATCCTCGCCGGCAATCTCTGAAGCGTTTTCATTAAAATCTTTTAGCACTTCATAGCATCGTTGGTCATCTACGCTAGGGGCAATTAAATACAACTTATCCCACTTCATCCATCTCATTATTAAATTGAGCAACAATTGCGTTTTACCGGATCCAGATGGCCCGATTATAATTGCGCGGATAGAGTTTGGTAGCGCTGCATGATGCTTCACTGGTTCTCTTGTTTTAGTCGTTGAAAAATCAATTATATTCATATCTCTATACATAAATTATGGATCTATATTGCGTGAAGTGTAAGGCGCGTACTGGCACAGATGACTTGACGACGATTACAACTAAAAATAACCGATCAGCGCTTTCTGGTAAATGCGTACAGTGTAGTACAAAGAAATTTAGATTTGTTTCTAAACCCAAGGAACCCAAGGAACCTTTAAAAAAAAACGAGGAGGTGATATCGCTGCCAAATTAGCAAAGCTCCCTGGAACCCCATGGGCAAAGTACCCCGGAGAAAAACACCTTCCAGGGTATAGTTATTGTGGACCGGGAACAAGACTTGATATCAGACTCAATGATCAAAATCAGCCCCGACCCGGTGAGGAACCAATAAACGCTATTGATAAGGCCTGTCACCTTCATGATGTTGCTTATAAAAGCAGCAATTTGCAACACAGGCATCTAGCAGATGTGAAATTAATTCATGCGTTGAATTCTATCACTGATAAATCCTTCAAAGAAAAATTGGCTTCCTTTTTGATAAAATCGGCAATGAAAAGCAAGTTGATGTTAGGTGCTGGTAATTAATAACAACATGGAATCTATTTATTATTCCCCAAGAGGATACTGGAGGGGTAACGCTGCAATCAGTAATCTCGCTAGCGCCGCAAAAGTGAAAAAAAACCCACTGCGGCTCATTGGTTATCCAAACAGGCACTATGGCAAATTTATCTACCACCGCCTAAACAAATTCAATTCTCGCATTTTGATGTAACCGGACCCAATGAAGTTCATCAGGCTGATATATTATTTCTGCCACATGATCGTGGTTACAAATATGCGTTAACTGTAGTTGATATTGCAAGTCGATACAAAGAAGCAGACCCTTTAAAAACAAAATCGGCCACTGAAGTGGCTTCTGCATTTGAAAGGATTTATCGAAGGAGTCCTCTGCACTGGCCAAATCTGTTACAAGTTGACCCGGGCAAGGAATTTCAGGGTGCAGTGTTATCTACAATGAAATATCACAATGTCGCTATCAGACGAGGGCATACTGCACTGCATCGTGATCAGGCCATTGTAGAACGGTTTAATAAAACCCTTGCTGAGCGGTTATTTGGATATCAATATGCAAAAGAATTCATCCAAGAAAAAAGATCCCGTGAATGGGTTAAGAGATTACCAGGTGTAGTTACCGCACTGAATAACGAGATTACTAGAACCATCAACATGAAACCTATCAACGCGATTAAAAAGAAGTCGATACCTGAAAAACCACAAAAGGATTTTAGCGTTTCCCAACCAATTCTTGGTAGTAATGTCATTGTGTGGTACTTATACGAACCAGGAGAGCTTGAGGGTGGTACAAAAAGGGCTACTGATCCTATTTGGAGTGTTACTGCACACAAGATATCTAGTATAACACGATCTACGGGTAGACCTCCAATCTATAAACTGGATTCAACTGCCCCTCAGCGTGGGTTTACTAGACAACAATTACAAGTAATTCCTGACGATACTCAATTGCCACCCCATGGTCTTAACTAGCACCCTTGCGTCTATTGCACTCAAGACAAGTCAACATCACATTATTTCTGACATGACCGAGATTGTTATTTTTTCTGTCTACGGTGAATTGGCGAGGATCCTTATCCGAATACTGCCAACGCATTATACAATTGCAACTCGCGCAGTGATTATTCTGTTGTTTCTTCAAAGTGATTATTAATTCAGCATCAATATCAAATTCTCGTTGTTTTTTTTTTGTCTTGTTGTTTGTAACCGGAGAGTTTTTTATCAATAATATCATCTATTGTGGTGTCATTATCATTGCCAATGATTTCATCATCGCCTGACTCTGTCAGGACAATTCTTCGAAGTTGATTTATTTTTCGTACTCTGGATACTGAAAGATAGACTAAATTCGACCATTCGATGCGATTATCCACCATCCAAACAATTGTATCCGATATAGTCAATCCCTGTGAAGAGTGTATTGTTGCTGCATAACCTAGCGTCCATGGGGATTTATTAGCACGCAATGCATCTTCAACGACATTGATATCAACCAGCACAATATCATTTAATACGAGAATATGCTTTTCACTCTGTCCTGGAATATCAACTTCGATGTTCTGTTTTCGTGTATCCGATGGCCTATAACAGAGGGGCACTGGAAGCGTTGCAAATTTTTGTTTATGCAATTCAAATAATTTCATCTGAAGTGTGTCTCTGACTATTTTTCTACTTGCAATGATCAAATCATTTGGTCTCCACATTTCCCAAAACTCATTCATGGGAGTTTCCGAAATTATTTCACGGGTTATTTCACACTGGATTCTATCCGGTTGTAATCTAATTAGTTTCTTCAATTCTTTTAATTCATTATCAAGTGATCTATGATCAGTATCAATTTCTTCATAATAGTCTACAAAACCCTTTAGCCATTCATGGGGAGATGCACCGACAAATGGTGGTGGTTGGCCGTGATCACCGCACATGACGACTTTTGTATTCTTCAATAACAACCACTCAAGAAATATTTGTAAGACATCTTCTGACACTGTATCTATTTCATCCCACATGATGAATTCAGGAATAAATTTCTCTCCCATGCGCTCAGGAGTCCATTTATCTCCCTTCCATCGGAAAAAGCTGTGATAAGTGCAAGCATTTACCCCTTTCTGTATCATTTCTCTTGCAAGTCTGTGAGTTGGTGTTAGTACAATCATTTTTGTGAAATCCGTAGGATTTTTCTCACGAAATAACTCAATTACCCGGGTTGTTTTTCCTGACCCACCACAACCGTTTAAATAAACTGTTTTATATCTACAGATTGGATCAGAAATCGGTGGTGCACTAGAAAATTCTGAACACTGATTGCTTTCTAAGTAATTATTTTCAATGGTAACATCTGCTGATTGAATATAATCATGAATCATTTCTTTCTTAATTCTCCATGATCCCCATTTCTCGTTGCCAGTAGCCTTAAAATCAGCCATTTTGCTAAAATGAATCAGTAGCAACTCTAACTGCGGTGGTAGGAAATCTATTGATCATTGAAAATAAATTAATAGAAGCATAACCAAGCATAGAAGCTCTCAAATGTGTGTACTGCGGATGGTATCCATCATTGTAGGTAACAATTGTACCCAATTTGGTTCCATCGGACAGAAATGCGTCCTTACGATTGACATATAAGCCCTTATTCGCTAAATCCGTGATTACAAAATCGTATTCAGCATTGTCTATAATCAATCGTGAAGAATATTTCGTATTATCATCTTTGCCACCTTGGGTAAATTTACCGATTATTCTTCGTCCAAGATTTTTTGCTTCATTGTTTCTGATTTCAAATAACTGTTGGGACCAATCCATGATTTGTTGTTCATTAAAATCAGGAAACAGTTTTCGCTCTTCGCTAATTATTTTTTCTAGATCAGGTTGGGGTAACCAGACTGATTTCTGTGCTCGATAGGATATAATTGCTTCACTGACAATTAATGATTTTAACATCTTACAATCAAGCATATACCGTAATAACACTATTGGCATCCAGTGTTTTTCAGACATGTGTTTACCAATCCAAAGATAACTACACGGATGAAGTCCTTCAGCCATTTCAAATGATACTACACAAGCGAATCCGGTTAAATCAAAATCAGGAAGTGGTCCATTAATAGCAACACGGGTCATTTCGTGTGTGGGGTGTCCAAATCGTTTGAAATATTTCTCACACTCTCCATACCCAAGAAAACTTCCTGGATAACACGCAATCATATCAACTGAAATAACGGTATCAGCGGTGTATTTTGTGTTCCATAATCCGCCGTGGCTGTATTCAAGACAGGACAATTTGACATCTGATAAAAACTCACTTCGTGTTGGTTTCCACGCGTTTTTCTTTCTAGCAAAATGTGCTGCAATGGATGGTACTGTGAAACAGTTTGCTAATAATTGATCGTCTTCTTCTCCGTCCCCAGAAAACTCACTAGCTAGTTGTTTCATTTGATTCTGCAGCTCTTCAGTACGGTATAATTCTCCGTTAGGCCTTACAAACTGATCAAATTTGCATTCTTCGTCTGAATTACTATGAAATAGCCACACTGACACAGGATCGTTTTTACTCAAATGGTAAATAGCATCAAATAATTTCTGCTCTGAAAAAAACTCTTCGGTTCCAAACAGATATTTTACGGTTCTATCCCGTGGGAATATTGTTACTGCAGATGACCACGCGTGTTCATTATGATCAATAATTTCAATGGGGTTTCCTTTTTTTGATTGATATTTCGGTTCTTTTAATACTTCACCGGTGATTGTCCTTACCTATATTGGAAATCTCAATAATGTTTCTAATTTGGTTATATCCTGAATTGTTGCTCCATGCTCTTTTACCGTGAACTCCCACTCGGTTATTTTTTTTTCGTCTTAGATCAGTGAGTTTATTTCCCCAGGACGCATTTGTGAAGTGTTCTATTATTCGTTCTGCTACACAATTTAGCCCTGTCGAATATTTCATGGGTGCTAGTTTTTAAATATCAGGTTTTTCATTGAGCGGATAGATCCCGTAAACAACTGCTGTGACAGGATAAGATCTTTCGTAGTAGGGTTTATCAATTCCAGTCGAAATTCCTGGTTTGGAACCCTGATTCACGGTGACATTTTTTTGCCCCTGAGAATGGGTTCAAATTTATCCCTAATAATCCATTTGCCATCCTCACGGATAATGAATTTGATTCGGAAAAAATGACTTTTTCCCCAACACGTGAAATGATCACTGCTGCTTTTTTATCATTCATGGTAGCGTCAACAACACCATCAATTCGAAATGTTGACCAACAATAAGATGCTCCATCACGCTTGAATTCATTAAAACAGTCTCTGATGGGTTTATCAAGAATTTTATTCTTGGGTGTATTAGAAACTATATCAAGATTGAATTGAGCATCCTTCCATGGTGATCTCATGTTTCCGTCTTTTGGACGTTTGTTACGTTTTTTGGGTCTATCGCGATTAAATCTAGGATTGATTTTCAATAATCTCTTAAACTCTTTCATGTTTCCGTCTATTGGACGTTTGTTACGTTTTTTGGGTTTATCGATATTAAATTTAGGGTTAATTTTTAATAATCTCTTAAACTCTTTCATGTTTCCGTCTCTTGGACGTTTGTTACGTTTTTTTGGTCTATCGAGATTAAATCTAGGATTGATTTTCAATAATCTCTTGAACTCTTTCATGTTTCCGTCTCTTGGACGTTTGTTACGTTTGTTTCCGTCTATTGGACGTTTTTTTTGGTCTATCGAGATTAAATCTAGGATTGATTTTCAATAATCTCTTGAACTCTCTATCGGTATTGATTTTAGCATTTTTCGAAGTCAATCTCTTGAACTCCTTCATGCTATACTAAAAACAAGTGTCTAAATGAAAGATTTATGTATAATGATTCACTGCAAATGGATCAGTCACTGAATTAGACAAATAGTATAGTATACGAATGACCCAAGAATTCAGACAGCACCCTGTGAGTACAAATTATGAAGCATCCAGTGATGGTGTTGTAAGACACTGTAGACTGAAGAACCCAGTTGGGAGGGATAATGGTATGGGGTATTTGTTCTTTACTGTTGGAAAGAAGAAATATTACAATCATCGTTTCATATTTGAATGTTTTAATGGATTGATCAAAGATGGTTTTGTTATCGATCACATTGATTCTAATCCAAGGAACAATTCTTTATCAAATCTGCAAGCTATCACACAGAGTGAGAATTCCAAACGAGGAAGGACTGGCACTTTTTCAAAAAAAACGAAACCAGTAAAATCTTTTAATACAACAACTAACGAAGAGAAAATATTTAAATCAATATATGAAGCCGGCAAGTATTTCAATATTTGTAGAGCCTCAGTACGATTCGTTGCAGAGGGGGTTTGTCGATCAGCTATTTCAAAAAAGACGGGGCAAAAAGTTTAATTTAGTTATGTCTAATGCGTCATAATTTCCAATTAGAGATATGTCATTCTTATAGAATAATGAATTCTGAAAACATGAATAAAATCATAGTTGAAATAGCAAAATTGAAAAACCAGGATATCAAACTATCAGATGGATTAAATCCTGATCAAATTGTGTCTGATTTTCAGGATATAGAATACGGGGTTAACACTAACAAATATATGCTACCCAAGAAGTATGCACTCATCAAAAGAATTCAGAATTCTATTAAAGACTCTCTTTCATTTTCCAGTGACATCAGTGTGTTCGTTCCGTTGTATACTATCGTAGAGGGAATACGAAAAGAATTGGGGTACAAATACGAATTGAAAAAAGAAGTCAACTCTAAAATTAGAAACCTACGAGCATTAATTCAAGAAAATTGATTACCCGACCATTGATTGCCCGACCATTTTATCATCGACCCTCATTTTTTTTAGCCGACCCTCAAAGGATATGTCAAAAATAGAATGAGGAAACTGTGGTATTAATTATTTTATATACAATTTCCACACTTTCCTCATCATTGATAGAAGCTGTTATAGGATGAAATAACACTTCCATGACCGTATCAAAAATCATCCGACATGTCAAAAAAGTGGAGAAACTGTCAGTATTATTTATTTTATATACAATTATGACACTTTCTCCATCAGTGATAGAAGGTGTCTCACGATGAAATAACACTTCCATGACCGTATCAAAAATCATCCGACATGTAACAAAAGTGGGAAAAAGTGTTTTGCAATTGAAAAATGGTTTCTGATTTCAAATAATGGTCAATGAAGCATTAACAACCCGATTGGCTCGTGAACGATTAGATGCAATTAAGAGATTTGTACCAATTCGTGACTCTGTAAGAAATAAACAGCAACAACGACAGAGTTTACAAACTGATTTTGCTTTGGGGTCTGAAGAGTTGTTTAAACCAGTAACCACAGCAACGAAAGGGGTAGAGCGTGCTATACTGGGAGATGATCCTGACGGTAAAAGAAAGGAAGAGGGTCTTATTTCTGTACTCGAAAAAATAGCAGCGAAAACTGAACAAACTGAAAAAACTGATCCGAAAAAAACGACTGTTTCTCTGTTGAATAAATTTACTGATCATGCTAAAATATTAATAAAAAAACCTAGTTTATTGAAATCAAAGGATTATCAAGCCTTTGGTAATTTTGCTGCTCAAAGCTATAATTCAAAAAAAGATTTTTTAAAGGACGAGTATAAAAATGATAGAATATCAAGTAATGATTGGTTCGATTATTTGTATAAACTAAATAAAGGGATTGGTCGTTTGAATAAGGATGAGATAGGATACAAGGAATTTCAAAGAGGAATTAGTTATTATAAAAGAGAACAAATAGAAGAGCGACAACGAGAATTAGAAGAACGACGTCAAACACCAACACGTAGACAAACAAGAAGACAAAAAAAACAACAACTACCACCTGATGATGATGATGATTTAGAAGAACGACGTCAAACACCAACACGGAGACAAAAAAAACAAGAAGAACCTAATGATGATTATTTACAAGAAACGAATTTAGAAAAACTAGATGAAGCAGCTGGTTATAGCGGAAGTGGACTGCAAAATCCAAGGATTGGAAACACTTGTCCTGATAGTGTTATCAATGATATATCACGATTAGATGTTCTTGTAGGAGGATTCCGAGCTGGAAATAACTCTCCAGAAATAATTAATGAAGCAGCTGATATCTGTAGACGGTTATTTGCCGGCGGTATCATGGATATCAAAACATATCGAGATTTCATTGACGAGTTAGCAAATGGGTATCATAGTGATTAAATAACAATTGAAAACACTATTGTTTTTATAATAATGATCATCCATTACAATCATGATAAACCAACCCTCGTCTATGTAGTTAATTCACGGTTTCCAGTTTATAAAGCATACTATGGAGATGGCCTCGGCAATACCATTTTAGGATTCTTTTCAAGAATGGCCCCAAAAGTGATGCCGTTAGCTAAATAATTATCAATGAAAGCCATTGATTTTATTCGTGATAAGGGTATTAGTACTGTTGGAGATCTTGCCGGGAAAGCGTTTTCAACTGCGAAGGATAAAATAACATCATTAGTGAGGCGAAAAAAGAAACCGTTACCGTCTACAGAAGAAATGCCTGCAAGTGTTAGTAAAATTATAAATAACGCAGTAGATGAAAAACTAGCGTCGATGGTAAATCAAGGGGACCAAAGCAATATTGCAAATATGATAGCGGGAAGTGGCTTTAAAAAACCACGTCGATGAAAATGGAAAATCGTTTACGATGAAAATCCGTAGGATTTCACGATTTAGACTCTGATAAATAGAATAAAATGTTCAAAAGGTCACCTGATCCAGCATTTGATATAGATGCCCCAGTCCCCAAGAATGATTCTGTACGCGATTATCAATATTACGCCTATCATGCCATAAACTCAAATAGTCGAGCAAGAATTGATCTTCAAGTCCATGATACCAGTAAATACTTTTTACCCTGTGAAGCATTTATTGAAGTAGAAGGAGAAATTGTAACAGCTGCTGATACTACTGCTGTACCAGCACCGTATCCAGCTGGTACTCAAGTCGGTTTTGTCAATAATGGTATTATGGCGCTATTTGAGAGTGCTAGATATCTCATTGATGGAAAAGAAATTGAGTCCACAGATCGTGATGTTGATGTGGCTACAACAATAATCGGGTTAGCGAGATATTCTGATGATTATACAAGATCAGCGGGTCCATCTATGATGTTTGCAAAAGATGGTAAGAATACCGCTGGAGGAAATCAATTTATTATAAGACAACCAAGGGATCGTGCTGCTAACCCTGCTAATGTTGCTGGTATCGAGAAT
Source organism: Unio delphinus (assembly GCA_029339505.1). Lineage (NCBI taxonomy): Eukaryota > Metazoa > Mollusca > Bivalvia > Unionida > Unionidae > Unio > Unio delphinus. The sequence goes on from JAQISU010000106.1 coordinate 4,269,581, forward strand.
ATGATTATAAACAACGATCCTGATTTCAATCTAGGAGCTGCAACACGAAACGCAATGTTGCAAGGAGAGCGTAAATCATTTTCATGCGCGATTCCACTGCATCACATATTTGGATTCTGTAGAAACGTCAGAAAAGTTATCTACGGGGCGAAGCATACAGTATCGCTTGTACGAAAAAGTGATGATAATGATGCAATTTGGAGGATTCCAGCAAATGCTGCAGCCCCCAATGCTGATGCCGGTAGAGTCGATTTAACAAAAATATCATTGTGGATGCCAGTGTTGACTCCAGCAATCACCGCAGAAGAACGATTACTATCATTTATGGATCAAGGAGGAAAGTCGTTGTTGAGTTGGCTAACCGTGAGTACAGATGTGAAGCAATCAAATATCAACGGGTTATTCACTTGGAACCTAGCATCAAAACAAGGCGTTTCTGCGCCACGTCATATATTCGTAGCGTTACAGGATAACACACGAGTTGGCAATCAACTCTCCAGTCATATGATATTTAATCAATTAGGTGTGAAAGACGTCTCACTGAGAATAAACGGTCAGCAGGAACCATCCGAGGATATACAACTTAATTACACAGAAAATCATATTGCACGAGTTTATCATCGTCTGTTGTCATTTATGGCACGCGATCAAAATGTGGATACTGGTTTGCAAATATCACAATATGATTTTAAAAATCTGTATCCGATCTATTACTTCTCACTGGAACATCTCGATTTGACAAGACAGTCAGTTGTTGATATACACTTTAGACCTAATGTGACTCGTGGTGTTGTTGCTGATTATAGAGCGGTTGCTGTCATTCTCAGTGATAAATCAATACTACTCGAAGGTGTTGGTGGAAGAATGAGAGTGGTAGATGCCCCAGTAGAAAATCTTTGAACGATTTTTCTCGATTTTTCATTGAATTAGAATCAATCTATTATGTATAATGTCATATAGTGTTATTAGTGTTGCGTTAACTCCTGATCAAATCAAAAAATTGCAATCAGAATCGGCTAAAAAATGTGGAACCACAATCACGTTGAAACCTAATCAAATGACTGGTGGTGCAAATAAACTATCGCTGACAACTCGTCAGGTGAAACATTTCAATGATGCTTTCAAGGATAAAAAAAGGGGTTCAGATTACTCTTTCTGCGGCTGCTATTAAAAATATGATAAAATCAGGTGGTATATTTCCATTGTTAGCTGCAATACCAGCATTGATTGCAGCAGCAGCCCCAGCGGTGGCTAAAGCAGCGGCGTTAGGAGCCGTTGGTACTGCAGCAGGAATGGCGTTGAAAAAGGCAGCTGGACAAGGATATAAAAAAGGGACGATCCGTTCACGGATTGGGTCTAAGACTACCAGGAACCCCGTATTCGTGGTACAGCGGAAAGGGTCTAAGACTACCAGGGACCCCGTATTCATGGTACAGCGGGAGATCCGTTCACGGATCAGGCCTGAGACTACCAGGAACGATTTATTAATTCAGAAATCTTCGATGATTCCAATGTCCAATTTTGATTTAATGGATGCTGCTAAAAAACTAGCGATTAAACATTTCAGAGGTGTTTTTATGAAAGATCAATTACCACATCAACCAAACAAAACTGAAACAGGTATTATTAATCTCGATAACAGCACCGGACCTGGAACTCACTGGGTTGCATACGCTATTGATCCACGTGGGATTGTCTATTTTGATTCATATGGATTAGCCCCACCAAAAGAATTTATGCGTTACATAAAACAATTTCCAATGAAGACTTGGTATTCTACGCTACCAACACAACAAATCAATGACCCACCAATATGCGGCAGTGAAGTATTAAATGTCCTTGACGCTATTTCAGCATCTAGAAAACCACCTCATATTGTCATAAATGACTACACCAGCAATCGCTTTTTAGAGAGAGAAAGAGTTTTACAATAACATGATTGATATTTGGGGGAGATCTTTGAAACCCAAACCCGATGGTACTGCAACCCCTGATTCTATCAAGGATATAACAAAAAAAATTAAAGATGAAATAGCTGAGACGTTGAATTTAGAAAGTGTTGAACCCAATGAAATAGTTGTATTTCAAGATCGCCAGGGTAAATTGAAATCTAGTAATATTTCTCTGGATGATATTTTAGTTAAACAACAAAACGCAATCGAGAACACCGTTGCGCTATTTTCCGATCAGGGTAAATTGAAAACCAGTAATATTTCTCTGGATGATATTTTAGTTAAAAAACAAAACGCAATCGAGAACACCGTTGCGCTATTTTCCGATCAGGGTAAACTCAAACCGGGTGTACTCGTTTCGACGATTACAGATCGATTAAAAATTCTCAACGATGAGTTAAACAATTCTGTGGTTGTACTAACAACACTTGAATCTAGAATTGAAGAACACATAAAACAGTTTACCGCATTTCGTAGAAATATCATTGATAAATTTATTGGAACTACATTCGATAAAATTGAACTAAAACTCCCTGATATTAAAAAATCCATCGATGAGACGAAAACTTTCATCGAAGCCGTCAAAGGTGATTTTTCAAGGATGATAACAATCATTGAAAAAACAAAAATTCCTCATGAGAAAACTAACAACATAGTATACACAATCCAACACGGATCATTTGAGTGGTCACCTACAAATAACAAATTAGATATCACTGCAACCGTCAAGGGTATTTATCGATTAACACTGGTGACAACGGAGCAATTTAATATATCATCGTCGAGTTCATCCGGGGTTAACAATACGATTTCAACGATCATCGACAAGGGTACAACTGAAAAGTTCACTATAACAGCTTCTGATAAAAAATTGGCTGGAAATTCGGTATCATGGTATGTGGAATTCGTAGCGGATTTAAGTAAATAAATTGAAAGGATTTCACAATTGAAAACGCTAGCGTTGTTAAAATAAAAAATGATTTCATCATCGCAATATCGCTATGATCAGGTCAGAGAATATCAAACTAGACTCAAAACCCTGTCTGAGGAGTATGCAGTGAAAATTAAAAAATATCGCAGGAGAATTACCGCAATTGATGTTACTGTGTATTCAGTGAGTGGTGTAATCACCGGAGCCGGTATTATACTGTCTTCAGTGACAATGATGGCCCCGATAGCTGTTCCAATTTGCATTTCTGCGGCAACAACAATCGCTGGAATTATTTCAATAATCACAAAAAAAATATCCTCATGCAGCCAACGGAAACTACAAGACTACATAATTCAATTTCATGTTGTGTCCACTGCATACTCGCAATTATCCTCATTGATATCGTCATCGCTCGATGATACAATTATATCAGAGAGAGAGTTTTCAGCGATGGTAGATATATATGATTCTGCGATGTCAAAATTAGAAATACAACATGAGTATAATAACAATGACAACACAGATGGAATTACTTCAACAAATAGTGGAGAACACAAACCCAGTACAAACAAGCATGATCTCAATAACCTCAACGAATCCAGAATTCAGTGTGAATTTCCCCTCTCCGGTCCCAGTGAAGAAGATAGCGCTAGCAAAATTACGAGTATACCACAGTTGGCCTAATATCAGATCAAAATCATTTGGTGGTCAACAACCGAATAATTCCTTGGTATTTGCAAATAAGAATAAATCCGACAGTACCCCAGACTGGAATGTTGTTTCCATACCAACCGGATCATACCAAATTGAACAAATCAATGATGAATTCGCGCGTAGAATAAAATCGATTACTGGAGCAGAATCAAAAATCGCTATAACAGTTCATGTGCCGACACTATCATCTGCCATTGAAATAAGCACAGAAGGATACGTCGTAGATATCTATCAAAGTTCTATTAGAACCGTACTAGGATGGCCTGAATTACCACCCGGTGGAAAAACCGTTAAATTACCAGAACCACAAAAAACTGATTATATCACCGACAGGACAAAACTTGACAATCCAGTAAAAAGCTATAAAGATCATAGATTTACTATAGAGTTTTTTAGTTTAGTATATCGACCAATTGGAGAAGAGGAGGAAATAAAGGAGCATCATCATTTTTTTGTTAACGAACCTAAAATCATTGACAATTTCACAGCAATGAATAAAGATTTTTCATTGTTGTTAATATCCCTTAAATCCGGTACTCTCACTCGAGATGAATTTATCAGCGTTGTAGAAACATGTAACAAAATCATCAATGACATGGAAACATTTAACCTAAAAATTATTCAGGATATATTAGATCACAATAACCCTCAAACGAGAACAACATTTGCAACAAAGTATAATATACGCGTCAAAGATATCCCCACATTCAAACTACCAGGATATAATATCTTAGAACTACAAAAATCTCTCAGTGATGCCATCGATGTCGGTTTCAAAATAATTCATGATACGTGGAAAAAAACAGCATCACCGGAAATAAAAATCCTGACACACAATAATGACCCAGATGGTGGTGGCAGGCATATTGCTCCGTTCAATGTGAATATTTCAACGGTGATTGCGCTCAATTTAGTGTGTGATGTGATCGAAGGAAGCTATCAAATAAATTTAGAACGATCAAATCAAGCTCAGCAGGGATATATTTTGTATTCATTTGCACCAACAGCTCCTCCAGGGTTTTTAATAATTGAGTCCCCGGTGAATCCAGTCTATATGCGATGTCATAATAATTCATTAACCAGAATTAATTTCAAACTCACTGACCAGTCTAATAATCTGATTGATTTACAAGAGGAGGTTTTACAAATTAGTCTATTTGTAAAGTCGTAGTGATTTTCGTCGTAGTGATTTTCGTCGTAGTGATTTACATGACCCTCGAACACGATATCGTATCGGACTGGATCAAATATTCGGTTGAAATCATTTATGATTTTTGTTAACCAGAACTGAAAGTTCTAGCAGCAGAGGGTGAGCCGGACAACGACGTTGTAATCCCTTTTTCCCAAAAAATCGATGGAGGATTTCATTAATTTCATTGATTTTTTTAGGACCTGATTTCATCGAAAATGTTGTTTTTTTTATTTGATCCTAATCCATGATTCACACACACATTGGGGGGGGGGGGCCTGATGTCATTGGTTTCATTGTTTTTAAGCGTGATTTCAGTGAAAACTTGTCTAAAAATGTTGTCCGGCTCACCCTCTCTGCTGCTTTATAACATAATTCATCATTCTAATGACATCGTAAAGTCAAAATGAATACGAGTACTACATTAGCAATTTGTTTATGTGAATTATATGTACATAACCGCATTTAGCGTTTTGCAAACTACCGTCAAGCCTAGAACCACGGTGGCACGTGTACATTGTTTGTAGCAAGTGATCTCAATGCCAGCTCAAGTATATGTCTTCTCAATACAGAACCTCAATGTCACTATCATGACAGTACTCGACACGACTAACTAGATAGGTCCACTATCACCACCTGTACAAATACTGGCACGCAGTGCCAACTTTACACTTGCCACTTTCTCTCAGCGATACAACATGCATTCCAGTAAATCCTTGGACAAGAGATTTACACTTTTGAAGAACGAGAGATATTTTCAGAGGGCCTGCGAGCAGATCGTTGTGCTTCACCATAAAATTTTGCACCTGCAGAAATGCTACAAGAAAACTAATCAAGATAACATGCGATCTTTGCGTTACAATATACGACTTCGCACGGCAGTCGTAGAGGGAGTCAGGAACATGTACAACGACTACGCATACAACACAGCCAATCAGATAGCAGAACTGCGAAGAGAACTCTTTTGTGAGACTGTGCACATCATTACTGAGTCCAGCACGGATTAGATGTCTGAGTGAATTGGTGCACCGCCAAGTATCACAACTTTAAGAGAAATGGTCCTTATCAGGGCCACAAAAATTCCAAGAAAAGAATACATTCCAATATGCCTCCCACCCTCCTACACCTACAAGCCATCTTACAATCCATATCCTCGTTCTCACCGATCCATTTCATCAAACATATCGAAAGTCTTGTTTAGAGCACGGACCAAAACCAAAATTTTTCATGTCTAGTCTTTTCTTTCTCTCCTGAACGGAACATAAATATCAGTTTATATGTACGTACATGTCCTATAATCAATAAACACATTAATAAAAAATCAATCAATCAATCAACGAATCCTAATAATATTCGTAACGGAATAAAGAAGCGCTTGGGAAAGAATGAATTTTGTATAATAGCTATAGCTGTAGCCTTAGTGGAGACAGTTGTATTATAAAGAGTCGTATTGACAGTATGACTTTTAATGGCACAGGAAAAGTACACGCAAAATCACTGGTGTTCAATACATGACAAAAAGCAGATGAATACGATAACGACGAATGTAGTCAACGTTCATGTCTGTCTTGGAATGTAGTCAACGTTTAGTATCAAGCAATTGAACAAAAACACGAACTTTGAAATCAGTAATAATAATAATAATAATAATAATAATAATAATAATAACAATAGTAAGCGTTCAATAGGTGAAGATTCATTTGATAAAAATATTTGAAAAATCAAAGATATTCTAGTGAAATGAAAACTTCTTATTATGAAAACGATGTCCGCACTAATTGAGTCAGCTGCTGAATCCCATTTATTCATTTTACTGCCGGATGTTTCATCTCTTTTCATCTGTCGTTTTCTTTTATCTTTATATTGAAAGAAAGAATGACTGCGATTCTTGATTTCAAGCTTCTCTAAAAAAAAAAAATAATTATTTTTTTCCCATGTAAATGTTGTTTTCGGTGCCATCGTATTGTCCGACCGTCTTATCATTTACACCTGTTCCAATCAATGTGCAATATCTTTGTATAAAGGCGCAATCAACGCTTTGCAGTATTTCGTCACGCCTGAATAGACGGAACGTTGAGATATTAATTATGGCAAGTGAGTGCAATGTCAGCTCAGGTAGATCTTCTCAATACCGCCAATGTCACCTTCATGGCATTGTTCGACATGACTGACCGGACAGATCCTCTAGTCTCTGCTATAAAATTGCTTGCATGTTGCCCTCTCACCAGACTTACGATTTTCCCTAAGCCATACAAGATGCAATCCCAGAAAACACTAGACAAGTGATTCACTCTCTTTAAGAAGGAAAGACACTTCAAGAAAGCCTGCGAGCAGATCGTTCTACTTAACAAGAAGATCCATGCTTTGCAGAAACGCTACAAAAAAGCAAAGGAAGACAGTATGAGACCCTTTCAATATAATATGCAACTTCGCCTGGCAGTCGTGGAGGGGGTCAGGAACATGTACTACGACTACGCCTACAACACAGCCGACCAGGTGGCAGAACTGCGAAAAGAACTCTTTGGTCGTCCTGTGCAGATCGTTACTGAGTCCGACACGGATGACATGTCGGTGTAAATTGGTGTAGCACCAAGTATCACCTTCAAGACAAACGGCCCTTTTGAGAGCCATGAAACTTAGCAGTAAAGAATACTTTTCATTATGCCACCAACCCCACATAAATTCTTTCATTCCAGATTCATGATATTACTTATAATCTTTATTAAAAATATGGTATGTAGTCCCATTTAGGTCACAAACCATTGTCAGTATTTGTATGTCGAACTTTTATCTTCAAAGGGAATATAGATGAATTCCCATGTAGGTGCGAATACTTCAATCAGTCAGTATATCAGTAACAAATAAATTAATGAATCAATCAAATGTAGAGTGCTGACAAAATCAAGCAGCGCTTGAAACAGAGCGATAATTCATTTTGAATATTGGTAATAGTTAAAGCTGTGGTGGAAACTGTTGCAGATTTAAGAGTCGTATCGATAATAGGACTATTAGTAGCACAAAATAAACACGTGAATTTGTTCCGTGTTCAGTAAATTATCAGCATCATTATTGTAATCGTCGTCATCAGCACACTCCTACGTGTAAACCTTCTCAAACCCGTTCCCGACACTACCGATAAACTCGCGGTTCCTAAGTATTACTCTGATGTCACGTTCTTCTTTCAAATGCAGCATATACACAAAAATTGTAGGAAGGTTTCAGTTGTTCTTTAGTTGTAGTATGGCTTAACGCCATTTTTCAGCACAAGATAGGCTATACATGGCGGTCAGTATTAATGGTGGAGAGGAACCCGGGAAGAACCTCGGAAAGAACCACCGACCCACGAAATGATACTGGCAAGCATTCTCACATACCAACATTTGCGGAATCCGTGACTTGAACCCACGCAGACTGACAGATGCCAATGATCCGTAACGGAGAGCGCTTTAGAACACTCGGCCACTCAGGGTCCCTGACAGGTGTCAGTAGTAAAAAGTGGCCATTTCCTACATCTCTTATTCTTGTAGGTGTAGTGGTCTATTGGTAACATTTATAACATATATGTGGCCAGGTCGATGAAAATAGTACAGTGCCAACACAATATTTTAATCGGTGCTCACTTCATCGTTATCTGTCTCTCATCATTATTATCATCAATATCATTAGCAGCACAATTATTATAATTATTAGCATGCACTTTATCATTCCCATTAAACTGATGATCGATGAAAGTTTGCAATTCTATCAAAGCAATGATCACGTTCATTACTATAAACCTTCTTATTTTTTTTTTCCTTACTCTTAATCTCATCCTGAAAATGTTGCGGATTACAGTCAGTATACAACATCTAACCATTCAACAACAATGCAGAATACACATACTTATAATAATAACAATTATAAAAACTAATCATTTACTAAAAGTTGTTATCAACATCTTCCTCAGCAACAGAAGCTGTAACCGTGTTAAACGACTCAATATTTGCCTTCCTATATTTATGTTCACCTGTTGCAATTTGTTTCTCTACCATTGTCGTTTCCACGCGTCATCTTGTTCAGAAATATAGTGACTGATACAGTTTCTTTGGGTTTTATCTAAATGTGTTATTCAGTACTTTATTTGCCTAACAAATATCGTAACGTATCTTTATAACATAATTCATCATTCTAATGACATCGTAAAGTCAAAATGAATACGAGTACTACATTAGCAATTTGTTTATGTGAATTATATGTACATAACCGCATTTAGCGTTTTGCAAACTACCGTCAAGCCTAGAACCACGGTGGCACGTGTACATTGTTTGTAGCAAGTGATCTCAATGCCAGCTCAAGTTTATCTCTTCTCAATACAGTACCTCAATGTCACTATCATGACAGTACTCGACACGACTAACTAGATAGGTCCTCTATCACCACCTGTACCAATACTGGCACGCAGTGCCAACTTTTCACTTGCCACTTTCCCTCAGCGATACAACATGCATTTCAGTAAAACATTGGACAAGAGATTTACACTTTTGAAGCAAGAGAGATATTTTCAGAGGGCCTGCCAGCAGATCGTTGTGCTTCACCATAAAATTTTGCACCTGCAGAAACGCTACAAGAAAACTAATCAAGATAACATGCGATCTTTGCGTTAAAATATACGACTTCGCACGGCAGTCGTAGAGGGAGTCAGGAACATGTACTACGACTACGCATACAACACAGCCAATCAGATTGCAGACCTGCGAAGAGAACTCTTTGGTGAGACTGTGCACATCATTACTGAGTCCAGCACGGATTAGATGTCTGAGTGAATTGGTGCACCGCCAAGTATCACGACTTTAAGAGAAATGGTCCTTATCAGGGCCACAAAAATTCCAAGAAAAGAATACATTCCAATATGCCTCCCACCCTCCTACACCTACAAGCCATCTTACAATCCAAATCCTTGCTCTCACCTGTACATTTCATCAAACATATCGATAATCTTGTTTAGAGTACGGACCAAAACCAAACTTTTACATGTCTAGTCCTTTCTTTCTTTCCTGAACGGAACATAAATATCAGTTTATATGTACGTACATGTCCTATAATCAATAAACACATTAATGAAAAATCAATCAATCCATAAACGAATCCTAATAAAATTCGTAACGGAATCAAGAAGCGCTTGGGAAAGAATGAATTTTGTATAATAGCTTTAGCTGTAGCCTTAGTGGAGACTGTTGTATTATAAAGACTCGTATTGACAGTATGACTTTTAATAGCACAGGCAAGTAGACGCAAACTCACGGGTGTTTTATACATGAAACAAAAAGCAGATGAATACGATGACGACGAATGTAGTCAACGTTCAGTATCTGTCTTGGAATGTAGTCAACGTTTAGTATCAAGCCACTGAACAAAAACACTAACTAGGAAATCAGTAATAATGATAATAATAATAATAATAAGTGTTCAATAGGTGAAGATTCATTTGATAAAAATATTTGAAAAATCAAAGATATTCTAGTGAAATGAAAACTTCTTATTATGGAAACGATGTCCGTACTAGTTGAGTCTGCTGCAGAATCCCATTTATTCATTTTACTGCCGGATGTTTCATCTCTTTTCATCTGTCTTTTGCTTTTATCTTTATATTGAAAGAAAGAATGACTGCGATTCTTGATTTGAAGCTTCTCTAAAAGAAAAAACTATTATTTTTTTTCCCATGTAAATGTTCTTTTCGGTGCCATCGTATTGTCCGACCGTCTATCATTTACACCTGTTCCAATCAATGTGTAATATCTTTGTATAAAGGTGCAATCAACGCTTTGCAGTATTTCGTCACGCCTGAATAGACGGAACGTTGAGATATTAATTATGGCAAGTGAGTGCAATGTCAGCTCAGGTAGATCTTCTCAATACCGCCAATGTCACCTTCATGGCATTGTTCGACATGACTGACCGGACAGATCCTCTAGTCTCTGCTATAAAATTGCTTGCATGTTGCCCTCTCACCAGACTTACGATTTTCCCTAAGCCATACAAGATGAAATCTCAGAAAACACTAGACAAGAGATTCACTCTCTTTAAGAAGGAAAGACACTTCAAGAAAGCCTGCGAGCAGATCGTTCTACTTAACAAGAAGATCCATGCTTTGCAGAAACGCTACAAGAAAGCAAAGGAAGACAGTATGAGACCCTTTCAATATAATATGCAACTTCGCCTGGCAGTCGTGGAGGGGGTCAGGAACATGTACTACGACTACGCCTACAACACAGCCGACCAGGTAGCAGAACTGCGAAAAGAACTCTTTGGTCGTCCTCTGCAGATCGTTACTGAGTCCGACACGGATGACATGTCGGTGTAAATTGGCGTAGCGCCAAGTATCACCTTCAAAACAAACGGCCCTTTTGAGAGCCATGAAACTTAGCAGAAAAAAATACTTTTCATTATGCCACCAACCCCTCATAAATTCTTTCATTCCAGATTCATGATATTACTTATAATCTTTATTAAAAATATGGTATGTAGTCCCATTTAGGTCACAAACCATTGTCAGTATTTGTATGACGAACTTTTATCTTCAAAGGGAATATAGATGAATTCCCATGTAGGTGCGAATACTTCAATCAGTCAGTATATCAGTAACAAATAAATTAATGAATCAATCAAATGTATAGTGCTGACAAAATCAAGCAGCGCTTAAAACAGAGAGATAATTCATTTTGAATATTGGTAATAGTTAAAGCTGTGGTGGAAACTGTTGCAGATTTAAGAGTCGTATCGATAATAGGACTATTAGTAGCACAAAATAAACACGTAAAATTTGTTCCGTGTTCAGTAAATTATCATCATCATTATTGTAATCGCCGTCAGCAGCACACTCCAACGTGTAAACCTTCTCAAACCCGTTCCCGACACTACCGCTAATCTCGCGGTTCCTAAGTATTACTCTGATGTCACGTTCTTCTTTCAAATGCAGCATATACACAAAAATTGTAGGAAGGTTTCAGTTGTTCTTGTAGTTGTAGTATCGTTTAACGCCATTTTTCAGCACAAGATAGGCTATACATGGCGGTCAGTATTAATGGTGGAGAGGAACCCGGGAAGAACCCCGGAAAGAACCACCGACCCACGAAATGATACTGGCAAGCTTTCTCACATACCAACATTTGCGGAATCCGTGACTTGAACCCACGCAGACTGACAGATGCCAATGATCCGTAACGGAGAGCGCTTTAGAACACTCGGCCACTCAGGGTCCCTGACAGGTTTCAGTAGTATTGGTGTCGGTATTCAATAGGCGTTCAAAATAAAAAGTGGCCATTTCCTACATCTCTTATTCTTGTAGGTGTAGTGGTCTATTGGTAACATTTATAACATATATGTGGACAGGTCGATGAAAATAGTACAGTGCCAACACAATATTTTAATCGGTGCTCACTTCATCGTTATCTGTCTCTCATCATTATTATCATCAATATCATTAGCAGCACAATTATTATAATTATTAGCATGCACTTTATCATTCCCATTAAACTGATGATCGATGAAAGTTTGCAATTCTATCAAAGCCATGATCACGTTCATTACTATAATCCTTCTTATTTTTTTCCTTACTCTTAATCTCATCCTGAAAATGTTGCGGATTACAGTCAGTATACAACATCTAACCATTCAACAACAATGCAGAATACACATACTTATAATAGTAACAATTATAAAAACTAATCATTTACTAAAAGTTGTTATCAACATCTTCCTCAGCAACAGAAGCTGTAACCGTGTTAAACGACTCAATATTTGCCTTCCTATATTTATGTTCACCTGTTGCAATTTGTTTCTCTACCATTGTCGTTTCCACGCGTCATCTTGTTCAGAAATATAGTGACTGATACAGTTTCTTTGGGTTTTATCTAAATGTGTTATGCAGTACTTTATTTGCCTAACAAATATCGTAACGTATCTTTATAACATAATTCATCATTCTAATGACATCGTAAAGTCAAAATGAATACGAGTACTACATTAGCAATTTGTTTATGTGAATTACATGTACATAACCGCATTTAGCGTTTTGCAAAATACCGTCAAGCCTAGAACCACGGTGGCACGTGTACATTGTTTGTAGCAAGTGATCTCAATGCCAGCTCAAGTATATCTCTTCTCAATACAGTACCTCAATGTCACTATCATGACAGTACTCGACACGACTAACTAGATAGGTCCACTATCACCACCTGTACAAATACTGGCACGCAGTGCCAGCTTTACACTTGCCACTTTCTCTCAGCGATACAACATGCATTCCAGTAAATCCTTGGACAAGAGATTTACACTTTTGAAGAAAGAGAGATATTTTCAGAGGGCCTGCGAGCAGATCGTTGTGCTTCACCATAAAATTTTGCACCTGCAGAAACACTACTAGAAAACTAATCAAGATAACATGCGATCTTTGCGTTACAATATACGACTTCGCACGGCAGTCGTAGAGGGAGTCAGGAACATGTACTACGACTACGCATACAACACAGCCAATCAGATTGCAGAACTGCGAAGAGAACTCTTTGGTGAGACTGTGCACATCATTACTGAGTCCAGCACGGATTAGATGTCTGAGTGAATTGGTGCACCGCCAAGTATCACAACTTTAAGAGAAATGGTCCTTATCAGGGCCACAAAAATTCCAAGAAAAGAATACATTCCAATATGCCTCCCACCCTCCTACACCTACAAGCCATCTTACAATCCATATCCTCGTTCTCACCGATCCATTTCATCAAACATATCGAAAGTCTTGTTTAGAGCATGGACCAAAACCAAAATTTTTCATGTCTAGTCTTTTCTTTCTCTCCTGAACGGAACATAAATATCAGTTTATATGTACGTACATGTCCTATAATCAATAAACACATTAATGAAAAATCAATCAATCAATCAACGAATCCTAATAATATTCGTAACGGAATAAAGAAGCGCTTGGGAAAGAATGAATTTTGTATAATAGCTATAGCTGTAGCCTTAGTGGAGACAGTTGTATTATAAAGAGTCGTATTGACTGTATGACTTTTAATGGCACAGGAAAAGTACACGCAAAGTCACTGGTGTTTAATACATGACAAAAAGCAGATGAATACGATAACGACGAATGTAGTCAACGTTCATGTCTGTCTTGGAATGTAGTCAACGTTTAGTATCAAGCAATTGAACAAAAACACGAACTAGGAAATCAGTAATAATAATAATAATAATAATAATAATAATAATAATAATAATAACAATAGTAAGCGTTCAATAGGTGAAGATTCATTTGATAAAAATATTTGAAAAATCAAAGATATTCTAGTGAAATGAAAACTTCTTATTATGAAAACGATGTTCGCACTAATTGAGTCAGCTGCAGAATCGCATTTATTCATTTTACTGCCGGATGTTTCATCTCTTTTCATCTGTCTTTTGCTTTTATCTTTATATTGAAAGAAAGAATGACTGAGATTCTTGATTTGAAGCTTCTCTAAAAAAAAAACTATTATTTTTTTTTCCCATGTAAATGTTCTTTTCGGTGCCATCGTATTGTCCGACCGTCTTATCATTTACACCTGTTCCAATCAATGTGCAATATCCTTGTATAAAGGCGCAATCAACGCTTTGCAGTATTTCGTCACGCTTGAATAGACGGAACGTTGAGATATTAATTATGGCAAGTGAGTGCAATGTCAGCTCAGGTAGATCTTCTCAATACCGCCAATGTCACCGTCATGGCATTGTTCGACATGACTGACTGGACAGATCCTCTAGTCTCTGCTATAAAATTGCTTGCATGTTGCCCTGTCACCAGACTTACGATTTCCCTAAGCCATACAAGATGCAATCCCAGAAAACACTAGACAAGAGATTCACTCTCTTTAAGAAGGAAAGACACTTCAAGAAAGCCTGCGAGCAGATCGTTCTACTTAACAAGAAGATCCATGCTTTGCAGAAACGCTACAAGAAAGCAAAGGAAGACAGTATGAGACCCTTTCAATATAATATGCAACTTCGCCTGGCAGTCGTGGAGGGGGTCAGGAACATGTACTACGACTACGCCTACAACACAGCCGACCAGGTGGCAGAACTGCGAAAAGAACTCTTTGGTCCTCCTGTGCAGATCGTTACTGAGTCCGACACGGATGACATGTCGGTGTAAATTGGTGTAGCACCAAGTATCACCTTCAAGACAAACGGCCCTTTTGAGAGCCATGAAACTTAGCAGAAAAGAATACTTTTCATTATGCCACCAACTCCACATAAATTCTTTCATTCCAGATTCATGATATTACTTATAATCTTTATTAAAAATATGGTATGTAGTCCCATTTAGGTCACAAACCATTGTCAGTATTTGTATGTCAAACTTTTATCTTCAAAGGGAATGTGGATGAATTCCCATGTAGGTGCGAATACTTCAATCAGTCAGTATATCAGTAACAAATAAATTAATGAATCAATCAAATGTAGAGTGCTGACAAAATCAAGCAGCGCTTGAAACAGAGCGATAATTCATTTTGAATATTGGTAATAGTTAAAGCTGTGGTGGAAACTGTTGCAGATTTAAGAGTCGTATCGATAATAGGACTATTAGTAGCACAAAATAAACACGTGAAATTTGTTCCGTGTTCAGTAAATTATCATCATCATTATTGTAATCGTCGTCATCAGCACACTCCTACCTGTAAACCTTCTCAAACCCGTTCCCGACACTACCGCTAAACTCGCGGTTCCTAAGTATTACTCTGATGTCACGTTCTTCTTTCAAATGCAGCATATACACAAAAATTGTAGGAAGGTTTCAGTTGTTCTTGTAGTTGTAGTATGGTTTAATGCCATTTTTCAGCACAAGATAGGCTATACATGGCGGTCAGTATTAATGGTGGAGAGGAACCCGGGAAGAACCCAAGAAAGAACCACCGACCCACGAAATGATACTGGCAAGCTTTCTCACATACCAACATTTGCGGAATCCGTGACTTGAACCCACGCAGACTGACAGATGCCAATGATCCGTAACGGAGAGCGCTTTAGAACACTCGGCCACTCAGGGTCCCTGACAGGTTTCAGTAGTATTGGTGTCGGTATTCAATAGGCGTTCAAAATAAAAAGTGGCCATTTCCTACATCTCTTATTCTTGTAGGTGTAATGGTCTATTGGTAACATTTATAACATATATGTGGACAGGTCGATGAAAATAGTACAGTGCCAACACAATATTTTAATCGGTGCTCACTTCATCGTTATCTGTCTCTCATCATTATTATCATCAATATCATTAGCAGCACAATTATTATAATTATTAGCATGCACTTTATCATTCCCATTAAACTGATGATCGATGAAAGTTTGCAATTCTATCAAAGCCATGATCACGTTCATTACTATAATCCTTCTTATTTTTTTCCTTACTCTTAATCTCATCCTGAAAATGTTGCGGATTACAGTCAGTATACAACATCTAACCATTCAACAACAATGCAGAATACACATACTTATAATAGTAACAATTATAAAAACTAATCATTTACTAAAAGTTGTTATCAACATCTTCCTCAGCAACAGAAGCTGTAACCGTGTTAAACGACTCAATATTTGCCTTCCTATATTTATGTTCACCTGTTGCAATTTGTTTCTCTACCATTGTCGTTTCCACGCGTCATCTTGTTCAGAAATATAGTGACTGATACAGTTTCTTTGGGTTTTATCTAAATGTGTTATGCAGTACTTTATTTGCCTAACAAATATCGTAACGTATCTTTATAACATAATTCATCATTCTAATGACATCGTAAAGTCAAAATGAATACGAGTACTACATTAGCAATTTGTTTATGTGAATTACATGTACATAACCGCATTTAGCGTTTTGCAAAATACCGTCAAGCCTAGAACCACGGTGGCACGTGTACATTGTTTGTAGCAAGTGATCTCAATGCCAGCTCAAGTATATCTCTTCTCAATACAGTACCTCAATGTCACTATCATGACAGTACTCGACACGACTAACTAGATAGGTCCACTATCACCACCTGTACAAATACTGGCACGCAGTGCCAGCTTTACACTTGCCACTTTCTCTCAGCGATACAACATGCATTCCAGTAAATCCTTGGACAAGAGATTTACACTTTTGAAGAAAGAGAGATATTTTCAGAGGGCCTGCGAGCAGATCGTTGTGCTTCACCATAAAATTTTGCACCTGCAGAAACACTACTAGAAAACTAATCAAGATAACATGCGATCTTTGCGTTACAATATACGACTTCGCACGGCAGTCGTAGAGGGAGTCAGGAACATGTACTACGACTACGCATACAACACAGCCAATCAGATTGCAGAACTGCGAAGAGAACTCTTTGGTGAGACTGTGCACATCATTACTGAGTCCAGCACGGATTAGATGTCTGAGTGAATTGGTGCACCGCCAAGTATCACAACTTTAAGAGAAATGGTCCTTATCAGGGCCACAAAAATTCCAAGAAAAGAATACATTCCAATATGCCTCCCACCCTCCTACACCTACAAGCCATCTTACAATCCATATCCTCGTTCTCACCGATCCATTTCATCAAACATATCGAAAGTCTTGTTTAGAGCATGGACCAAAACCAAAATTTTTCATGTCTAGTCTTTTCTTTCTCTCCTGAACGGAACATAAATATCAGTTTATATGTACGTACATGTCCTATAATCAATAAACACATTAATGAAAAATCAATCAATCAATCAACGAATCCTAATAATATTCGTAACGGAATAAAGAAGCGCTTGGGAAAGAATGAATTTTGTATAATAGCTATAGCTGTAGCCTTAGTGGAGACAGTTGTATTATAAAGAGTCGTATTGACAGTATGACTTTTAATGGCACAGGAAAAGTACACGCAAAGTCACTGGTATTTAATACATGACAAAAAGCAGATGAATACGATAACGACGAATGTAGTCAACGTTCATGTCTGTTTTGGAATGTAGTCAACGTTTAGTATCAAGCAATTGAACAAAAACACGAACTAGGAAATCAGTAATAATAATAAAAATAATAATAATAATAATAATAATAATAATAATAATAATAATAACAATAGTAAGCGTTCAATAGGTGAAGAGTCATTTGATAAAAAATATTTGAAAAATCAAAGATATTCTAGTGAAATGAAAACTTCTTATTATGAAAACGATGTCCGCACTAATTGAGTCAGCTGCAGAATCGCATTTATTCATTTTACTGCCGGATGTTTCATCTCTTTTCATCTGTCTTTTGCTTTTATCTTTATATTGAAAGAAAGAATGACTGCGATTCTTGATTTGAAGCTTCTCTAAAAAAAAAAACTATTATTTTTTTTCCCCATGTAAATGTTCTTTTCGGTGCCATCGTATTGTCCGACCGTCTTATCATTTACACCTGTTCCAATCAATGTGCAATATCCTTGTATAAAGGCGCAATCAACGCTTTGCAGTATTTCGTCACGCTTGAATAGACGGAACGTTGAGATATTAATTATGGCAAGTGAGTGCAATGTCAGCTCAGGTAGATCTTCTCAATACCGCCAATGTCACCGTCATGGCATTGTTCGACATGACTGACTGGACAGATCCTCTAGTCTCTGCTATAAAATTGCTTGCATGTTGCCCTGTCACCAGACTTACGATTTCCCTAAGCCATACAAGATGCAATCCCAGAAAACACTAGACAAGAGATTCACTCTCTTTAAGAAGGAAAGACACTTCAAGAAAGCCTACGAGCAGATCGTTCTACTTAACAAGAAGATCCATGCTTTGCAGAAACGCTACAAGAAAGCAAAGGAAGACAGTATGAGACCCTTTCAATATAATATGCAACTTCGCCTGGCAGTCGTGGAGGGGGTCAGGAACATGTACTACGACTACGCCTACAACACAGCCGACCAGGTGGCAGAACTGCGAAAAGAACTCTTTGGTCCTCCTGTGCAGATCGTTACTGAGTCCGACACGGATGACATGTCGGTGTAAATTGGCGTAGCACCAAGTATCACCTTCAAGACAAACGGCCCTTTTGAGAGCCATGAAACTTAGCAGAAAAGAATACTTTTCATTATGCCACCAACTCCACATAAATTCTTTCATTCCAGATTCATGATATTACTTATAATCTTTATTAAAAATATGGTATGTAGTCCCATTTAGGTCACAAACCATTGTCAGTATTTGTATGTCGAACTTTTATCTTCAAAGGGAATGTAGATGAATTCCCATGTAGGTGCGAATACTTCAATCAGTCAGTATATCAGTAACAAATAAATTAATGAATCAATCAAATGTAGAGTGCTGACAAAATCAAGCAGCGCTTGAAACAGAGCGATAATTCATTTTGAATATTGGTAATAGTTAAAGCTGTGGTGGAAACTGTTGCAGATTTAAGAGTCGTATCGATAATAGGACTATTAGTAGCACAAAATAAACACGTGAAATTTGTTCCGTGTTCAGTAAATTATCATCATCATTATTGTAATCGTCGTCATCAGCACACTCCTACCTGTAAACCTTCTCAAACCCGTTCCCAACACTACCGCTAAACTCGCGGTTCCTAAGTATTACTCTGATGTCACGTTCTTCTTTCAAATGCAGCATATACACAAAAATTGTAGGAAGGTTTCAGTTGTTCTTGTAGTTGTAGTATGGTTTAATGCCATTTTTCAGCACAAGATAGGCTATACATGGCGGTCAGTATTAATGGTGGAGAGGAACCCGGGAAGAACCCAAGAAAGAACCACCGACCCACGAAATGATACTGGCAAGCTTTCTCACATACCAACATTTGCGGAATCCGTGACTTGAACCCATGCAGACTGACAGATGCCAGTGATCCGTAACGGAGAGCGCTTTAGAACACTCGGCCACTCAGGGTCCCTGACAGGTGTCAGTAGTATTGGTGTCGGTATTCAATAGGCGTTCAAAATAAAAAGTGGCCATTTCCTACATCTCTTATTCTTGTAGGTGTAGTGTTGCTATTGGTAACATTTATAATATATATGTGGACAGGTCGATGAAAATAGTACAGTGCCAACACAGAATATTTTAATCGGTGCTCACTTCATCGTTATCTGTCACTCATCATTATTATCATCAATATCATCAGCAGCACAGTTATTATAATTATTAGCATGCACTTTATCATTCCCATTAAACTGATGATCGATGAAAGTTTGCAATTCTATTTAAGCCATGATCACGTTCATTACTATAAACCTTCTTATTTTTTTCCTTACTCTTAATCTCATCCTGAAAATGTTGCGGATTACAGTCAGTATACAACATCTAACCATTCAACAACAATGCAGAATACACATACTTATAATAGTAACAATTATAAAAACTAATCATTTACTAAAAGTTGTTATCAACATCTTCCTCAGCAATAGAAGCTGTAACCGTGTTAAACGACTCAATATTTGCCTTCCTATATTTATGTTCACCTGTTGCAATTTGTTTCTCTACCATTGTCGTTTCCACGCGTCATATTGTTCAGAAATATAGTGACTGATACAGTTTCTTTGGGTTTTATCTAAATGTGTTATGCAGTACTTTATTTGCCTAACAAATATCGTAACGTATCTTTATAACATAATTCATCATTCTAATGACATCGTAAAGTCAAAATGAATACGAGTACTACATTAGTAATTTGTTTATGTGAATTATATGTACATAACCGCATTTAGCGTTTTGCAAAATAACGTCAAGCCTAGAACCACGGTGGCACGTGTACATTGTTTGTAGCAAGTGAGCTCAATGCCAGCTCAAGTATATCTCTTCTCAATACAGTACCTCGATGTCACTATCATGACAGTACTCGACACGACTAACTAGATAGGTCCTCTATCACCACCTATACCAATACTGGCACGCAGTGCCAACTTTACACGTGCCACTTTCCCTCAGCGATACAACATGCATTCCAGTAAATCCTTGGACAAGAGATTTACACTTTTTGAAGAACGAGAGATATTTTCAGAGGGCCTGCGAGCAGATCGTTGTGCTTCACCATAAAATTTTGCACCTGCAGAAACGCTACAAGAAAACTAATCAAGATAACATGCGATCTTTGCGTTACAATATACGACTTCGCACGGCAGTCGTAGAGGGAGTCAGGAACATGTACTACGACTACGCATACAACACAGCCAATCAGATTGCAGAACTGCGAAGAGAACTCTTTGGTGAGACTGTGCACATCATTACTGAGTCCAGCACGGATTAGATGTCTGAGTGAATTGGTGCACCGCCAAGTATCACAACTTTAAGAGAAATGGTCCTTATCAGGGCCACAAAAATTCCAAGAAAAGAATACATTCCAATATGCCTTCCACCCTCCTACACCTACAAGCCATCTTACAATCCAAATCCTTGTTCTCACCTGTACATTTCATCAAACATATCGATAATCTTGTTTAGAGTTCGGACCAAAACCAAAATTTTACATGTCTAGTCTTTTCTTTCTCTCCTGAACGGAACATAAATATCAGTTTTTATGTACGTACATGTCCTATAATCAATAAACACATTAATGAAAAATCAATCAATCAATCAACGAATCCTAATAATATTCGTAACGGAATAAAGAAGCGCTTGGGAAAGAATGACTTTTGTATAATAGCTATAGCTGTAGCCTTAGTGGAGACAGTTGTATTATAAAGAGTCGTATTGACAGTATGACTTTTAATGGCACAGGAAAATACACGCAAAATCACTGGTGTTTAATACATGACAAAAAGCAGATGAATACGATGACGACGAATGTAGTCAACGTTCAGTATCTGTCTTGGAATGTAGTCAACGTTTAGTATCAAGCCATTGAAGAAAAACACGAACTAGGAAATCAGTAATAATAATAATAATAATAATAATAATAATAATAATAATAAGCGTTCAATAGGTGAAGATTCATTTGATAAAAATATTTGAAAAATCAAAGATATTCTAGTGAAATGGAAACTTTTTATTATGAAAACGATGTCCGTACTAGCTGAGTCAGCTGCAGAATCGCATTTATTCATTTTACTGCCGGATGTTTCATCTCTTTTCATCTGTCTTTTGCTTTTATCTTTATATTGAAAGAAAGAATGACTGCGATTCTTGATTTGAAGCTTCTCTAAAAAGAACTTTTATTTTTTTTCCATGTAAATGTTGTTTTCGGTGCCATCGTATTGTCCGACCGTCTATCATTTACACCTGTATAAAGGCGCAATCAACGCTTTGCAGTATTTCGTCACGCTTGAATAGACGGAACGTTGAGATATTAATTATGGCAAGTGAGTGCAATGTCAGCTCAGGTAGATCTTCTCAATACCGCCAATGTCACCGTCATGGCATTGTTCGACATGATTGACTGGACAGATCCTCTAGTCTCTGCTATAAAATTGCTTGCATGTTGCCCTCTCACCAGACTTACGATTTTCAAGAAAGCCATACAAGATGCAATCCCAGAAAACACTAGTCAAGAGATTCACTCTCTTTAAGAAGAAAAGACACTTCAAGAAAGCCTGCGAGCAGATCGTTCTACTTAACAACAAATATTGTGACGAACCAGACAGAATGTCGAACTTTTATCTTCATGAAGAACATAGATGAATTTTCATGTAGTTGCGAATACTTCAATCACTAAGTATATCAGCAACAAATAAATTAAAGAATCAATCATGTCAGTAGTGCTGACAAAATCAAGAAGCGCTTGAAACAGAGCAATAATTCATTTGGAATAGTAGTAATAGTAAAAGCTGTGGTGGAACCTGTTGTAGTTTTAAGAGTCGTATCCATAATAGGACTGTTATTAGCACTAAATAAACACGTTAAATTTGCCCCGTTTGCAGCAAATTCTCATGATCATTATCGTAATCGTCTTCATCAGCACACTCCCACCTGTAAACCTTCTCAAACCAGTTTCCGACACTACCGCTAAACTCGTTCCTATGTAATGGTGTCACGTTCTTCTTTCAAACGCAACATATACCCAAAAGTGTTGGAAGGTGTTAGTATTTGTGTCAGCGTTTAAGAACAGTGGTAATTTCATACATATCTCTTTCTTATTTTCATTGTGGCGCTAGTGTTAACAACTATAACTATAATATTGAGGAAAAGACAGATTTGTCAATAGCACAATGCTACCACAATAAATTAATGGTGCTCTCATCGTTATTATTCTCCAATCATTATTATCAACAGTATCATCTGCAGCGCAATGATTATAATTGTTATAATGCACTTTATCATTAGATTAAACTGATAATCGATGATAGTTTTCAATTTTATCATAGCCTAGATCAAGTTCATTACGAAAATCATCATTAATGGAAAGATTCGTCATATGTGAGACAACAATGAATTTAATAGAGTGTGAGAGGTTTTAGGCACACCTCCCTTGAGAACTCACGCACAACAGGGTTCATGAAGTGTGCAGTAGCTACGTAGGGACCTCTAAAACATGAAGAAGGTGAATTATAAAAGCTGCTAGAGATGGACGCCCAATGTGATCCAAGCAACCATCGTTCTTCCCCACAGCATAATTTCTCATCGAATTGGCAACCCATTTAGCTTGGCACTTATGTGAACAGCGTTGTTTACCTATATGGACGGCCTTCCCTGTGAACACACGTTCTACAATTGTGAATGAAATATTTTTCAATAAACAGCAGTTTCTAATTTAATTGCTGACTTTTCAGTTTTTAATTACCTTTATTTTCAAGATATTCTGTTTCTGAAAGATCTTGAATAAGAGCACATAATGTATACGCCTTGCTGTGTACCTGGAAAACTTACGACACTGCCATTTGCTCAAACAAAACAAGATTCCTTTCTTCAAACGTGTGTGAAACAAGCATTACTGTTAAACTAGATTGTTTTTTAATAAAAATATTTTATTCGTGATATCATTTCATTGCCAGTCATAATTGAAGTTATGTTCATCATTGAAAAATAAAATGCCAATTCAGATAATTCAAGTTCCTATAAACTTTGTCGCTCGATTTACAAGAATGAACTGTAGCTATCGATGCTATGAATTCACCGAATACTCCCTTCGCTTGGTTTCTGTCTTTAATTTGTGAATAACTGATAATTTCAAGTAGTTTAACTGTTACATACACAATAAATAACTATAACAGCGTTAGAGTGTTAATTAATATAATTGACCAGACACACAGCTGTGACCACTAGGTCTTATATACATAAAACGTGCATACCTTCTATCTTTTTTAATTCCATTCCCTTTAAATTTATACAAAACTCATAATTGTAGTGGTAATACAACACAGGTCTGCTTTCAATTCAGTATAATAATATGACAAAAAAGTATGCACAAATCAGAGTTCAAAATACAGTATGCAGTTAAATAGGTTCTCAAAGAAATGCCAAGCTTTAAATTTGCATTTTTTTTATAATAATAATAATAATAATAATAATAATAATAATAATGAGGACTTTGTATAGCGCCTAATCTTTCGAAGCTCTAAGCGCTTTACACCATCAATAATGATATGACTACACTACAGAACAACAAATGATAAAAACAATGAAATTGGAAAACATAAAAACATGCTGAAAACATATAAGATAAAAAAAACATGATTAGGTCGCTAAGTTTGTCCCTGCAGTCGAAATAGGTGAGTCTTAAGAGCACTCTTAAAAGGGACCACTGTGTCTTTGTGTCTTATTTCAATGGGCAATTCGTTCCACGTCGCCGGGCCCTGGTGTGCAAACGAATGTTGTCCATATGACTTAGTTTTCACCTTGGGAACAACGAGTATACGATTATCAGAAGAAGAGCGAAAGGATCTAGCTGGTGTATACACATGGGTGAGGTTGGATAGGTATGTTGGACAGGAGTCTGTCATTGAAACATAGCACAGAGAACAAATTTTGTGTTTGATTCTGTATTGAATTGATAGCCAATGTAGGGTACAGAGTAGTGGTGAGGTGTGCTCTGATCGAGGTACTCTAAAGATGATCCGTGCAGCTATGTTTTGAACTTTTTGAAGTTTCTGAAGTAAATATTGTGACGAACCAGACAGAATTGTGTTTCAATAGTCCGGTTTTGAAAGTACTAATGAACACACAAGTGTTTCAGTGGCATCAACTGAAAGATATTTGCGAATGGAACTGATGCGTCTCAATTCAAGATATGCAGCCTTGCATATGTTCATGACATGTTGGTGCAATGTGAGAGTACTGTCTAGAGTAACGCCTAGGTTCCGTACTGACTGTGAATTTAATGTTGGTGTTGCTGATATTTATTGTCTGAGGTAAAGGATGTGAATGAGAAAGTCTTTGTGTTGTGATCAGAATATCCTCGGTTTTATCATCATTCATCTGCAGCTTGTTACATGTACTCCATGATTTCACATCAGAATTGCATTTTTCTACTCCATGGATGGTAGCATCAACTTTAGTTGGGTGGCTAGACTTGTATATTTGGGTGTCATCAGCATACAATTGGTGTTACACTGGGTGATGATCTACGACACTTAAGAGCGGCTGAGTATACATAATAAAGAGAACAGGTCCAAGAACAGATCCATGTGAAACACCACAACATACATCAACTGGGCTGGAGTGTATTCCATTTGCAGATATAATTTGTGTCCTGTTCACTAAGTAGGACTTGATCCACTGTAAGGTTATATTCTGAATGCCAAATACATGCTGGCGACGGTGAAGTAATATTGTCTATTGTGTCAAATGCTGCAGATAAATCCAGGAGAGTAAGGACTGTAATCTTTCCACTATCCAAAGCAGAGAGAATGTCATAAATACTTTTAGAAGAGTAGTTTCCGTACTGTGGCAAGGGCGATATGCAGACTGTACATTGCTAAAAAGACTGTTTGAATTCAACTGAGATACAAGTTGAGTTAGAACAACCTTTTCTAAGATTTTTTATATGAATGGAAGATTAGAAACTGGGCGTTAGTTCTTTAAATCGTGACGGTCAAGTGTTGGTTTCTTCAGCAGTGGCTTTACGATGGCAGTTTTGAAAAATGATGGAAATTCCCCTGATGAGAGAGAGAGAGATATTAATAACATCAGTTAGTCAAGGCAATATTGGGTCTAAGCACTCAAGCAGCAGTGATGTCGGAATTGGATCCAGTTCACAAGACTTTCGTGCACTTTTTATCACGATTGTCCGTACTAAATCAATAGAAACAGGTTCAAATGCTCCTAACGGTTGTCGCTGAAATTCTGTATCATAACTGCATGGTGACGAATCAGTTGAAATTGTGCTGTCGAGCGAATCTCTAATGGTTTGTACTTTGTCATCAAAGAAATTTACAAATTGGTCTGGTAGGTCTAGAGGAAAGAAGGTTGTTGGAAGTGATGTACATTTGTTCCTTGACATTAGTTTGTTAGTTATCTCGAAGAGCTCTTTGCAGCTGGAACTCTCCATGATCTTAGTATTGTAGTGGGATGATTTGGCTAAATGGACTATGTTTGTGACGCTCTTCTTAGCGGCTTCGTGGATTTGTTTATAAATAGCGAGTCTGGTGGAAAGCCAAAGTCTCTCCACTTTTCGGAGCTGTCTTTTAGCAGTGCGAAGTGGTCCCTAACACTGCTTTACCATTGAGAACACTTTCTTTCTTTTTTTTTTTTAATTGATACTCTGCATTTGGTGGCTGGGGCATGTTTTTCAAGCAATGAACGCAGGCAGTTATCAAGTTGTTCCGCTGTTGGATGTAAGAAAGTTCTTAGGTTTTCTTGGATGTCATGCATGAAATTGGTTCTATTTATCATACAGAGGTTTCTCTTAGTAGCAAATAGAGGTGGAGGGTTAGGGACTGATACGTCGAGATGGCATACAATGCAGAGGTGATCCGATGCAAGTTCGTGGGATACAAGGGTGGATTGCAGAATATTATCATCAGGTCTATAAAGAAACCAGTCTAAAATGTGACCAAGTTTATGGGTAGGTTGGTTAACTGTTTAAGTTTGAAAACATGAATGGAATCTAGGAGTTTTGACATGTATGGTTTACCAGGACAGTCAAAGTGAAAGTTGAAATCTCCAAGAATAATTAGGTTGCCACCTATCGAATTTCCATACTCTAGAAGATTTGGAAACTGCTCCAAAAAAGAGAGATTCAGTCAGCTTGTTTTTCTACTAGGAGGAGGACGGTAGAGACAGAAAAACTGGACTGACCTTTGTTCCAGTGTGAGCGTTGTTTGGAATAGTTCAAACGACGTGTGGCAGAAATTGAAGGTTGTGTTGTACTTAAGGCATTTGATCTTGGAATTCTTTGTAATTACAGCAATTCCATCTCCGCAAGAGTTGCGAGGGAACGACTTGATGGAGTAATCGCTGGGTGTTAAATCAGCACACTTAGATTCATCACCTGCGGAATGTAACCAAGTTTCTGTCAGGAAGAAGACGTCAATATTCTGGTCGTTGATAAAATCAACAATTTCTGTATGCTTTTCCGGTGCTCCTACTGATTGAGCGTTGAATAATGCAATACATAGTGGTATCCCTGGGACAGTTGACACAACGGTTGAAGATTTAAGAGGAATTTGTTGAACCAGGTTATTAAAATTAACGGCAGAATTTTTAAGTTGTTTATCCATTACGGGCGAGAGGGAGATAACTGGAATTCTTCCTGTTCTACGCCGGCCAGCTTTGAAAAAACGTTTCTTTTTTCGCTTCCGTTTACATTTGAGAAATGATGAATGTGTTCCCAGTTCGTTTAGTCTTGAGCACAATGTAGTATCTAGAACCAAGGTGTGGTCATTTAAACCAATTAATGAGGGTCCGTCGTATTGTAAGAGGTCATGTGACAGTGGTTTATTAAAAAACAAATGACGTCTTAACATTGGGACAAAACAGCTGAGAAAAATTCTGTTCTCGTTTCCAAAACAAGGAGATGAATTAACACATACGAACGGAACAGCCAATGCATGATGAAACACAATAATGTAGACGATGAAAGAGAACAAGCACAAATACCATAAACATGAGATTGACTTATACCTGTATGTAATTGATAGGAAATGATAGGAAATGATTTATTTTCTCAGAAAAGGCATTTATTATAAACATTGCCTTTAATCTGTTGATACTCTAGAAGAAACAATGGCATAGATGAAAACCTGACCAGGTACTCGCCATTTGCATTACTAGTCACATGACTTCACACATCTCAAACAACATTGAAAGTCAAATAGTCATGTGGTATCAACAACAAACTCCTTTGAAATTGTTGTTGTGGAGAAATTCAATTATATTAAATGAAAGCCAGATAACTTTTGTACAAACAAGCAATCTGGCCAGTCTGATTGATCAAGAAGAAAATAAATGTCTATGTGGGAGTCACGTGATACAACAAAACTCCAGAAGTTATTCTTGGCAGATATAAATATGGAGAATTTTGTATTCTTTCATTTTCATACTTTTATTACAACCAGTATACGACTTTCATTAAAAAATATTCTCTACAACATTTGAAAATTTAGGTTATTAGCTCTGTGTACTCTTCCAACTAGCATGCAAATCGACAGTACCAGGTTATATTTCATAAATGACGTTTTATTTAGTCTTTCAGCAGATTAAAGACATAAAGATTTTAATACTCACAATTTCTGAGAAAAAAAGTAATTTTTATTTAAACTTCATGCATGTATCCCTCAATCTAACAACATTTATGTTTGCTCGGCCATCCAGTAAGCGGCTACAATTTGCCATGACCATGTTGGCTTCTTGTAATGCCAGACTAATCTTCATACCTTTAATGTAACAAAAGATATGGATATCGAGCTGGCATTGAAAATATATGTCTATTAGATGAATCTATTCCACTGAAAATTCCCAGCTTTTTCCAGATTCCATATTTGCAAAATTCAAGAACTTTTTATGCTCAGTGAAAAAACTGGCAGCATGGGCTTGAAATTAAATGGGTCCATTTCCCTAATTTACTGAACAAGCATAATATCAGACATTGTTTTCAAGTTCATTTGTTCTTCTGTATGTTGTGCCTATTCCATCAGCCACCACACACATGAATGCCTGCCATGATTGATCATCCATATAATCAAAGATGTTCACTCTCTTGCCCAAAGGATTCCTGACAAAAACAACCAGTGCGAGTCTAGAATGTATTACATCTTTTATTTTCTTCAACAATGTTTTCAAATACTTTTTTAAAACAGGAACGATTCAGATATCTCTTTAGTTTATTTATATCTAGCCTGTCTTTTTCCCACTTTTAAAGATAAGTATGACGTTTACAGTTTTAAAGTGGTCCGTATAGGTTTCCAAGGAGATTATGATTGTATACTTTGCACAAAATAGAACTAATTGATATTGATAGACAAAAGGTAAATGCTCAGCATATATTTTATCATGTCCACATAATTTTTATCTGCTCCATCAACAATATTTGAATCCACAATATTCTTCACGGCGTTCCTAAAGTCAGCTGCAAACGATTTGTTAAACAAGTATTTGGTGTTTCAGTTCTTAGAGTTTTAAAATGTTGGTGCCATGTGTCATGAGTCAAATCAGGGTCATGTATTATTTCTCCTTCCACTTTTAGTTTGGAGATATTCTGTCTCTGTCCCTTCTTATTAAGCCTTACTATTCTGTAGAATTTCCCTACGTCCAGTTCTGAAGCTTTTTAGCTCGTCAAATTGTTTGTACTGTACTTTTGCCTTATTTTCTGAATTTTCTTTTCACATTTTTATATTCTGCATAAATTATTGATCACATGGCCGTTTGTCTTTTATTCATAATGCTTGTTTTATTTTAATCTCTTTATATAGTTCAACCACATTAGTAAATTTCCATTAAGGTTTTAGGCGATGCAGGAAGGTTTTATTTGGAACTTTTGTCAGCTGTGTTGCACAAAACAGTCGCAACAGTATCAAGGCCGTTTTGTACACCTTAAATGTTGCATAAAGGTAGCTCCATTGAATTTAAGTGCTTGCTGGTTTCACTTCTGTACCGCTCCTGCTGTTCTGAAGAAGTTGCTTTTCGCCAGTTGATTATAACTGGATATCTGGAAAATGTTGATTCCAGGAGTTTGTCTGGAACTAACAATTCTGCTCGTGCAGGTAAATAATCGTATGAATTGAGATGATGGTCATCTTCAATATTGGCACTACAGACTACATCATCTTTTTTGGAGGAGGGTCCAAAATGTAGTCAATGAAAGACAAGCGTTTTCCATCACATGTGCAATATTTATATCCTGGTATTCCAGAATGGGAACTATCATATGTTGACATTTGATGCCTTTCTTAAAGAAAGGAATGTAGTATGTAACCTTTACTATTTGTACTTTTCACAATCATTCTTTTTTAGTAGCTCTACATGTATTCACAAAACCTTTATGACTATATTCATCCTAAAGGCGTTCCATTTTCCATTATTTCTTTATAATCATCTAAAGAGGCATTTGTGTAAGGAGACCACACAACAAAAACAATCTGATAACAGGCAGATTAATTTCAACTGCAATAACTGTTGCTTCCGATTGTCATTCATATGACGAACTGGTATTGATTTCCAAAAGCACTGCATGTAAGTCAGGTTTTGTTTCACAAGTTCAAGTTGGGATTATTGTTATTAGTTCATTATTGACCTGGCCCTAAAACAGGAGATGACCTGGCCCTAAAACAGGGGATGACCTGGCCCTAAAACAGGAGATGCAGTCTCACCAACCAACATATATGCTGATGCTCAGAACAACCATGCCAAAGTTGAAGCAAAAAAAACCCATAACACTTCTCTCAATAGACCAGACTTCAAAATATGTTGCAAGGTAAATGGTATGATACCCAATATGAAAAAAAAAACAACTAAAGTCTTGTTAATAACTGCACAGCAGAAAAGTGCATGTTCTACATGATAACGCTAGTCTGGAAATAACGTGTTTAGATACATTTCTTGGAATAGTTGTATATAATGCTCATCATATAAATTGTATTTTAATGAGAGGAAAAAACAAAAACATTTATCTTTGGCTGGTAAAGAAAATCAAAGCCTTCTTTCCATTACGGAGCTACTTGTTACAAATTTCACATTCAACTGCAATGTGACTACTGTGTTAATTTGAGGGAACACAACACACACAACTGCCACAAATATAAGAAAACTTTCCAGTCTTCAGGAAGGGGCATGTAACATAATGCTTTAACAGCAAACGGAATATGTTCCAAATTCAAGCTTATATTCAAAGTATACCAAATACATGAAACAATATTTCAAAGTCCAAAGAACTCGGCACCAAAACACCATTTTCTGGAAACATAATCTATTGGTACCCCAAATCTAAGCTCATAATTACAAAATTTTGAAGTACCAAAGCTAAGAAAGGAGCTATTCATAAATAGCTATTTTTTCAGGTGTGATTGTTTGGAATAATATTTTGCAGTGTACAAAATCCAAGCAACTCTTCCTTCCTCATTAGGTTTATTATGGATGAAATCCTAAAATAAATGTTACACCACCTATCTCTGTATGCCTTTAAATAAACAAACAATAATAGTGGAACTATCTAACCATCATTTTGTAATTTGCGAGATCAATGCCGATATAATTAAAGCACTTTTTTCCTCTTTAATTTTACTGAATTTAAAACCATTTCAGTTCACATATATCTCTTCTTTTAAGTAACTGTAGCAATGGGATAGGACTAAAAGAGTTCACATCTTGTAAAATGTGGTGTGGTGTATGATTGAAAAACTAAACTTAATTATGTAATACTTACTCACCACTATTATGCTTATTCAATGAACACATGAGCTTTAACACCACTTGTCATTAATTTGCATTTGAGTGGTTCATAACCAAATACACAACATTATACATTCAGTGATATTACATCGATTATGCAAATTATAACTAAAATGGAGACTCTTCCACCATCACCTGAATCTACAGGCACACACAGCAATAGTTTGCTGGATATGGGGATGGGGGATGGGCCTATACTAAAATAAAGACAGGGAAAAAAACATTAAAACATTTATCTGAAATTTAAATGTACAAGCCATCATAAATCAAGTATTATGCATCTTTAAAAAAATAGAAAATTTTGATGTATAATTAGTAAAAAATTAAGTCTCATTCAGTTAACCAAGCTATGGTACTTACACAATAGCCAGTTCATTGCTTAGACATCCAAATGTTTGTTTCTCTGAACCCAGTGTCTCACATGCATCCATCTGATAGTTAGCACAGACACAGTGCCAAACCTTCATAAACTTTCACCCAAAACTAGCAGACTGTCATGCAACAAATTTCTCTTCAGTGCCAAACTATCAGAACTTTCAGCACACTACTTTAAAAATGTTTACACTGATGACTTGTTATCTGCTTAAGAAGACATGAGAGGAACTCCAGGTGTATCACAATACAAAGTTTAGACCTAAACTGATAATTCAAGAATATAGGAAATAATGTAAAAGATACAGGACTTTTAAAGATTTAATGCAAATATTACAAGTGATGACATGGACAATAACTGCCACTGGAAAGTGACTAATATACCTCACCATGTTTACACAGGTGTGACAAAAATACTGTCCAAATAAAGTAAATATGAAAAACATGGTGTTGATTTACTTTTTTAGATACAATGTTATAAACATATTTAACCTTTCCAAAATTGCACACAAACTGATTATAACAAATTCTCTTTTATAACCAATCTGATTCAGATCAGATCTCCACTGTCCTATATAAAGATCTGACAACGACCTGGTCATCTGTTATTACCATAATGCTAAATTTATGAGCCAATCAGTTGAAGTCTTATATCTTCACATTTGGGAGGCAGAACAGTTTGACTGATGAATGTTACACTGTGCTGAACAATTTGATTCACTTTCAGATTTCTGAAATTTGCACTTCCACTAATTCAAAGTTCACCAGAATAGGTCCTCTGTGTGTGTGAATGTGATTTAGATTTTTAATGTAGCTTCAAGAATTTTTCAGTCATATCGTTATGATGTATGCAGTGCGGCAGTTATAGTGATGTCTAGCACTGGGACATCATGTCACAGACATTTAGTCATGATGTCCCACCCAGTCACATTATCCTGACACCAGTCAGACCAGTCCTAACACTAACCTCTTAACACTGAGCGCCAAGCAAGTTAGCTGTTAATACCATTTTTATAAGATTTTGGTATGACTCAGAAGGGGATCAAACCCATGACCTCCTGCATCATAGGCAGATTCTCTAACCATTAGGCCACTGGAGCAGTCAACAGGTCCTCTAAGTAGCTGCCATCAGATCTACACTTAGGACAGTGGAGATCTGATTTTAATCAGATTGCTTTAATAACATAACATTATCTTCTTGATACATGGCTATTTTATCTAGCTGTTCAAGTAACTAAGTCACATTATTATAATCTAGATCACAAGAGGCAAGAAAGAAAGTCAAGTGAAATTACCCAGCTGCAATAATAAAATAAATCTAAACTAATTCCTCGGAATTCACGACCATTCTCATGTTAAAAAGCTCGCAGTATACTGAATGACATAAAACATCAGCAATTAAAGACTAATAATGAAAACAGTATTTGATATTTATGAAAGATCCATTTACAGATAATACAAGTTTTTAAAACAGATATTTGCAAAACAGTTAATCAATAAATAAATTAGCTTAAAATCTGGTTATTATTTATTAATATGCCTTAAATTCATTTCCTTCATTATGTCTTGAACAGCCTAATATAGTGGGAGTCATAAAATGTTGCAACTGTCAGTTTGGATTGACCAATTATTTCTGAAAATCAGTTCTTTCAGACACTACAATCTCTACATATATACATGATCATACATGTAAATTAGTTTTATATTTCATTAGCTAGAGAATATACTCAATTATAAAACAAATCCAACTGCATATTGCACAGACCCATCACTGCCATCACATAATGCACCAAGAGATCTGGGTCTGTATAGTTTGTCTGGTGTAATCAGTAGAACAACATAGACCTCTATCTGCCAACACATTATGCTATGGCAGTTCAGGATCTTTGGTGTTTGCAGTTTGACTTGACTTATGAGCGAGTCTACACAGTAACTATATGGATCATCTTAAGTGAGGTACTGGTTAATTATCAGTTTAAGGAGTGAAATGTGAATCCATCAATTCTGACCAACAAGTTCTGATCTTTAAATTGTATGAACCTGGTCCTAATTTTCATACCTAATTCTGCATACTACCTGTCATACATTACTTACACCAAAGACTGAATACAAGATTACACTATTATGAACTAAATATTTATATTATTTTCATCCTGATTTTATAAACAATTTTGATTAGTCTATGATTATGACCTCTACCTTGTTTGGGACAGGTTCTAACGAGTCATTTTCTGAAGAAACAGCACAAACTGAGGCTGATCCTTCAGCTGAGCTTTCATCAACACTGAATGGAACTTCAGCTTTAGGAACTGAACCTGCTAATAGCTGATCTGTAGCATTTTCCATTTCCTTTGATTTTTCAGTAGGTTTAATAGTAGCCTCCAATTCCTTAGATTCACTTAAAATATTGCTTCTGGAGTCACCCTTTTCTTCTTTCTTAACTGTACTTTTTTTTCTAATAAAATCCATGATTGATCGCTGATCACATGGCAACGGTTTTGCCTCTTGCACTACATCTTTAACAATAATTCTATCATCTCTTGATTGTACCTGTATTACAGGTACAGTGGATGATGGTGTTGCTTCTGTAGTAGGAAAATCCTTAGCAATGGAGGTGACTCCAGCAGCTTGGATTTGTGAGAGGGTCATTGGTTGTGCATACTGCATGATATTGGGAGTGTTGCGCTTCTCACTGATGCCATTAGCTTCCTCGGCCTTCGGGGTGGCCTGATTCTGATTCTTGCTAATATTCACATCAGTGACATACTCCCAATTATTTTCTACAGGTAAGTTTTCAAGGCCATATTGCTTGAGCACTTCCTCGTAGACATACCAACAAATTTTCCTGCCTTTCCTCTTTTCTCTAACTGCAACTGAAGGAATTTTCATCTCTAACTGTCGCTTTGAGATACTAAACTCATGCTCGGAAATTTCCAATAACTTTGGGTTCTTGCTCTCTTCCTGAGGGAAACTGGCAGCATCAGCATCCTCTTCTACCTCCATCTCAACTTCCAGAGACTCCAAGGGAATCTTCCCCTCGTTAGTTCTGCTTTCCTCAGGGCCAGTTGGAGACCCTTTCTCAGTAGTTTTAATCTTCCAGTACATCCTAAACTCTTTGATAAGCTTTTGAATTCCATTAAAGTTCCCATGGACAAGCTGAATAAGGGCAGGAATGGCTGAAAAGGAGAAGGAATGACTTTTAATAAATACCATGAAAGGCGGCACATTTTATGTCACCTTATGCTGAACATGCATTGTAGGACATGGTTAACTCTATGTATGTGGTCTTGAAGTAAATTTATATCCTGACATAATTATTTATTTCTTATCAGACTGTGGTGACCCATACGTGTCATCCCTGAGAAAAGTATAGGCATAATTTTTACCAAAGAGGGCTAATCTGAACATCAAAGTGTGATCTATACTAATAGTACTAATATTAGTACCCCTACTTTATTGAGGCTACTACATCATAGCCAATATGGTACAGGCCATAATTATAATATACTGTATGAAATAGGCACATTTATTATAGTATACTGTATGAAATAGGTACATTTATTATAGTACACTGTATGAAATAGGTACATTTATTATAGTACACTGTATGAAATAGGTACATTTATTATAGTACACTGTATGAAATAGGCACATTTATTATAGTACAATAGGTACATTTATTATAGTACACTGTATGAAACAGGCACATTTATTATAGTACACTATAAAAATAGGTACATTTATTATAGTACACTGTATGAAATAGGCACATTTATTATAGTACACTGTATGAAATAGGCACATTTATTATAGAACACTATGAAATAGGTACATTTATTATAGTACACTGTATGAAATAGGCACATTTATTATAGTACCCTGTATGAAATAGGCACATTTATTATAGTACACTATGAAATAGGCACATTTATTATAGTACACTGTATAAAATAGGTACATTTATTATGGTACACTGTATGAAATAGGCACATTTATTATAGTACACTGTATGAAATAGGTACATTTATTATAGTACACTGTATGAAATAGGCACATTTATTATAATACACTGTATGAAAAAGGTACATTTATTACAGTACACTGTAAGAAATAGATACATTTATTTTTGCTATTGACCTGCATCTGCAAGGCAAAATATTTGGCAAAACTAGGCAAAATCCACATGGATTAGAACATGAATACAAACAAAAGATATACTTAAAAATTACTTATATTTAACACTCACATTAACTAGTCTACATGTCTAACTTTTGCCTAATGATTGTGTGAAGTCCACAAATTATGCAATGTGCATGACAATGTGCTCATTCTGCGTGCTTTATTGCATCAATCTCATGTTCTTCTTTACAAATTTACAAACCAGTGTTATTTGTCCTTTTCTGATAGGACATCTTTGGAAGATTAAATAGGCCATATGCTCTAAGAACTTTCATTGAGAAGTTAAAACAAAGAAAGCCCATTTCACTTAATATCTAAGGCCATTCTAAGTACAGACTGGTTCAATAACTAACTTGCCTATAAATATAATAAAGCTGTGAGACAAAGTTTCAAATTAAAGAAACCTGTCAGTTTTCTTGGAGGTTGGTATATACAGTTGCTGTGAAGAGAAAATTAAGAAATAGATGTATATCTTTAATCATCAACTTAGCTCTTATGCTATTCTTATGCTGCAGTCTCTCATTTTAGAATATTCTCAGTTACAATGAGAAGTGAAATTAAAAAAAAAAGATGAAAATATAAATGATAAACTTTTTATTGCTTTATTTTTTAATTGTTTAATGTGCTGGGAAAGTGTAATCCGTACACAGGCAAGTGTAAGACATAATTCAGTGAAAAATGCAGTGGTTGGCTTGTACACTGTGACCTATGATGTTTTTTAACTAGTCTACATGTCTGAATTTGCCTAATGATCGTGTGAAGTCCAAAAGTCAAGATAGCTGAAGAATTAAATACATAGAGCAAAATCCAAATTTCCCCTCAAAGTCTGAGATCTTACCTTGCACTAAATATGCTTCCTTTTAATCCAGGCTCACAACATAACTGAATGAAGTGAAGGTACAGGGTAGTGGACAAAAAAGTTTGCACTGAAACCATATTTTTGTCTCTTATTTCAATGACCCTGTCTTTTGACCTTAGTACCCCAAATTTTGAGGTTTTAGGGTTTTGTAGGGGTTTAAAAAAAATATATGCAAGCCATCCAAAAGGTTTGGTCCTTGCATACAATGTAGAAATTAATGTTATTGTGCAAATACAATTTTCTTCTTTCAATCACAGTGAAGTAGATTTTTAAACCTTTGACTCCAATTTAAATACAGTTCCAGAGAGTTCTTCCTCTGGGCTGTTCCAGTAAAACATACACTCTCCAGGAGGGCACTTTCAAATTCAAGCAACAGATAACTGAAGCAATTAAAATTACGATCCACCATCAGATATGTTTTAGTCGAAAAACACAACTCCCTACAGAAGCGCGTTTCTTTAAACATAATACTATGGGTTAGATAAACACTGCTTCCAACAGCATATTTTTTAAAACATAATTTCTGGCTATGGGTTAGAAAAACAGTCCCCTACAGAAACATTTGTTATACATAATTTCTGGTTATGGCTTAGAAAAACACTGCCCCCTACAGAAATGTGTTTTTTTAAACACAATTTCTGCTTATGGATTAGAAAAACACTGTACCCTACAGAAGCATATTTTTTTAAAACATAATTTCTGGCAATGGGTTAGTGGGTGGCAGAAGCAATTTTAATGGGTTCGGGACAGAAGTGATTTAATTGACAGCGGGCTGGAGGTAATCTACTGAATTATATCTACTGAATATTTCCATTTGAATTCTTTCATTATAATTAATCTTTTGTCCTTTTGTTTGTTTGTCTGTCAGCCATGTATGTCTCTGATACTGTGAAATCCAAAAAATTCTTGGTGCTTTATTATTTGTAGATGTCAGATCTTACTATTCCTTGTTAATATTTTTTTCAACAAATGTTTTCAATTATTTTTTTTCAATAAATGTTTTGATAACATAATACATGATTTGTCAGAGAGAAAAAAACACATTAATGCCTGTGGAAGTGATGTCACACATTTTCATTGTCATCAAAGCTATCACCAACCAGTATTTGCCGAATGAAAATGTCGTCTAAAGACAAACCCTGTTGAGATTCCGATGTTTGATTTCCATCAAATGAACCTGACTGGAATAAGACATAACATTACCCTGATGCATTGTGTGTGTGTGTGCTATGAAAACAGTTGGAATGTGGGTAAATACACTCAAAAACATTGCATTAAGAGATGCCATGTATAAGCAATTTTTGAACAAGCATTAATTTTCCAACCATTATGGCATTGTCTGGACAAAAGATTACTGGGCATGCACTGGGTCATGGGGCTTCCGGATTATTCCAGACTATCATTGAATCCTCATCACAGGACAAAAG
This sequence comes from Unio delphinus, assembly GCA_029339505.1. Lineage (NCBI taxonomy): Eukaryota > Metazoa > Mollusca > Bivalvia > Unionida > Unionidae > Unio > Unio delphinus. The sequence goes on from JAQISU010000106.1 coordinate 4,307,955, forward strand.
AAGTTACTGTCTTGGGAAGGCAAATTATGCCACAGCAACAGGTCATGTATTGTTGATATTAAAACAAGATTTCTAATATTTAATACTTACCTGTACGACGTACTACTGCATTGCTTAAGTTTCAAGGATACAAGTCTACTGTATCATTTAAATAATTTCCTCCTACAATTAGTGTTGGAAGGTGCTGAAACAGACATAGCTAGCTGCCAACCAAAATTAATGTCTTCAAATACTTGTATATATGTCTATTATCTAATAATTGAAAACTAACCCTCCTCTGGCACAGCTTTTTTCTGGCAATTTCCTTTTCCTGTGGAGCCCTTCTCATTTTCTTTTTCCTCTGTGACTTCTGGAGCCATCTTGTAGGACAGAGATGTAAGGATTGGGCAAGATGTCAAAATCACTGCCTGAAATATAAATACACATTTGTACCAAAATTATTTTTCTCAAGGATCAATATTGATTGTTCATACTTGGCCGGAGACTGGTAAAATTGCCAAATAACTCCTCTCCTTGTACTTAGTCCACCAAACTAATGAGAGAGAAAACACAAAACAAAAAAAAAAAATTAGAGACTGTTGCATCAATTGCACACAAAAAAACTACAATAAAACATATTATCTCTCGGATTCATGCAGAATTCTGAAGGATAAATTCAAAGACTTTTCCCAAACTTTCAAAGACCACAGAGATTTCCAAGTCCTATTTTCGCTAACAATATTTATACAAGTTATGTTATAAGAGAAAACAACGACTGCAAAATACTACAATATTGTTTAATGATGAAACTCAAACTATAATTAATTTCCAAAAAATTATTTTATAATGATCTGAAAGAGAGGTTAACATTCATATGTACCTTTAGCAAAAGATTTAATACAATATAAAGCACTGCTTTATATGCATTATTGTAGTTTTTTCTCTTCAATCATTCTGGAAAGAGAAGCCATCGCTGTCATCTTTTCTTCTGCTCTTATCCTAAGAGCATTTGACTCTGTGACAAACACAAGAGCTGTTTTATGTTGCTGATGTAGTGTTAAATGCCTTTTCAGCATGCCATGGCAGCCATTATTAATCGTCGAGGAAGAACCCGAGAAAACACCCTGAAAGATCGACCGACCCACGAGAAGCTACTGGCAAGCTTTCTCACATACCCACATTGGCAGAATCTGAGACTCGAACCCATGCAAACAGAGGTGAGATGGCAGTGATCCGTAACAGAGAGCGCTTTAGACCACTAAGCAACTCTGCCACCCCCCAAGCTGTTTTAACTCTGTTTCTTCCGCCTTTGAACAGAAGAAGCATGTAGACTGACAATGTCAGTTTCGAGACACTGCTTTTTGGCTTAAAGTTCTTCCATGGTTAACTCCGTTTTCTTTCCTTTTCCGATTTTCTCCTCATGCTCCTCCTATGCTTTCTTCTTATCCACATTGGCATGGTACTTTGAAGGCATATGTCATCATTTCACTGCTAATGACGATTCCAAAGGTCCAACTGCTTTTCTCCTTGTGTTAGCAACATGCAGTGCACATATTCTGACAAAGGGCTTCATCTGTTATCTCATGCAAGAAATCATTATTCTTAAAGTAATTATCAGTGATTTTTCCAGATGCCTTCTGAGCTTCAATTTTTCTGTATGCATCTTCTTTTGTAGGTGCTGTTCCAAACTCTTCCTTATCCCCTAGGTCAGACAAAATCCAATTAATTGCTGGCCCATCCATTAATAGCTTAAGAAGTCCCCTTACCTGGCTAGGTCAGACAAAATCCAATTAATTGCTGGCCCATCCATTGAAAGCTGAAGAAGACCCTTATCCCCTAGGTCAGACAAAATCCAATTAACTGCTGGCCCATCCATTGACAGCTGCAGAAGACACTTATATCCTAGGTCAGACAAACAAGTCCACCAAATCTTCAACATGAAGATGACCAAGAAATTGGAAAGTGATATAATATGTGCTGATTTTGCTGCAGTCCCATATTCATACATGCAACTCTATTTGCTTCTCTTGTATATCTTTTTTCAGAGTTTCATCAAACAGAAGGACATACAAGCTGGCCTCACTGACTTTCAACAACTGATTAGCAAAATACTATTTCCAACACACCAAGATAGGCTGCCTTGTTTTCAATGCATGAAAACTGTTCCGCAATCGAACCGTCAGGAAACATTGCTTCGAAAATATTGTTGATGCCCTTGCTAGAGTTCAGGCTGTAGAGGCTGATGAACAGTCTTGTTTTAAAAACATTGTGAATTAGTGTAAAGAACATTTTGATTGGCCAAGGCTGATGGACTTGTCCAATCAAATTGAATCATTCATCAAATGAAAGATGCCAGGAAACAATCCTATGTAGTCTTTGTATGTGTTCACATTTACAATATTAACAAAATGCATCGCTTTTCAGATGCTTCTTGCATTTAGTGTGAAGCAAACTTTTTCTGCTTCATCTCCTTTTCAGAGTCCTTCTGAGTTTCTTGTTTCACTTTTGCAGTCTTTCTCAATCGGATGCAGTTAGCAGTCTTAAGCTATACTCCTTTTTAATTTTTTCAGCATTTTCATTTGCCAATTTGAGCAAACAAGATTTTACAACTATTTCTGAAAGGATTTGTAATATTCTAGTGTTAAATAAGAGGACTACTCAATTTATTTCTTTATATGCAAAGAACATGTCCAAATGGTTGATCTTAGGCTACAAAAAGGCTCCATTGACACATATATGCTAATGTTAGTACCTAATCCACAGGAGTAGGGGTACTACTGTTAATACTAAAGCCAACTGTGCTTACAGAATTTTGGTGGCAGCTGCTTGATACTAGATGCCTTTTCATAATTCTCTTTTCTGGCAGGAGAATCTTAATACAAGTAACAGAGGTTGCTAAGTGTCTCTTCCAGATGCCACTCTGGCAGTGTAACCATGATCCTGTTTGCAACAAGAACTTTCAAGGGTGTGAACGATTAATCTCTGCATTCAACATGTCAAACATTAGGTCCATCCATCTACTAAAATTTATAGGAGGTTAATGTGCCAAGATCTTCGATGATTGAACACAACTTGCCAGAACAGACATTTTCAGGAAAAAATTAACTCTGTTTTAACAGATCCTCAAGTGGTAATTACTCAAAGCTGCACGTTTGACCATTTGAATTTAACGATCGAATTAAACCGGAAATCAAGTGAAGTCAACTGTTACGGGAATTAACTCTTGTTATACAAAATGAAGAGAGAAATATAAAAAAATCCAAATTAGTACTTACCTTGTAGATTAGATCAATGAAATAACAAACTTTTCAGAAGAAATTAACCTCGTATTAACAGTCAAGTGGTAATTATTTAAAGCGGCATGGCCGACCATTTGAATTTTCCAATCGACTTACACTGGAAATCATGTTGTATATACTGTGAGTGGACTTGTATATGAAATGAAACCATTTATGGATCATAATTTTATCAAATTTTATTTAATTGGTGCTTGGTGCTATATGGAATTGTAAGTAATAAAGTTCTTTAACTCCATTGTAAAAAAAACTATGACTTTTCTGAAACTTTGCAAGGTTTTGACAAATTCCATTACTTTTCCAGGATTCCATGACCCACGGAACCCTGGCTACAGGTGTCATTTTGGGGAATTTGATTACGCACATCTTTAAAGGGTGTTTATTCACTTTATTTCATGCCTTATACATTAAAATTCCATTGATGCCAAAATAAAAAATGCTTAATGGCAAAGTCAATGATAACATACTTCAAAATGTTTTAGGCACAGTCAAGCAAGCCAGGTGAATAAAACTGGTTTTGTCATGCACTATGTTGTAAACGGGAAAAACTTGTACTGCAAACATAAAAAGAGATGCGACAGTGCCATTATTTATAAAGAAAGCCTGAGAAAACACTGGCAGGAAAAAAATTGGCACACAAAGTCTAATAAATTGGAGGCATGTTAAGTTATGTAACTTTGTATACATACTGCATGCTATGTTATGTTTATTACTTCAATTCGTACATAATACATATTTTCCCACACAAATATGTGCTCTCATACATGTAAAAGACTAGAAACACTGCTGTCAATTCAGATTTATATTAGCTAAATTGTACATCAAGCTAAATTATCATTTTGAAGAAATGTTATATTTAGAAGCCAAGAATAAACCTTCTTGTATGTTACTCCTCTATCCCATTCATAGTTGAACATCCGTACAGGAGATGAAATAAGATGCATGTGATTTCTTGTTCATGCAATCATACCTTGATTTCCCCTGCACTAGTAATATTTCAATCCAATATAGACTTTCTTGATCCAGTGTAACACTGAACTGCCATTTTAAAAGTCCATAGCGATCAATAAGTTTTGTCTGGAAATCTTTTTAATGACAAAGCATGGATTACTCAAAACTGATGAAAGAACAAACTTGGTTATAAATATATTATGTGTAAATTATTTTAATAATTTTTTTAAAACTTGTATCATAAAATGTGCTTACATGACCCAAGCTGAAAACATTTATGAATGGTAAGAGCTTGTACACATGTTGCAGACCTGCCAACTCTGACTAGCTTCTCAGTAAAGCAATTAAAAAAAAATACTTCCCGCAGTTTGGACCAGTTTTCATCTAAGCGTAACAAAATATTATGTACCACTACTGTGAAGCTTGAAAATATGCATTTAAAGTCCAGCAGTGATTAGAATCTGATGCAGCAACAGTAAATATTGCATTCGTCAGCAGTTTGTAAAATCTATTAAACCATTATTACTTCCGGCACAGTTTCACAAACTGCAGTTCCAAAACCTACCAAACTGAATGGCTTGATATCTTAACAAAAGACATAAATTACTGAAAAAAAAATAAAATTTCATTTGTGACAACAATCATGTGACTTACTTATATCAACAAATCATGACCACCTAATTGTTGTCCCTCCTGATTTTATCCCCAAGAATGTGAATATCCTGACCACACAGATAGCCTAAGTGGTTAGAGCTGCCACATCGGACATGGCAGGTCCCAATTTTGAGGCATGGCCGAGTAATATCAAAAACATTTACAAATTGTACTAGTAGCTTCTGGACATCACTATCAACTGACATACTGCAGACATCATAGCAATACAACTGAAATTTTTTAAAGCTGCATTAAAAAACCAAGATCACACACACTGAATATTCCTTTTATTTGTCTGTGCATTAAAATGTTTCAAGAGGTATACTGTCCCTTTTGTCCCGACCTATCACTTGCTGGACACCATTTGCAAAAAATATCAAATATGCAAAATCTTGATCATGCAGATATTTTTCATCATAAAATAAAGCAACTAATAAAATTAGTTTGATTCTCAAATTCCACTGAAGCTAATATATAACCCCAATCTGAATCAAACACAGATGAGCCAGTATCCAGATTATACCAGAGAATCGACTTTCCACAATGTGTGCATTTATTCTCAGATTCACATTTTAAGCAACATTTCTGTAAGACTTACTGCAAAACTGTAAGAGTTGACAGGTCTGACATGGGATCCCACACTGAAAATTAGATTGCTACATAGATAGCAACATCTGACTATGAAATTTACCACAATGGAAAGGTGGGGTGTGAGTGTGGTGGTCCGATACTACAATTCACACCAAAGATGAGTTAGTGATTGGAGTGGTGGTTCAATTGTATAATTTACCACAAAGACGAGTTAGGAATTGGGGTGTTGGTCCAATTGTACAATTCATCACAAAGAAGAGTTAGGGATTGGAGTGGTGGTCCAATTGTACAATTCACCACAAAGATGAGTTAGTGATTGGAGTGGTGGTCCAATTCACCACAAAGATGAGTTAGTGATTGGAGTGGTGCTTCAATTGTAAAATTTACCACAAAGATGAGTCAGGGATTGGTATGGTGGTTCAATTGTACAATTCACCACAAAGATGAGTTAGGGATTGGAGTGGTGGTTCAATTGTACAATTCACCACAAAGATGAGTAGGGATTGGAGTGGTGGTTCAATTGTACAATTCACCACAAAAATGAGTTAGGGATTGGAGTGGTGGTTCAATTCACCACAAAGATGAGTTAGGGATTGGAGTGGTGGTTCAATTGTACAATTCACCACAAAAATGAGTTAGGGATTGGAGTGGTGGTTCAATTGTACAATTCACCACAAAAATGAGTTAGGGATTGGAGTGGTGGTTCAATTCACCACAAAGATGAGTTAGGGATTGGAGTGGTGGTTCAATTGTACAATTCACCACAAAAATGAGTTAGGGATTGGAGTGGTGGTTCAATTGTACAATTCACCACAAAAATGAGTTAGGGATTGGAGTGGTGGTTCAATTGTAAAATTTACCACAAAGACAAGTTAGGAGTGAGATACATTGTGAAGGTTATTTTTTGACAATAATGTTTAACACCCAAACAATGGGAATGCATTGTTAAAAACTAAAATAGGATCATTGCACAGGAGTACAGTAAAAGAAAAGATAAATCAATAACTAAATAAAACTTTCAGTGGTCAAAAAAGGTCTATTAGATGCATGATCTTATTATCAAATTTGTCATAGACCTTAAGGATATAAGGATATATTCCAAGTCTCATCAAAATCAAAACCAGAATTGTTTTAAAATGTTAATATTATCGGATGCATGATCAACTCATTATTATGCATGGATCCCACTCATTATCAAACTCATTCAAGACCATAATGATATAAGCATTATTCCAAGTCTTATATAGAATGGATCTTAAATACGGCCTCCAGAGCAAAGTTTGCCAATGAGATTCAAATTCTATGCATGGATCTCAATCATCATCAAGCAAGTCAGATTTGACAATGATAATACTTATTCTAAGTGCGATATAAATCTGGTTAGAAATATGCATTCTAAAGTGGCAATAAGCAACTGTTGACTAATGAATATGTGACACACATTCACGATAGACACATTGCTATGCCCAAAGCTCACATGGCTTAATGGCCAGACGAACTATTACTGTACAAAGATGTGGTTAACAACATAATGCTAATAAGCTCCTAACCAGAAAAGTTTTCATTATTATATTTCAAAAATCTATTAATCTATCCCTGTTCTACTTTCTCATATCAGGGATATGTAATATGTGGCAAAGTTTTTCTGCGGCATACCCTCTCCATTATGAACACTAGTGATGAAAATCGGTTAGAAATTCACAATCGATAATCGGATCCCCTTAACCAACTGATCATCGATTATAATCGATTACTAAGAGCAAATTTTAATTTTTATTAAACAGTTCTATCTTTGATCAAGGGTTCAATATGTTTATAAATGTACAGGAGTAATCTCTTTTAAATTAATGACATGTATACTTTAACCTGACAATAATAAAACATTGTGTGTTACTTTTGTTCTACAACTTTGTTAAATAAATGCAACTTTTTATGGCTGATCAGTCATATGTAACTGAAATACTTCTACAATCCCCCAAAATTATTTCATTCACATGTGATATGTCTATAATTTAAAGTATAGAAGGACATGTTTTTCTTGTTTGTCATTGTTTATAAATACTACAAAAGATGTTGCAATTTAACTGAAGCAATTCAACAAAATATTAATTTATTAACTCAACAACATTTAACAACTTGACCATGTAATAATGACTATATGTTCCTAATTATGAATCATAAGGTTTTATATTTGTAGTTGTGAAGGGAATTAATAAATTTCAGGTCAACTTTAGTGGCTGGGAGCTTTACTAACCTTTGTGCTTTGCATACACCTAAAAATTAGTCTCCCTTTACACACAATTGATTATGGAGTTCACAATCGATTATCTAATTGGTTTGCTCAACCAATGAAGATCGATTATAATCGATAATTGGAACAACACTAATGAACACCACAACAAAAATAATTAGCAGATCCGCCAACCCTAACGAGATCATAACAGTAAGACAGTTCAATTATTTCCTTAAATATGACTAGTTTTCAGTAAGGTATAAAGATGCTCATCTGAAAATTTGTAAAGTACACATCTTTTTTTTAATCACTAGTTCAGTGACACAAACTTCGGTTTCAAACCCTATGCAGCTCAATGGCTTGTTGCTATCTCTAAACTTGAAGAGGTAATTCTTGGAATTTTTCTTCATTTCACATGAGGATGCCGATCATACCTCCCACAATGTGACATAATCAAATTGAAACATGATGTCCAATAAACTCTGAAAAATCTGAATATTCATTTTTATTTGTTTGTACTGTTTATCAAAACTTTTTCAAGAGGCTTATATTTTTTCTTCATTATTAACATGTTTTAGTAGGTGGACAACATTTTATTTTTTTTTTTAATAATCAACATTTTTATCACGCAGAAGGAGAAGCTTCGGATGGAAAAGTATGTTGCAGTTCAAACAATCTGCGGTACTACTGTAAAGTTAGTCTGGTTCTCTAATTCTACTAAATGAATATCAAAACTGGATCAAAATTAAACCTGGACATGTCAATTATCTGGATTTTATGGCAACAATAATATTTTCATAGTTTTTCCTTTTATTCTGTATTTGAGGATCATTTTTAATAGACCTATGGCAAGATCATGAGGGTTGGAAAGTCTGTCACCATAAAGAATACCTTGAATTGAAGAAGTTTCTTGAGCTGTTCTGCGGCTATGCTAGTGGTCTCATCTTCCCATACACAGCCGATTACCATCTGAATGGCAGGCTGGGTTGGTTTCTTCACCTGATTTTCCCAAGCTTGTGCAATCGCCTGCTGGTGTATCTTCTTTATCTCAGGAGGCACCTGTCAGAAAGCGACAGTTCATTTGTTATTTATCAGCATTAAATGTATACCCAACTGTGCACAACATAGGCACATACATATATGCTAAAGCTGAAAGCTAACAAAGAATTGCAAATTATATATGAATGTTCCATTGTGTAATAGCCCTAAATGCAGGCACTAAACGTTAAGTGTAGAATAAGGCTGTATACATTTAATTGGCTAAATGTAGAAGTGTAAATGAAAAAAAAAAAGCAAATAGGATTTTCCAATTTAGACTGAATGCAGCCGCTTCCCAGTCCCTCTGATCTAGGACTGGGAAAGCATAAATGATGAGCCTTTTGTCCTGTCTTATCACAAACAAGTACACTAAGGACTTTGCTGACTAAAACGTCAAATTTCTTATGTCATAACGCTATAATTGGGATTTAGAAACCCATCTGTTTTATTAGAATGTTATTTATAGTTGCTATAAATAGAAAAGGAGTTAAGTACATAATAATTATGATAATCTTACACAGTATGTTGATCTTCCTTTTAAAATTATTTTTAAATTTATGTGGCAAAAAAAAAAAGGTTTCCTATTGCACTGGTTTTAAATTATGGTAGGCAAATCATTTAAAAAAAAAAAAATTGAAACCCTCCTGGGAGTGTGGGATGTGTTGGTGGGGGTAGATATTAAATAGAAAGATGGAGAGAGGGTTCAGATCCACATCTTTAGCCAGGCAAGTACACACAAATTACCTATCCCAAAAGGATTAAAACAGAATTAAAAGGTATGTGTGTAGCCAGTAGATTTGTCACCCCATACCAATAATCAAAACCAGGTGACCATTACAAAAACAAACACCAGACCAGTGATGATATTCTAACAGTGAGACTACTGCTCTTCCCTCTCAGGAAAACATAATTCAGTCCAGAGAAGTTGCTTTTCATATTTAACCTGGAGACATGTCTTGCTTTCTAGAGTTTTGCCCTCATTAGGAGGGGCCAACAATTGATCTCTAACTGGCACTGATAGATTCATGAAGAACATCAGGAATCCTTACACTCTGGGCAATCTCTAAACCAAGGCCATCAATGTGCATTGCTGCCAGACAGGTGGAGTTCACCTGCCAAATCTATCAAAGATATAGACTACTTGGAATGGATGGGAGCAGGGATCATCCTGTGAGGACAAGGAGGAATAGGGGCCCTTCTGTGAAATCCAACATTTGATCTGTCCTGAGGAAACAAATTAGAAATCCTTTTATGTGTGCACAACCAGTGCAAAATAGGAAGGTGGGGGGGGGTGCATGTCCAAGTGCCTACCTGTGCACATACTTAGACATACCATGCAAGATATTAAGTACGTAAAGAGAAAATCACATTAAAAAAATATTTAAAAAACTAGGAACCCATACAGGGTATGCCATACCTAAACAAGCACCAGAACTATGAAGAGGATAAGAATTTATTGTAGCACAGCTAGTTAAGGATTGTGCAAAAACCATTAAAATTAACAAAACAGAAAAAGCACTCTAATAATTCATGGACTGTAGCTACTCAATCAACACAAAAAAGGTATGTGATTATGGTTTTTAAAAATAAAGACAACAAAGGTGAACTTCATTGAGTAAACGAGCATACACGCAATGCACACCTGTTGCAAAGAATTAAAACAGATATTCTCCATGTCTAAGAAATCAAGAGTAGGGTTATGCTCTTATCAATTCTGGTCCTCCATCAAATTGGGAGGAAATATTTTGCCTGGTCTGGGGCTAGAAGTCCCTGAAAAGAAAAGCTCTGCAATAGTATGACCTCCTCATACACTACTGCCATTCAACTGAAATTACGTTGTAGACATTTTCGTCTTTCAGTCCGATTCTGATCTTTGACCATTTGTCATAAGGAATGTTTAATCCAAGTAATGTAGAACAAATGTTAATGTGCAGAAACCATTTTCTTCTTTTAATCACAGTGATCTTGACTTTTGGCTCTAAAAATATATTTAAAAAATCTTAAAGGTCCCTACCTTACTAAACTGCAAGCATCCAGCAAGTTTGGCCCAAGTTTGTGATGCCCAACTTTGTTATTGCATATAAAAAAAATTCCTCATTCAAACACAGTGATCTAGACCTTTGGAGCCTAAAAATTATCAACTTCTAATGAACTTAAGTTATTATGCAAAAAAAAAAAAGTGGCAACAGACAAATTGATCGAATAACAAATTACACTCTGTCTTATGGCAGGCATTACAAACTACAACACTGACCTTAACCCTTTCATCACTGTAGACTGGTTTTCTGTTCTAGGGCAAACAAGTCTGTAAACCCTGAAAACAACTTTACCAGTCTGGGTCAGTGTGCTTTTTTAAAGTCATAGTACCAGAGTACATCAATTTCGAGATACTTCTAAGAACTTTCTTCTTGTAATGTAGATATACTTGGATTGTCTAGTGCGTTAAGCTGGAATTCAACTAGAAATCTCAAGGCAAGCAGGCACATTTTGAGCGTGTTATACCAAATCCAGCCAGATATCTGTAAAATTGGTAAAGCATTACAAACTAAAACACTGACCTTAATATTGGCAAAGTTACTTAGTGATGAAGGGTTAATAATCGTGTGGATAGATAGGCAGCCATAGTGACAAGCATATGGGTATCAAAACTTCTGCCAAGGTGTGCATCACAATTACATCTAAGCACCACTATGACCTTAACATCACTTTGTAATCTAATGGCAAAAATGTCCACCTCTTCATCACTACATCCTTCGCCCTCAGAGAGGTAGCCATGTGGAACAAAAAATGGGTCTTCCTCATCATCTTCCTCTTCTCCCACCTCCTCTTCATCCTCACCCTGAGAAAAAAAAATTTTGGGAATATTATGACATTACAGTACATATTCCGACTCAACAGTCACATGATTAAATACTCTGAGTGGAACCAAGATAGCCAAGTGAGTCGGTTCACATGGTTGACATTTGTCCAATACCCAAACACGAGCATCTGACAGCAAAAAATGGGTTAAATAAGATATTTTCTGTCATGAATGTTATAAATTTCCGGAAAATTGTTCAAATTCTCTTAAGAAAATCTCAAGACTTTAAAGTTGAATTGGACTTTATTTTATAAATTTGAAAGGCCTAAATGCCAGGATGCCAATTCAAATATGGTTCAAATTGGTCATGCTAGCTAAAAAGAAAATTGAAAAAAAAAGCAAAAGTAGACATACTTTACACACAAAATAGAGGACCATACCATAAAATTGGACAGGTGAGTTAAGAATAAAAATGTGTACAATTTTATGTATATCCAACTGCAAAATATTTGTATATTTATTACAAGAGTTCTCATACACTGCTCAGCTGTGAGAAATTGCACCAATTTCTATTTTTTTCCACCCCTTGATTACCTAGATTTCATTTCTGATAGAAAGTAGTTCCCCTTAAATATGGCAATGACTTTTACTGTAACAATGTGGACACCCACAACATTAAAAAATACACAAGTTTACATACATTATTTTAGTGTCTGGGAAAGACAGCTATATAAAGTGCTATCCCATCTTGAGAAGGGGTTCTTATGAGGTGAATGGGACCACTGTATATTTGTTTATTGCATGATGTACAGTCCCTGACTCATACAAAAATATCTGATACAAAAAAGGTAAACCACTACAGTCAATTAGCACATGTATAAAAAAAATACAATGAATGAAGGTTGCTGTGCAGTTCTGCTATAGCACTTGTTGCCACATATACAGAAAAATTCAAATTCTAACCATTTCTAAAAGAATCCCCATCCTTCTGAACCTTTTTGTTGACATTACCTGCCTCTCAAATGTTTCAAATGACAGGAATTATAAAAGCATTTTAGTTTTAAAACTATATGGATTTTATAGGAAAATCACAGAAACAGTGGATGTGGTACACATGGGATCTAAACGATGGAGACAAAATTCCTCACCTCCCAAAAATATGGGGGAAACACATTTTAGAGGGGCCACTGAAAATAATAGTATATAATGCACTATAAAAATGAGAATCTTATTTGCTTTAACAGTCAAGCCATCTGAATATTGTAGTCAGCACAGTATTCTGTTTGTCTTGGACTATTACATTATTGCAATTCAAGATTAATTGTGCACTAAAAACACCTCATGAACCAGAAATTACATGAACCATGTCATTTTCTGTTACAGTTAAGTGTGCAACTTTCTCTGCCTGCCTTTCTTCTTCCTTTTACAGTGCCTTGCATGATTGTCTTGGCAAGTCCTGATGATCGTGAGATATGCCCATACCATTCAGTTTACGCATTTTTCACCGTGATCAGGAGATGTTCGTAAGGCCCAATGGCTTGTCTGATCCTCTGCCATATTTCTTCATTAGTGACATGGTCTTTCTATCTGTGGCCTGTATCCTTTTCTCCAGGTCAGCTGTTATGGTCCACGATTCACAGGAATATAGAGAAATATGGAGATCACCAGTGAGTGCATCAGTCTGACCTTTGAACTGACTGCTATATTCTTGTCATTCCAGATGGGCTTCAGTTTTGTCAGCACTGCTGTTGACTGTGCAATCCTGGAGAGTACTTTAGGATTTGATCCTTCATATGCTACCATTGCCCCCCAAATACTTGAAGCTGTGGACTGTTTCTAGCTTCAAAACTTGGACCCTGAAAACAGTCCTGATGCCCTTTCTGTTGTTGGTCATCATTTTGGTCTTCTCGGCACAGATTTCCATGCCATAGTCTGCAAAAGTTTTTGTTGAGGCTCTTTACTAAACTAGCTGGTTCTTTCTCATTTCCTGCTAGTCATTCAATGTCAGTAAAACCTAAGTTGGCAACTGTTCTGCCTCCGACGCTGACTGTCTCTTCATGCTTTTCAAGTGTCAGTCATGATTCTCTCCAGAATAATATTGAATTGTGTGGGAGAGAGCAGACAGCCTTGTCCGACTCCGACTGTTGTTCTGAACCAGTCCCCTTTACTGCCATTGAAGTATACTGTACAGGTGGCCTTGTCACAGAGGTACTTTATTACTGTGATGAGGCTGGCATTGATGTTGTACAGTATCATGGTCGCCCACAAGATTGCATGTCATACCCTGTCAAATGTCATCTTGAAATCCACAAAGACGTGGAACAGGTCTTGCTGGTGTTGTAGTTATTTCTCACGCAATATCCTGACAATGATCTGCTGTACTGCGCCCTGCTCTGAAGCCTGCTTGCTCATATGCAATGATCTTTTCAACCAGTGGCCTTTAAGATGATTATACGGTGGGTTTGACACTTGCAAGCTGCCTTTCTTGGGGAGGGTGATGATTGGTGATTGGGTCCACAGCAATGGCTATACTCATGTTTGCCAGAGCTTGTTGTAGATGTTTGTGAAGGCGTTATTATTGCTTCACTCCTAGCTTGGACCAGTTCTGCAAGGATATTATCCACTTCCTGCTGACTTCCTCTTTTTCAGCAATATTACTGCGGCTTCTACTTCATGTAGGGTGGTTGTCGTTTGTTGCTGGGGGGACAATCATTACCTCTGGACAAATATGTTTCAGTGGTTGCAAAGTTCTGCACAGTACTCTATTCTTTCAGAATGTCTTTTTCATCTGTGCTAAGTTTTCAAGTTTACCTCAAAAGTTTACAGTCTAAATAGGGTCAGGAACTGGTTTTCAATTTATATTTTCCAAAAACAAAATTTTCCACAATTCAGACATGTTGTTCCTAGGATATTTCTGTACATGCATCAGATTATCTGAAACATCTACATAACATCACTAATGTTTCTAAAGAAATCAATTATCTTTTTCTTCAACATGAAACATTGCTACTTCTTTTGGAATACTTCACTAATGACAGATTACAGATTAGTTTGCTATACCCATCCAGATAACAATTTCATTGGAACAATTCAATAGTGTCTGAAATACTCTAGATAAATTCCATTATGAAGGTGCTTGCATTGCAACAATAATGTCTATAAATATATGAAAGAATGTTGTTATCCTGCTTCCTCTCATTAGGAGAGGTAGGACTATTCTTCCAATTATCCCTTTGATGCGAAGGAGAAGGATAGGGTATTCCCATCCCTCAACTCCTTAGGTGGTGGGAAGCAGCAGGGGGCAATGGGAGACATAGACTGCTTTCACACCTCTTTATGAGTATCACATCCTCCCCTCCTCACCCTTCTCTGCAGTCAGGCAAAAACGATCTGATGGTAGAGCCAACATCTGAAAATATGGAGCATGTGTGTGGCTGGAAGGCAAAACTCACTGGGCCACCAATCATGAGAGTGCTTTTCTGACGTAATCAGGGCCCGTGATTCATTCTCCTCCACTATTTTTCCTCCCTTGGAAGGGACCAAGGATTGAATCCTATCATCACAAAAAAAGGGCAGCAGTAAAAAAAAAAGGGATATTGTAGACAACACAGCAGTGGCAATTTTCCTCAAGCAAAATAGTGCACATCTACAATATCTCCCACCTCCACATTTAGTGGAGAGCAAACAGGTTTGGGGCTATGACTAGCACCTAGCTCTTTTCTCAGTTCAAGAACATTCCACCAAGAATCATGTAGCTTGGATGTGGGACTTTGCCATTAATTTCAACATTTTCTACTGTCATATACCAGGGAAAATGGTTAATTTTTCAGTTCAAGATTCATACACGGGGATACGTCTGTAATTTGGGTTATCGGTTCACAAATTGCAAACATTGTTCAAAATATGAAACTTGAAAAAGAAAAAAATTTAAAATCGGTTTATCATAAAAGGCAGAAGAATTCATCATGCAAGGCATATTTTGCAAATCTAGTTCTCATGGCAATATCATGTTTAGTATTCATGTATTTGAGTGTAAAATGATGTCAGCACTTTACTGGTTTTGTGGTGCCAACTCAAAGTAAAAAAAAAAGGTAACTGTACAAAAACTGCCCAAACATTTTACGAAGATAAAACTTACTAACTAAATATTATGCAAAAAGGATGACACTACCAAAAAAAAAAAAAAAAAAAAAAAACGACTGTGACAAAGCTACAATTCTGTAAAAAAGCACAAATTAAACAGGAACATACTCCAGTCAGTGGACACTGACTACGACAGCACCATACCTCAGAACTTGAGATGCTTTCTCCTTGTTCCTCCTCTTCCCACTCCAGATCACTCTCCACATCATAGTCAAATAGAACCTGAAACAAACCATGAAATTTAAAAAATGCAGAAAGTGATTATAAAACAATCTAGAGGAATAAATAGAAGCCTATATCATAAAATCATTGCAGATATATACTCCATTTTTAACATCTTCTCTGCCCCTCCTTTTTAAAGTGGTATCCCAATTCATTTATTGTCATCTGCTAATCCGACATAATTAATTCACAAACCTCGTCTTGTTTGAAAGGGTTGCGTGGGGTCAAGTTCCTGCTCTTTTTTCTCCATGTTCCATAGTAGGGGGGCCTGTGGTTGTCACAGAACTGCAGCAATTTCACACGATAGGTTGTCTTCATGAGGGCCTCCGAGTCATGACATAGGATCTCTATCTCATCATTCCTGTTAAGACAAAATTACACATCTACTAGCCAGCATGTAGGGCAAATTACATTATTGTCAATTTACTATTTTTATATTTTATGTGGATTTTGGAGTCCCAGAATTTCAACACTCAATAACATCCACTGTCAAAAGAATACAATATCTTCTGCAACTCAGGAATTTAAAGACCAACATGCATCATATAAACAAACGATACAAAATTTTTACTTGTGAAAACCAATTTTATTGTATTTTAAGAGCCAATACAAATTGGAACCTTGTTATTTAAATTCCATTTAATGAAATGCGATATTTCCAGAAAGCAATTTTTGGTGGTAGATTTACTATACAACTAATCTGAATTTCTCTCTTCTCCAGATAAAGTAAATTGTGGTGGCCGAAGGAAATGGCAGCTAACGAGCGATTTGGGACCATGATACTACCGATCTATCTTCAAGGTAACTTCTGATCTCTCATTGAACATCAAAATTCATATGAAAAATTTAGTTCTTAACAAGGATGAAGTAGTATAATCATTACAGAAATCCTGTTTTTCTTAAATATTCTTAGACTATTCTAGTAAAACATACCTGGCACTTTCAACATGTATTAGTCACCCATAAATGCAAGTTAGAATTTATCATTTTCATAGTCCAAGTAACTGGGTACATATTTTGAACAACTGAATTCACTGGGTACCATGCACATTTAAATGAAATAGTCCTTAATATCCAGACAAAAAACAACAACAATCTGAATAGGCATGTAATAATCCAAAATATATTTACTCATGGGCATTTCTATCTTCCAAATATTTACGTGTTCAGTGTAACAGTATTGTTGATCTATGCCACGATTCTGGGGATGTATTAAGTCCCCAGTCAGTGTTGAATGCTTTTTCATGACAAGCTACACCTAAACTGCTTCATTCTTAATGAAAATTGTATTGTACATGTCTACTAAATTGCAAGTTACAGATCAGTTGTTATTAGTGTTTCTTGCACAGCTATACAGAATATGTCACTCATGGGATTGTGTATGTGGGACTATCCACTATTTCCCTAAAAAGAGTCACCGACATATAACATTGACTACAAACTCTTAACATCTTTCCCTGTATTGTACATTCTGTAACATAACATTTGGTCATAGTTGATCATTCAAATACAAGTTTCTGGAGGCCCACCCCATTCCTTTTATGGGGTAAATCTGTACCCTAAAGCTCCAAGTAAAATTTTGCATAACCTGTCAAGCCTATTTTCCTACTATGTCAATTGCTCTTTTTCTATTTCTTAAGTTACAGTAGTAATATTGGATAGACGATCGATATCATTTATAGTAATTTATCAGGCTATAATGTTCTTGTGTCTGTCAAAGTTTGAAACAACTTGCAAGTTATTTGAAATCAAAACATTTCTTTCAAAAATCTAAATCTATTATCTTTCAGCTAGAGTCATGAATCCCACTGCTGGATACATCTTCTTCTCACAGCTTATTACAGTAATAAAAAAAAAACTGTTGGAAATGATCAAACAGTGATGTCACCACCAAGTCAGACTCTTGGAAGAGGTACCTCGTAGCAGTGCCAGGCACATTAGTGATAGAATTAATTTTATTAAAGAACTACAACCAAAGAGTAAAACGAAGATGCAATCAGAAATCTCCATTTTCGAGCGGGAAATTCCCTTAGAAAACATCACGAAAAGGTAATAGGAAACAACCATGAATTATTCCAAGCATGGTTTTACCAGTTCTATATCATTTAAGAAAATATTGTTAAATTCTGAAACATTTTCAAGTGTTTGCAATGTGCACACATACACACACACACACACATGATTTGTTTAAATCTATTCCTCCGATGTGACACTTGGTGACAAAGTTCATCAATCATGAAAAGAATAACCAAAAACAATACCCTGTCAATACTATTTTGCTAGCAATGTTTATCTTCTTAGAACTAGTATATACATGTATAACAAATAAACGACATACCTTGGGAGCGTTTTCCCATATTTTCCTGGTAAACGTTTGCCATTTTTTAACTGCTGAAGGTAAAGGTCATCACTCTCCTGAAAATAGTAAACGGTGTCATTACAAACAAAGCAAATTTCATAAGATAAAACAATTTTTATCTTTATAAGAAGTCATTCTTCACAATCAACATTTTGTACCCTTATTGTATTTATATCAGCATTTTGCCTGAAGTAGGGCAGAAAGTAACAAGTAATAGGGAAAAAAGCAACCACTCTAAGTTTTGTGCGGTGTCAATGACTTTGACTGTTGGAACTCTCTATCAGTAACTTTTCTTCTTCCGTTCAATGAACAAGCCACTGATGAAGATTGTTTGGACATCTGGCGCTAAACCTGCCCTTTTCTGCTGACATTCATTTTGGGATTAAATGAACAGCAAACCATTAAAAGTATCAATATCGTTTTTTCGACTAGTGTTTGAGCCATTAATTCTGGAGCATGCACACTGACATGAACATCATGCAGAAACTTTTCTTAAAACTTGGACAATTTGACTTCAGTATTAGTTTCTTTATCAGCTAGAGTGCTAGCGATCCATATATTTCGCTATGCAACACGGTCTAAATACAAAGACAACATCAAACAAGTAATTTTTGACAGATGTAAAATTTAAAGATCTTGTCTACAAAGAGGTCTTATTTGGACTGTTATTGTTGCTTTTATTTTGTATTTTTTTTAACACTGTCTACTCAAGGATGGATGTATCCAACATTGGTGTGGTATGGTTCTTAAGGCATGTATGTCTGATAAACAACTGGCTCAATACCTAATCTCTGCAATCTGTTATAAGGGATGCCACTCTCCCATTGTGGGATTGATGTTCCTGTCGAGTTTTCACTTGGTATATTTTGCCATATATGATGAACATTCCCATTTGCACAAACTTTGGAAAAGTGACAGAAGAACAGCTTTGTCTGCGCTTATATCACCCTTTATAGGAATGTGTCCAGGCAGCCAACAGTACAGAATAGTTTTTAGGTAGCATTGTTTGTGCAGCAACTGGGATATTGAAAGGTCATCATCATCTTTAAGATTTTGCAAGTCTTTACACGGAAAAAGAATTCAAAATGATCGACTTTGCTTTTTTTTAAAAAAAGATTTCAATGTAGTTTAAAGCTTTTAGTGAACTGATTTCTGCAGTAAAAATGGAGGATCTTGAAATTAGTGCCATTGATTATTGTCTCAAGAGCAACATCAATGTTGTTTCCATCATTCAACCATCTGTACACAGGAATGTATGACTACATTATAAGGCACTTGGGATTTTTAAAAATGTACAATATTTGCAGCACCAATTTTTGCTGTTTTCACACATGGATGAATTTGTATTCTAAAAGATGGAATAAAATTTTGTTTCCGAGTGTACAAGGTTTGGTATTTGGCTTAAAGACAATATGATGTGCGGGATTATATGGATTTGATGATTTAGTTTGGTAACATACAGAAAGCCAATTTTGTTCATCCGAGATAAAAAGTGATGGTTGATTTACCTCAACAAAAAAGCTTTCTAAAGTGGAAGTTTTAATGCACCCATACAGTCTCAAGCCTCTGATTTTTTTATAGCATCAAGCACCTGTACGTATGATTTATAAGCTGTTCCATACATAACCGAGTCACAGAGCTTGAATTTAACTCAAATTTCTTTGTAGCCAGAAGGACTAGTGTACTGAGAAATTTACTAGTCCTGCCAAACATTTACTAGTCCTGTCGACAAAACAATGTCACACACTAGTATTGCATTCCTCTCTTGTATATCATTTTCATTCAACTTGTGCTTTTTTTGCCAGAGG
The DNA here is from genome assembly GCA_029339505.1 of Unio delphinus. Classification (NCBI taxonomy): domain Eukaryota; kingdom Metazoa; phylum Mollusca; class Bivalvia; order Unionida; family Unionidae; genus Unio; species Unio delphinus. The sequence goes on from JAQISU010000106.1 coordinate 4,328,029, forward strand.
CTGAACACCTATAAGATGCCACATTTTGCCTGTCTTATAAGGCGGGAATTGTGCCTTGTTTTGAAATACAAGATGATACAGTATAGCTGACGCGAATTATTTAAAGTAAGAAAAGGTATGGCACAGTGTCCTTTATATAAGAAAGTCCGAGCAAGAAACACATTTCAGAATATGAGCATCTGCCCCCCTCCTCTTTAAATGGCCTCTCCTTAATAAAGTCTTGACTTCAGCAGATGTTCTGCAGGATTAAAGTAGTGGTTATTGCAAACACTGTTATAAAATATTAACATCAAAAGAGTAAACAAACGCTGACGTTAATAAACAAAACTTACTAGTCGTTCGGACTAATAACATTATGACAGTTACTAGTCCGACAGGAAATCTAGTAGCCTCGGGCTAGTGGACTACCGCTAATTTCGAGCCCTGGAGTCATATTCAATTGTAAATCAGAATTAACTCATTTAGCCCCAGCACAGTTATTAGTATCACTGATACTGTGCCATAGCAACACTAAGCTGTTTCTAGCTGCTTGTGCCCCAGAGTGTTTTTACCCATTTGGAAAATTTTGGAAACATCATGCACATGCATTCACACTCACCTTAATTTCTCTTCTTATATCCAATAAAAATACATGAAATTTTCCCCAATTACTCCAAATGAATTTATCTATTTTTTTTTCCCTATATGTCCAAGTCTTTCACAATTTATTTATACACTATTTACAAAATTATGTGCAAAGTTGTTAGGAATATCGCCATCAGCCCTTAATTCCATTAAAAAAAAAAACCGGAAAATTTAATATATTGATATGGTTGGAAACAATGTATACATAAATTTATTTGGCATTGTTCACATCCAGTTTTTGGTTCAGATCGACCTTTATTCAATGAACACATTTTGCAGTTTTCTTGAATATCCTTGATGGAACCATCTTTCTGCTTCTGGCTAACAGATGTGGCTTCACAGTCACAGTTGGTACAAAACAAAGTGATATTTTTCTTGTCATGCCGAACTGTAACAATCATGTCTCCTTTTTGTTAAGTTATGCTTTTGCCCTGCTCTTTCAGCTTCACTCTGTGTAATTCAGATGGAAGACCATTTCGAATTGATCACACTGTTCCGCAGCCAAATGTACCTTTTTGTTGAAGCTGAAGATATAGTTCTGGAGATGTAAAAAAAAATGTTGGTGTTGACATGGTGTCCATGATGAAACAAAGGTTCCATCAAATCAACAACAACCATTTCTCCAAGATTCATTTCTGGAGTGTTGTCAATCCTTCCAGTATAAACTTGAAAGTCCCCAACATATCCATTATGAGAATAAGCTCGAACACATACCTTAATGCCTCTCTTGGTCGGCTTTAAAGGCACATACTGTATTTTTGAGCATATAACGTGTGCGTTATACGTGCTTTAACAATCAACGCAACCCCCCAGCGTGGTATATGCATAAGCGCATTATCCCAGGGATTTTTTTTACAGCCAAAAGTGCATCGATGAATTTCAGGCAACCACCCTAATAAACCGGTGACAAATAATAAAAGATATCTTTCATACACATAAAGTATAAATGAGGTTTATTCAAAACTTTAAGTAGAAAATAAACAATTCGAAGTTGACACCGTGTTGCGCTGCTTGCGCGCCTGTACGTTATTGTACGTAATGAATATCTTTTATTTGCACGAGGCATACACTAACTTGCATTATAAGAATATATTTCTTGTAATTTCTAAATAGGACAAAAACCGATAATCGGTTTAAAATCGGATTTCTACAAATGATAATTGGTTTTGGAAAAAAACGATATTAACATCCCTATACCGGCATGTGTGCATTACAGCCGGAAATTAGCGGAAACCAGTAAATACACATAGTTTTATAGCAGTTGCTATTTCGCCTCTGTTTACACGAAAAATATTACAACATGGCATTTACAACTGTACTGGTAATACCGGTATTTATTACGAGCATAAAGGGATAAAGGCGCCTACGTTAAATCACTGGATGGTGAGCGAGAGACAATAAACAGCCTCATAACGTATCAGATAAGGCACCTCTGGCAGTCCTGTATTCGGGCAGGCCTGTGTTGGTTACCACGCGGTATATGCCTGGGCACGCAATCCAAGATATTGTTTACACAAAGACCGAATTTCCACGCGTTATCTGCATGTGTACGTTATACATGTAGGCGTGTTATATGCGCGAAAATACAGTACCTCACAATGTGGGTTGTATTCTCCAACGCATGTTTTGCAAATACGCTCCAATATTGGTCATACAAGGGCCAGTTTATCGTGACCAGGTGTTCTTTGAGGTGGGTTGATGCTGGTGTCAGTCACATGAAAATATTTTTGTAAATTGTCAAATCTTGCACAACTAAATTTAAGTCAATGCAGGAAGGATGGAAAAGTTTATCCTTATATCAATACATATACTGGGCGGTGTTGGAAGGACACCCATAAAAACACTAGCTCAAATCACAGCTTTTATCTCGTCTGGTGCTGTTGGATACATTTTGTTCGGTGATACCAAGACACATTTTTGAGCATATGCATTGGTTTAATTTGCAATGTCTGTGTACAGTTCCTCTGGAAATAACAAATGAAAAAAAAAAATCTCTTTTTTCCTTATCAATGCTTGTTGTAGGTCCTAGATTTGGTCCATAAAAATCATTGATTTGGACAGGCCAAAGATTATCACTCAAATCAGCATAAACTGATTATCACTCCAATCAGAATATCATCATTGCTATCAACATCCTCTTCTGATGATGATTCAATCTCGGAAACTTCATTGTCCGATTTTAAATCTCACAAAATAGCCAACTGCTGAACATATCCTTCCTCAATATTTTCGAGATCAAACTCGAAAAACTCCTCATTTTCGCTAATAAAAACTCACTCTTATGTCCACCATCATTTCACAATTTTTCAAGAACAGAACATGTGTAGTGAAACTACTCTCAATTAGTAACCGTTGGTTTCTGAACAATTCAAGTTTGCACAAAAGAAAGAAAAATCATTTCTAATTGGTTAATATTGGTCTGATTATTGGACAAAAAACATTTGTAACAAATCAGAGACTTTGGATCTAACACACATTCAAACTGACAAAAGACAGGATCGATCATTCAATGCAGAAACTGGATCACATGTACTGGGCCGAATAAGTCGATAACCTATATGAATGGAGAAAGACCTTCAAATATGTTGCGAAAACTTGTATTCAATCCTGGTCTTCAAACAAAAACAAAACAACAGTCAAATAGTGTTACATTAATACAGGTTCTTGATCATAACAAAGAATTCTCCCAGTTCTTTTTGAGAGCTTTCTTGGCTAATGTTTGTTTACACTTGTTAGTCATGGTGTGATGAGCTCTTAATAATGACCAATGCAGAAAATGAATTACACTGGTTTGATTTATTTAATCACATTTTAACGACAGCAAATAACAAATTGTACTTAATGATCACTAATTAATCAGTTTATGACAAAGATTTCACATGGAAAAGATCTGGAGTAATTATGAACTCACTTCTACAAGCAGAAAATGTAAACTTCTTTCTTGTGCAACAAACTGAAAAACATCCATGTTAGTTTTATTTTACAATTTCATGAAATGGTAAAAAAGATGGTCACATTTAGCAGTTAACAGATTTTGATGAGATTTATTTCTTAATCTCAATCTAAGACTGCTCAATTACTAAAAAAATTCCACATTGATCTTAGGTATGATGAACCAATGTTTTGTAGATCCTGTTTCTCTTCTGCGTCCATTTGCATATTTGGCAAAAGAATTATACATGAAACTTAACGCTGAAGCTGCAATAACCACCAAAAAGGAAATGCCAAGCTTATGTGGTTGATATAAAACGTATAAAATTTGTCAACAATCAAAAATCGTGGTTAAGAAGTTGCCTTTGAAACAAATGTTAACAGTGTTCAGGATAGGGGACTACTAAATATTGGTTTATTCGTTCCCTTAAATTTGACTGATGGGAGTTTACAATTGTGGCTTGTGCCTGTTCAATGTAGGACATTATTTACTCACATGTACATGATCAGGAGCAAGAAATTCGTCCAACTTTTTCTTCATCTCTTCAGTTATACTCCATCTGGGTTCTGGAGCTAGCTTCATGTCCTTCTTAACCTCAAATGGCATAAAAGGACCTTGTGTGTCTTTCAGCTGTTGAATTTCAGACCAAATCGAAAATAAATTTAAATACTCTGATCCAATGAAGTCTTAGTTAACAAACTACAAAATGTTGAAAAATAGTTATAATAGCACACAATCTTTTTCACAACATTGATACAACATACAAAATTTAAAAACTCTACCATGATGACCAGGGTGGCTTAACTGTTTAAAAGTGTTTTTGTCACCACCAAAAAGTTGAAAAATTTGTTTAAAACAATTTAAAAATTGCTAAAATTATGTGAACATTTAATCTAGATACATGACTGCTAACTTCCATCTTACTACCTTGTACAGTTTTTGCTTAATGAGGGTTTAAAAGATTAAATTTAGAAAATCAGTCTGCTCTCTCTCCTCACTAAGCATAGATGCTATAAATAGAATTCGATGTCGACAGTAGAACCAGGTTAGTTACAAATAGAACCTGATACTGTTAGGAAAATCCACGGTCAAGCGTACTCTTATATTATAGTTACATAAAAGCCGTCTTTTCTAAAATACAGTCTGTGGGAATAATGGAATGTTAATAATAACGAGAAAACAATAATTTATTTTTTGGGGAGGTGGATATACCGAAAAAGCGTAATCCATATACGTTTATGCGTAATGCTTAATTTAGTAAAAAAAGCGTAATGATTACGCCAAAAGTATAATGGTTGGCATGTATGCACTGACCCAGACTATGCTTGTAGCATCAAAGCAGTGGAGCAGTTGCAATTATAAGCAACTGTTTACTAGATCTCCTGGCGGTATATGAACCTTTCAAGAATGTGTAAATAGATTAAAATATAATTTATTGCCAAGATATACTATATGGTAATCGTCTCTTACCTTTGGTGGTGGAGTTGTACTCTGTTTGATGAAGAAACTCTGAAAGGCCTCTTTTCTCTGCTGATCTTTCCTGGCCTAAAATAAAATAAGTATCAGCTGAAAAATGCAAATGTTTCAGACCTTCTATCATGTTTAAGAAGCACCAATTTAAAAAATGTAAGTTGTCATATATCATGCAACTGAAACATTAGAAGCATGACAGGCTACTTATTTATACCTGACCTATCCTCCAAGACTGGTTGTCATAAAGTGTATACATATTTCTAAACACATCTAACGATAGCTGCAGAACTATGTTAACAAAAATGTCCTCTTTTGCCAACTTGTAAGCTTCTTATAAATAAAACTAAATGGATTTATAACAAAATACATCTTAAGTGTTCTGCAAAAACTAGTTTTGTGTCAGCATCATTATGTTCATATATGCCCCTTATACCCAGCACACAATATTAAAATTGCTGACATCAAAAAAGGTATATCTAATTCTGACCATGCCCATGCTAAATGTTAAAGTTTTTTCTCTGGAGAAGGATCTGGGGCTAGGAAGGACGGATGAATGGATCAATATATATATATATATATATATATATATATATATATATATATATATATATATATATATATATAATTGTTATACAAGTAAGAGTTGGAACCACCAGCAGCTTGTCAACAAAAATGATTAGAAAACAAAGGAGTTGTTCAAGCTGGGACCAAGGACTTCTGTCGACATGTACGTTTATTTGCTTATCTCAACGTCAACATAAGCATGACAATTTTGATAGCAATAGTAGACCAAGGGACTGGGACTTTGCCTCTTTGTCGAAATAGACGGCTTGTCACCATAAGCAGGTAGAACTGTGTGTGTGTGTATGTATGTATGTATATATATATATATATATATATATATATAGAGAGAGAGAGAGAGAGAGAGAGAGAGAGAGAGAGAGAGAGAGAGAGAGATGATCATTTGACTAAATTCAGAAAATCTACATAATCTACCTTCTCATCCTCTTCTCTTTTCTTCTCTTCCAATTTTTGTTTTCTATCCTCTTCTTTTTTCCTCTTTTCCTCTAATTTGGCACTAAAACACATAAATAATGCAAAAATGAACTGTACTGTTGACTTGGTTTCAAAACATTGATACATACATAAACTGCAATATATTCTACAGCAAACTTGTATTACAATGCAGACTAACTAATGATATGGGATGCTTGCTGACAACAAACTAAATGACAAGCTGTCCAAAAAAAACGTTTTTTTAATTTATATATTCCTTCAAATGAAGCAAACAACACAGCTTTAACCAACTACAATAAGAATACTGTGAACAGCCTGTCCCATTTTTTTCATCATCCACTTTGTAGACAACTAAAATTTTACACACAAAATATTTATCTTTTTTTAAGAATGAGCTTAACCGCTTACATTAGGCCCTGACATCAGCAGACTTTTCTTTCACCCTAATGTCCTGTGAAAACCAACTACAAGGTCTGACTGAGGTAAAACAGGCAGAATTCATATTATTTTGCAGAAATCATATTTTTCCTTTCTATAGTTTGGTAACTACAGATTTTTTTCAGTCAGTGACTGGCCCTTACCATTTGAACCTTAATCAAGTCCAAGGTGGATATGACTATTGGGGCAAAACTATAAAATTGACTAACTAACATGAACTGTAATCTTCATAAGGCGACTCTGATCTTGTGAGACCTCGGAGTATGCTGAGCATATAACCAACTTCAGCCTTGAAGCAAGGGCTTGAGGGGTGATATCCCGTTTCTCAGCTTTCACCAGAAGAAAGAAGAGCTTGCGTGTGTACCAACATGCCTCTGTGCATTTTAAATAGTGCTTGAGTGATTTGTACATTGATGTGGAGGTTGTCGCACCAACGTAGAAACTGCCAGATCAGAATGCACAGGTCTGGTGATTTGGTGCCCCTTTGTTTGAGGAGGTAAGTCACCACCACAAAGTGGTCTGACATAATGAGGACAGTTTTGCCTGCAAGTTGATCCTTCCAAAAATGAAAGGCATTGATGACAGCCTTCATTTCTAAAAGGTTGATGTAGAGAGGCCTCTCCCCTGGCTCCCACATGCCGCTGACTGTAGTGAAGGAGGCTGACTTCGGATGTATACCGAGGTCATCAATGCTATCTTTCTTCGACTTATTCTGTCTATCCCTCCATTTTACTGCCTTCAGGACTACATTAGCCCACATTTGCTCTGTCCAAGTATTACACGCACTGCATGGTATAGATGATGTACACTTGGTACATACAATACAAGAGTCATGGTTGTCTTCTTTTGCTTTGAACTTTTTGCATTTCATGGATTTGGTTGACATTTCTACTGAAACAACACAAGAAGAGAAAGCAAAGTACAAATTAGCAATTCAGCATGTTATTAATTCGCTAATACAACAACCATTTCTAATGGTGTAAGCGAAATTAGTGTCGCATTAACTCATAAATGACAACACAAGTTCAGCGTTAGCATGTTGTAACGTGATCTTCAATAGACGAAGTCCGTAAAAGGTGACAAAGTCATTCAAATTTGTAAGAAAAAAAAAACAAATTGTAAAAATAATGTATAGAAACTGTATTAGAATGATTGTCCAACAAAAAAAATCCAAATTTAACTTCGGATGGTCCAATTTAACACTAAAATGGGTTGGATAGTTTGGAGGTATAATGTACGTGTTATCAGTACAAGCGAAGCTTAAAAACCGGTGACACCTGGCGGTGGCAAGGGGAGGTAAGTGGCAAGAGTTATAACCCTTTATCTATATGAGATAAGACAGAAAAGACAATTTTCATTTTTTAGTAGGGTTGGATTTGAGAGGTAGCAGGCTTATATCCTAACGTTAATGTGATCGGGGAATATATTTGAAGGAGAATTGCAGAAATTTTCTCTCAAGTGGCAACAAGTTCAGTCCATGTGATGCAAGATAAAGCCATTAATATGCATGCATTTCGCTTATTAAAAAATTTGTACAAAATCTTGAAGCATACATTCAACGTTAAATCAAAATCCAATCAGAAATATGACTTCTTAAGTAATAACAAACTTAGCAAATCACTTGCATGATCTCAGTTGTATGCATGGATTTCACTCATTAGTAAACTCTTTCAAGATAATGATGATATTCCAATTAGTTGCACAGTTTGATCAATGTCTTGTAGCACTTTTAGCAATTTTTTTGGTTTTCGAGTTAAGCCAGAATGATCACATCCTATAACTTTATCTTGCCACGCCTGCCTGTAAAACTATATTTGATTGGTTTATAGAGGCACATATGCAGTGATCGTATTGGATGTCAAATCATTTTAAGTTGAACTGGTTATGATAAGTCTTTTGGTAAAAACCACATATTAATGTATCATTCTTTTCAGGTGGATTCATCATAATATTTTCAAGCTTTGAAAACAAAAGTGAATGTCAGATTGGCACCATCTTTATTTAGAACTTCATAATAAGTCTGAGTGAAAACCCTATGTTGACATCACCGTCATTCAAGAGGAGTGGAGATAAAGTTTTCATGATTGCTTTATGGTCATATTAGATGTCTAAGCAGAACTATTTCATTTGGGATCAACTAGGCCATGAGATGAATGTAGGTGTACATATTTATGGCAATCCTCAAAGTTGTTTAGTAGCCGTAAGAAACTTATGCTAACAGATGTATAATGGACGAAATATTATCGTACAAGCTAATGGAGTCTAAGAGGAGTAGATTTGATTTGAAATGCATCAACAATAAATGGAGATCACAAAAAGAATTCTAGATATAATAGGGAACATGATCCCTACGCTCAAAAAATGCCTCAAAGTTCAAAAGAGCTTGTGGTTGTTGGCATTTGGCCACTCAAAAAAGTGTTTATACAATAATTTTGGTCTATGCATTGCCATTATGGTTAAAAATGACAGGGGTCACCAAAAACAGGCATTGATGGTGATTTCATTAAAAAAAATCAGCCAATCAAATGAAATGTCACCTCATAAGTACATATTGAATTTGTGAAATATTTTAATGATTTGAGCACACATTCCAAGTTTTATCAAAATTAGTAAAATGGCCTCTAGAGTAGTAACAAAGAAAATAAGATGAAAGATCACCAAAGTGATATGCATGGATTTAACCGTCTATAGAATTCATCAGTGATTTTGATGATATAAACCCCATCGGCAAAGTAACAAACAATTGTTGAAAGAGCTACAAACTGTCACATGACCATGCTACAAGCTCACACTTGGCCCCGAGTCCAGGACTTCTTTTGAATGAATCACTACTTACTCAAGAGCTTCTTGTTTCTTCTTTCTCTCTTCCTCTTTCTGCTGCAGTTTTTCCAACCTCTCCTTTTCCTTCTTCTCCTGAAAAAGATATAAACCAAAGTCTTCTGTCCAAGGTCAACAGTGGGGGATGATTCATGTGAAATGGTCACCCCAGTGCCTGTACATAGTTCATACTGCCAGTTTTCTTTCCAAGGACTTTTCAAAGAACTTGTACAAATTTTAAGGGGATGATATTTCTAATGGAAATTATCTTCACACGATTCTTGATTTATCATAAACAGGTACTTGCAGAAAAATGTATTATTCTGCCTCAACAAGAAAGGGATGCTACTCTATCTGACAACTACCAATTTAGTTTTCTGAACCAACCAATTTATTTGCTTATTGATCATTTTTGAAAAGAAAGTAAATGAAAAATATTTGGAAATTTAATCAGTGTCAGAATTTGTTCACTTTAAATATGTTGTAATTACTTAAATAATATCAAGGAACAATGTGGCATACTTCAAGGAATTTATAAAACCAATAAAAAGACTGTTTTTCTATGATTCTTGTCAAAGTTAATTTAACATGCAACCTGCAGGATTCAGGAATTTTTGAAGACTGAACAAACTATGTTGTAATTTTATTAAAAAAATTAAGTGAAGCTAAACTTGTCATTGTCAGAGAAGATGTCACCACCCCATTCACCCTTTCTGTCCACTGAAGTTCTTAATTTTCAATGCATCTCGTTTCTATTGAAAGAACAATGTAATCTGTGTCAACAGTGTTGTAATGTCTCCTATCAACTTTTGTTTTTACATCAGTAGTCGTGCTTCAATCTGTGAGAATCAGTCCAACATTCACACACAAAACTTGAGTTAAATTCCATGAATTTAAAGATTGATCACAAGAAAATTGACTTGGCAAGAATTTTTAATGTGCTAGTGAAGTAAAAGTAAAACAATAAGGACTTGCAATTTAATATCTGTCAATCATTTTCAATAGTAACTTATTTCTAAGAACTGTCTTTTGCAAAATATAGAATTAACCACAGTTTTAATTTTCAGATTGTTCACTATACTTGGATTTTACTGAAATGATCTCAACATTCTTGCAAGTTGTGCATTTGCCACCAAAAAGCCAGAAAAAAGAACACACGAAGGAGCATTACCATAAATACGATCAAGTGTGAGAAAGTGCCAGAAATCCTGAAGAAAAGAAAAGGATATGATGTGTACTCTTTGCAATGAGTATCAAGAGAAAGCAAATTTTTTAGTAAATTATGTTTCTCCGAGAATACTTACCCAATCACATTACTTTAGGGATATAAGCCTGCTACCTCGCGAATCCAGCCCTACCAAAAGACGAAAATTTATCTTTTCTGTCTATGTCATATAGACAAATGGCAATAACTCTTGCCACTTACCTCCCTTTGCCACCCACTAGGTGTTGCCAGTTTTTAAGCTGAGCGGTATATAATATACGAGGATGCTCGCATGGCGGGGTGGTTGGGAGGGTTTCTTAGTAATGTGATCGGGTAAGTATTCTCGGAGAAATGTAATTTACTACAAAATTTGCTTTCTCCTTTGAATACGTTCCCCGATCACGTTACTTTAGGAGAATAGGTAATAGGAGGAGGGAATGCGGAGCATCCGACCTCCACCCCGGGTAGCCTTTACGGAATGATGGCTGGATTCCCCATTTGAACGATAACTGATCTCCTAATTTTAATCAGCAACAAAGCCCAGGGTCACATGATATGTGACCCTTTTATATGGTTAAGAAGATAGTTATTGAAATCTTTTTACCTACAAAAAATTATCTGGCGAATCCAGCGAAGCTGATAGGCTGTGCAGATTATTGTACATGGGTCTGGTGGGCATCTGGGCTGCCAACACTGGACCTACTAGAATCAAGGTTTGCCTCTGAGAGGACAAATCTTGAAGATAAAACTGGAAAAGGTTGACTCTGCATGCCAGCCAACAGATTCTATGAGGTGACTCTGATCTTGTGAATCCTCAGAGTACGCAGAGCGTATAACCCACTTCAGCCATGAAGCAAGGGCTTGAATGTTGATATCTCATGTCCCAGCTATCACCAGAAGAAAGAGGCGCTTGTATGTGACCTGACTCACCTCTATGCATTTAAATGGTGCTAGAGTGCACAAACAGGATCTTGCATGGCTGCTGATCCTGACTTATCTATAAAAAAAAAAGCGAGCTAATGACGACTCGATTGCCAATGGATGGTAACCTATTTTTGGGCTATGAAGCCTGGCTGCGTCAAGAGGACCACCAAACCATCGGATCTGAACAGAAGATAGTTCGGATCACTAGAAAGGACCTGTAACTCACTCACCCTGCATGCTGAAGCTAAGACTATCAAGAAACCCAATTTGTATGATAGTAGCTTTAACGAATTGTGGGTGAAAGACTCAATACTGTCTGAATTGAGTCATGTTAAAACCCAGGACAGATTCCATTTGGAAACAGGGTGAGGGATATTAGTCGATTGAACTCTATAAACAGATCTTTGTCATGGCTGATAGCACATGTACCATAATGGTGGAATGTGTCTGATATCATTGACCGGTAGCATTTGATAATAATTGGGGCCAGCTGTTTCTCCTCGAAAAGCCAGAGAAAAAAACTGGCCAGTTGAGGGATTGTGACACTCAGAGGAACAATGTTAATGAAATGGCACCAGTTCTTGAAAACATGCCACTTTCCTCATAAGCCTTCAGAGTGTAGGGCCTTCTTGCTCTCGAGATTCTCTCCAGAATCGAAGATTTAAATTGTCTTGCAAGGCTGTCTGGACAAGAGCCAAGCTTGAAGATAAAGACGGTCTGGACAGGGGTGGAACACCCATGGCCACAGTTGCTTAAGATTTGGGCGGACTGTAATCTTCCTGGGTAGATCTATCACCAGATCGAGTAGATCGGAGACCCAGGAGTTGTTCCATCTGAGAGGGGCAATCAGAATCATCTGACAGTTCTGACCCCTTAACGTCTGGATTATTTTCAGTACCAAGACCGTGGGAGGGTAGGAGAATGACCACAACCCTTCCCAGCTGATTGACCGAGCATCCACGGCCCAAGCTTCTGGGTCTGGAACCTGCGAGACGAAGGTGGACGGACAACTTGCGATTCCACCTTGTTGCAAAGATCGATCATCGGACGTCCCCAAAGTGTGCCGATTGGAAGAAAGCCCGATTGATGGAATGACCATTCTGTGTGAATGGCTGGATAGAGTGTCAGCCAGGACATTGAGTCTGCCAGGAATGTGTCTGATGTGTACATTGAGGTGGAGATTGTCGCACCAATGTAGAAATGCCAGCTCAGATTGCACAGGTCTGGTGATTGGTGCTCCCTTGTTTTGAGGAGGCAAGGCACCACCACAAAGTTATATGACATAAGGAGGACAGTTTGCAATAAGAGTTGATCTTGCCAGAAATGAAAGGCATTGATGACAGCCGTTATTTCTGAAAAATTGATGTGGAAAGGGCTCGCCCTGGCACCCACGTGCCGCTGACGGCAACAGGTAGGTACCCCAACTGTAGGTACTAGCGGAGGAACATACCGTTATCTCCGCCTGGGGTATCTCCAGAGTAATCCCTGTGGACAGCCCACAGGGGTTGTGCCACTGACTCAAGAATGATCGTATCTCTGGCGTGAGCATGATTGTGGGATCGAAGGGACTTGAAAAGGGCGCCATTACGCTAGCAACATCCTTTGTAAAGGGCACATAAAAAAACGGCTGAGCGGGATCAAGTCCGCTGCCGCATTGAATAATCCCAGGAGCTGCAACTCTCTCGCTAAAATGCACATCCTGTTGGAAACGGACTCTGCAAGGGAGCCTTACCAGATTCAGATCGGGAGAAACTCCACACCCAGATGGACCAAAAATCTGGGCTGGACAGAGATCAGACATTATCCAGTTCACGAGAAAGCCTATATGATGTAAAGTGATACAAGATCGTTTCTGCCTTTGAGCAGAGTAGAACTTAACATATGTTTCTGGAGGATGTCGTCCAATTATACTGCCGACGCTATAGATGAAGTCGAGCAGAACAGGGTGACAACGTAATCCATAACCTTGGTACTAGCCCAAGGGCTGAAGTTGAGGCCAAAAGGAATGATCTGGAACTGATAAACTGAGTCCCGACAAGCACAACGGAGAAATGTCTGTGACTCGTGGGATAGGGATGTGAAAATGTGCGTCGGTCATATGTAGACTGACAGCATACCTGCTGGATGGCTTGATCACGCCATCGCCACATTGACTTTCAGGGTGGTTGAGGCGGCTCAGGCCGATGAACAGCCTCTGGATAAGAAACAGCCATGAATAAAACCCCAGCTATTGCAGGTTTATTAAGATTATATATATATATATATATATATATATATATATAAAGGCATCCTTCTCCTGATCTGACAAGGAGGACAGGGGAGGGGATGGTTAAATTTAGTCCAAAGTCCCTCCGAAATAACCTGAATCACCCAAATGTTCTAAGGTAATAAAGTGGTCCAGTGGTCCTGAAATTGCAGGTGGCGGCTGCCCACAGGTAGGCAGTCCACTGGCTGTGGACAGGGTATGTCAACGTCTAGAGTTAGGAGGCGTGAAGGAGGAGAAACTTGGGTTCTTGCCGCCTCTGTATGGTTGCCGCCTAGCTTGAATAGACTGTTGGCTCCCACATTGGGTTGGGATCTATATTACACATTTGCTTGTAAGGATCCCTTTTCCCGGTCCGCCCATCATCCCTCCACTGTGTCAGGGGATGATTGTTTCGAAACGCCTGCGAAAGTTGGGCGACGAGTTGGAGGGGCAGTTCCTGAGCTGCCTGCCTCCAAACTTTTTCAATTTTCCCCTAAAGTATAAAGGTGTCCCAAACGGAAATATCCGCAAAATCCGAGTAGGATGGGGCTTGCGCGACGTAGACCACCTACAGGCGTCACGTCGTATCAGGTCGAAGTTGGCAGAAGCAGTCAACGCATTGGTCATGGAATGGTGAGCTGCACTTTTAACAACTCTAGCAATCCAGGCCGTCACTTCACAAGCATGGTCATGGCCGGATTTGCCTAGGGAGTTGGAATAAAAATTGGCTAGTGAAGCCAAGTCTAACAATGAAGACGTATCGACTACGTTTCGGACTAGCTTTGACGTGGCATTGGAGATCAGTACTGAAGGCATCTGATGGAGTTTTCATACCAGCTACACTAGAACGTCGCTGGAAGTTAGCTTCCTGAATTTTTACCGACTGGGAAAGAAGCAGAAAGGACATCGTCTCTTCCTCCCATTCAAGATCTATAGATGCTTGAATTGTTTAGTCTTGAATGGCAGTAGGAGGTGGTGGGCATTCTGAAGTTCCCAACAACCTATAAATTTTTTCCCCTGCGGCCGTGGCGCTAAGCTCAGTCTGGTACATGACCGGATCTGTGGACGGCTGAAAGTGTTTTGTCACACTCACTGTGTGCCGAGTCGTGTTCTGGTCAACTCAGGCATCCACTCGCAGCTGAATTGTCATTTTTTTATATATATATATATATATATATAAATCTCCATAATGCTTGTGTAGTGCAGCGAGCACTGCGCGCACATTTACCATTTGCTCAGAGGGAACGTTGGTTCTGGTACAGCTTGCATATCTGTATAGCATACCAGGTGACATAGATGACGCAATTCCGTCATAATTGACACTTACACTAAATCTCCCTTGTGGAGAACCGTGAACATATGGACAGCCGGCATTGCCGGCTGATTTGTCTGGCGAATGGTCGGCCTGAAAGTCCTGTTCTGGTAAAGCTGCCATATCTAGGTAGTGCATACGAGGTGGCATAGAAAACTCAATTCTGTCATCTCTGATAATGTCACTAACTCTCCCTTGTGGAGAAGCCGTGAACCGATAGACGGCAAGCAATGCCGACTGATTTGTCTGGCATATGGTCAGCGGGAATGTCGGCGACGGTCCGGCTATGACCGGAACCGGTAGTACAGATTGACGGACGGATACATGACTAAAATCCCCGTAAATCCGACCTGGTCAGATCGCGGTATGAAAAAAATCCCCATGTTGGTACAGCCATATGGTTAGATTTGTCACTAAAATCCCCGTAAATTGTAGCAGGTCGGCCTGTTCAATCAATAAGGTCACCATGTTGGGATGGCTGGACGGCCGGGCTTGACGGCCGGTGCCGGCTTGACGGACTGGTTTGCCTGGCATGTGGTCCGCCGGAATGTCGGTGACAGTCCGGCTATCACCGGTACCAGCCGCTGTCATGGCTTGGCTGGACGGATCGATTTCTCATGAAAATCTCCGTCATAATATTGGCATGTTGCCTGCATTACAGCTTGAATGGCAGATTTGGCACTAAAATCCCTGTAAATCATAGTTGGTCGGATCGTGTTAGCAATACAAAGGGACGGCTGGATTGCATAATTAAATGGACGCGATGGAACCTGTAAAAACCCCATGCGTCCTGACTTACAAGCCCGAAAGCCATGCACGGACATGCGGGGGACTTACGCCCACTGGGCAGCCTAAAATTGGGGGAACACTCCCCAAATGTACCCAACTACGCATCTGTTCAAAGGCGGACTGTTGTACCATGTCAACATCATTTTCCTCCATTGCCACATTGCCAACACCCGTTTTGCCGTTCATGCCTTCGTTGTCGACTTTGCTACTAAAACGACAAAAGAAGAGAACAAAGCACAAATTAACAATTCGGCATATTATTAAATCGATAATACTAGAACCGTTACTAACGGAGTAGGCAAATTATTCCGTGCCGTGTTAACTCGTAATGACAACACTAGTTACCGCCATGAGCGTGTTGCATTGGGTCGTTCAAAGACGAAGTCTACTGAAACAACAAAAGAAGATAAACAAAGCACAAATTAGCAATTCAGCACGTTATTAATTCGCTATACCATAACCATCACTAACGGAGGAAGCGAAATGATTTAGTGTCGCATGAACTCTTAACGACAACACGAAGTCCGCCATTAAAAGGTCGCAACTTGGTCGTTCAAAGACGAAGTTTACTGAAACGACAAAGAAGATAAAACAAAGCACAAATATCAAAGCAGCAAGTTATTAACCGTTACATTCGGAATAAGCGAAATTATTTAGTGCCGTGTGTATTACATGCTAGTACCGCCATAAGCGTGCTATGACAACATTGCAACCTGGTTTTTCCGAAGTCCATAAAGGTGACAAAGTCACTCAAAATTGGAAAATATTGTAAAATAATGTATACAACCTGAAGAGGAATGATTATCCAACACAGTAATTCCAAATTTAACTTCAGATGGTCCGAATTTACACAAAGATGGCTTGGATTCATTGGAGGTCTAATTGTATGTGTTTTCACCGTACAGCAAAGCTTAAAAACTAGCGACACCCAGTGGGTGGCAAGGGGAGGTAAGGGGCAAGAGTTATTGCCCTTTGTCTATATGACATAGACAGAAAAGACGAATTTTCGTCTTTTGGTAGGGCTGGATTCGCGAGGTAGCAGGCTTATATCCCTAAAGTAATGTGATCGGGAAACGTATTCACAGGAGAAATATGAACTTCAATGAAGAAAACAGGGATATGTGGATCAAAATGTTGGTTCCTCAGAAACAAGACAAAATGGGCATAGTTGAGCAAGTCTTCATGAAGCTTGAATTTTTCAAACATGTCAATAGAAGGTCATACACATATTTTGTTTGATGGAGGAGATAGATGTGATATTGACTCATATATTGAAACTTAGTGCAAAAGTTTGCTTCTGAAATACAGCTTTTACGGAGCTGATGATGTTGTTGTAGGGTTTAATGCCATTTTTCAGCACATGAAAGCCTATACATGGCGGGCAGTGTTAATGGTGGAGGAAGAACCCGGGAAACCAACCGGAAGGAACCACCCACCCACAAGAAGCTACTGGCAAGCTTTCTCATATACCGAATCTGAGACTCGAACCCATGCAGACAGAGGTGAGATAGCAGTGATCCATAACAGTGCTTTAGACCACTTGGCCACTCAAGGCCCGGCAGAGCTGATGTATTTTGCACAAAATATATTTAATTAAAAACTGAACCTGTATTGTTAAATTTTCATAAATAAGACAAGAAAAACAGCACAAATAGACATGGGGTCAAAATGTTTAAGATTTAACATCTAAAATTCAGCTGTATCCAGAAATTTATTTATAATTCATATTCTCATTCCAAAATATACAGTGCTGAAAATACCAAATAAAATTCCCACGAAATATTTACTTTTTTCAATGCACCACATAAAACAACACTTTAATGGTCTTCAAGTCGATCATGTTTGCTCAAACAGTCCCATGCATTTCTTTAAACACCCATTTCCATTTCTTTTAAAGAGTGATCACTGTAATTGTCAAGGATTTCTACTCTTAATGGCTCAATCTTAAAAATACCATGCTCATTCTGGCTTCATTTGATTCAGTATGCATGCTTATGATTCTTCATGGGCATTTTATGAAGGAAAATTACTGAAAAATACAAATAAAATATTTACTTTACTTGTCAATTTTTATTGCACGTTGACATAACAATAAGAAAAAGTAGGGATAAGTCAGCCATTACAGACCTGCCAACCCTGACGAGTCAGTCACAGTAAGGCACATTTTCTTTTACAAGTTAAACCAGTTTTCAGTAAGGTGTAAAACAAAAATAATATAAACTGCTATTGTAAATCTGGAAAATTAATTAAAAGTATGGTATTCGAAAGTGATGATAAACATTATATTCAACTAAAATGTTTGTAAAGTACATAGAGACTTTATTTACCACTAGTATAGTATACCACAAACTCTTAGTTCTAAACCCTATGCAACTCAATGGTTTTTTGCTATCTCTCAGCAAAATATAATTCTTGGGGGAAAAAAAATCCATTTCACAAGACAACTGCAATCATACTCAAACTGCTAATTGTGTCCCTTCCTCCTTTTATTCAAAAGAATCTGATTATTTCTTTTTATTCTTTTGTGTTCATTATTAACAATTTTCATGAAGCTTATTTTGTCCCTTTTATCTTAAGCATGTATCACTTGCAGGATGCCATAAAAAAAAAAAAAATACACAGATATAATCAACAGTTTCATCAATCAGATGCTTAACATGAACAAATAGGTGCAGTTTAAAGTATCTGAGGTGCTGCTGTAAAGTTAGTCTGGTTCCCTGACTAATTTCACTAGTTCTATATGAAACACAGATCCAAATCAAACACCAATGAACTTAATTTCCAGACTTTTCGGCAATGAAATTTTTTTCTCCATAGTTTTTGCTTTTATTCTGTGAGTTTGTATTTAATGAGTAATTATTGTATAATTTACGGCAAAATGGTAAGAGTTGGCAGGTCTGCCATTCTGGAAAAGCAAGACAGGTAGGAATAAAGTAGGACAGCTGGAAATAATGAACTCTTATGGAACGAATGAACTCTTCTCTATTTGCTAAAATGGTAAACTACTAATGCCACAATCAGGGCTGTTCATTTAAACGCACATGGTACACAGTGAAGGCAGTTTTTTAAAAAATATATGCCAGCATACTTTATTTCAGAGTTAATATTACAATGATATGAAAATTCTAAATTGAATCTATGGGTGAGTACACCACTTTAAAAGTGCCTTTCCTGGGTCCCATATATATTCATGCCTTCATAATGCATCTTCTATTAAATGCAAACCTTTTCCTCCTGTCTTTGCTTTTCCTTTTCTGCTTTCTCCAACTCCTTATGCTTTTTTCTATCTTCTTTTTCCCTCATCTTTTCTTCCCTCTCTTTTTCCTTCTGAAGCCTTCTTTCTTCCTTTTCCTTTTCTTTCTGTTCATTGACTCTCTGACGCGTTGCACCCTTCTCTTTCTGTTTGGATTCCGACAACTGATCAAACATAAGTAACATTTCAGAGAATTGAAGAAAAAATCTAATGTGACAGGATGCAAAACAGTTACCAGTGATACAAGAATCTGAAAAGATTTTTTTTAAACATACATTTTACCAGCAAATCTGTACTCTAAAAGTGCACAGACCCAGTGCATGCAATTGCTACCAAATTTTCTGGTCAAGACTATTTTCTTATTCAACAAATAAGGAAATATACAAAACTTTATCATTTGTAAGATTTAAACTCAATATTCTGATCTCTGTTAAGCATTTATTAGCAGAGACGAGTGAAAGCTAAACACTAACATGGCTTCATCAAAACAAACGGGGCCCAGAGTGGCTGAATTGGTCTTAAGTGATTTCCGTTATGGATCACTGTCGTCTTACCTCTGTCTGCGTGGGTTCGAGTCTAAGATTCGGCTAATGTAGTTATGTGAGAAAGCTTGCCAGTAGCTTCTTGTGGGTCGGTGCTTCTTTCCCAGGGTAATCCCAGGTTCTTCCTCCACCAATAATACTGGCTGCCATGTATATATAGCCTATCGTGTGCTGAAAAATGGCGTTAAACCCTAAAACAACAACATCATCAAAAGAACAGAAAAAATACCAGTTCAAAGGACGTTTTTTCAATGAACAATGTTGGCAATGTTCTCAAAAAAATATCTTCACATTCTGGTAAGCCCTGAATGAGGACTTGTCCAATCATATTGGAAAAATTCACAACTGCCATCCTGTAGGGAATCTGCATTTTTGTCTCATGCCTGTCAGGTCAGGTATGATTTTTAAAAACAACACTGAGTTTTATTATTGACATTAGGCAGAGAGCTACAGCCTCTAAATGATATATATATATATATATATATATATATATATATATATATATATATATATACACAGTCAAACCCACTTATCTCGACCTCGGTTAACTCGCCAACCCTATTAAATCGACGTTTTTGAAGTGGAACCGCCAAATTCTCTCTTTGTCTTAGCATTTTCTCATCGGTTATGTCGATTCTTTTATGTCGCCGAACCCTAATATCTCCAGCACAAAAAAGGGCAAAATTTGCCACTTAACGTCGGTTATCTCGATCCCCATGACCAATCGTCGGCTTTTGAAAATGTTATCGATGCCACAAATGATCCTTTGTTTGCATCGACAACCCCATCTTAGCAGTGCATTGTTACATCATAATCTGCTTATGCTGACATCTGGGCCGAGTACTGTATGTTGTGACAGTCAATCATGCTACCGTACTATACCTACAACTGACCGACTTCTGAAGATGCGAATAGAACAGATGAAATTAATGGAATGGCTAATCCTTCTGTTTGTTGGCTGAGATATGAAGAAAGAGTATGTCACCAAACATAAATCCAGGCGGTGTAAATAATATTTGTGCATTTTACTCATTGATCTTTTCCGTTTGCCATCAATCCCGTGTTACGGTTACGGAGACTTAAACTCCGCAAGAAGAAAAAGCAAACAACAAATAAACAATAATTATGTATTTCTCAAAATACTGGAGTGAAAGAATCCCTATATTGGGTGTTAACTTATGCTAATATATACGGTCCAATATTGCCAGGTGTTTACTCTTGTAAGTTTCATTCGTGGGAATGGAGATCCTATTTTGCTTGTTAAGAAAATTTATAGAGCATTCAGTGGTCATTCTTTTGGGATTTAGGAAGCAATAGAGCATTTAATGGAGATTTTGGCGAATTTTGTAATTTGCTCGGAATTTTTATCACACACGTTTTTGTGATTTTATGAGCGATCTTTGTGTTTGCAATGTTGGAGAATATAATAAAGGTCTGTATCGAGAATCAACGGTGGTTTGTATTGTATACTGGTAAATCTCTGCCGTCAGTTGGTGCACATATGCCTTTTGTTGTTAGCAAACATGTATGTACATTTTTATAGCATGCCGATCGCTTCATGAAACAAATTGCGGCAACGCTGTTGTGTAAAAAAAAACCTCCAAAAACACGTGCAATACATTCTCATTTATTAACGCACATCATGTACATAAATAAATTTCAAGCACATGTTAATATATTGCCGCCATATTGGTTTTCGTTTATCTCGATCATCGGCTATCTCGACGCCTTTTGGCAAACCCCGAGGCTGGCGAGATAACCGGGTTCAACTGTATATATATATATATATATATATATATATATATATATATATATATATATATATATACATACAGCAAGTTTGAATGTTTGATTGGGATTTTTATTGTAGCTTTAACACTTTTTTTAGTCATATCTCGACCATCTGCAGTGAGGCAGTTTATAGTGATGTCTAGCACATGGGCATCATGCCGCAGACATGTAGCATGATGTCCTACCCAGTCACATTATCCTGACACCAGGCCGACCAATCCTAACACCAACCTCTTAATGCTGAGTGCCAAGCGAGGCAGATGTTAGTACCATTTTTGTAAGTCTTTGGTATGACTTGGCCAGGAATCAAACCCACGACTTCCCATTTCCGAGGCGGACACTCTAACCACTAGACCATCGGAGCAGTTATAGCAAGTGGTCTAAAGGCTCAATTGTTTTGGATCACTGCCATTTTACCTGTGTGGGTTCAAATCTCAGGCTAAGCTAACTTGGGTGTGTGAGAAATCTTGCCTCTAGCTTTTTCTGGGTCAATGGTTAATTCCAAATTCTTCCTTTACCAGTCTGTATAGTCTATCTTGTGCTGAATAATGGCATTAAACCACATAACTTATTCAATAAGGCATGTAATTTCATTACATCATTAATAGTACCTTTGCCTGAGAGATGACTGCCCAAGTTACAAGAACATGTTCTCTATAATCAATGTTTTGATTCAATCTCTGGCGTACTTTCATGTGGACAGAGATTGTGTATAGCTGACAATTGTATTTGATTCTAAAACAAGCCAGACCTTGAGGTTAAATAACTAGTGATTTTAAAGCAAATTATGCCATTGTTCAATTATAAAATATGAAACAAACTAGGGTATAAGGTTAAATCAATGAAGTAATTCTCAACCAAACTAGACCCTGCAGTTTAAAGCTGCATTTTATTGTAAAACAAAGCAGGTCTTGAGGTTAACTAGATTAAGTGCGTCTAAAACAAACTGGGCCATGAGGTTAAATAGATGTAATTATGAAACAAACTGGACCTTAAGACTAAATAGATGTAATTATGAAATAAACTGGGCCTTAAGGTTAAATAAATGTAGTAATTATTAAACAAGCCAGGCCTTAAGGTGTGCGTGAGTGTGTAATTTCGATTTTTAACATAGCTTTAACAATTTTTTTCAGTCATATCAATACGATGTCAGTTTATAGTGGTGTCTAGCACTGGGGCATCATGCCGCAGACATGTAGCATTATGTTCCACACAGTCACATTATCCTGACACCAGGCCAGTCAGTCCTAACACTAACCTCTTAATGCTCAGCATCAAAGCAAGGCAGCTGTCAGTACCATTATTGAAAGTCTTTGGCATGACTCGGCCAAGGATAGAATCCACAACCTCCTGCATGCAAGGCAGATGCTCTAACCATTAGGCCACTGGAGCGTTATGTGGCTTTAAGGTTAAACAGATGCAGTAATTATGAAACAAACCAGGCCTTAAGGTTAAACAGATGCAATTATGAAACAAACTAGGCCTTAAGGTTAAACAGATGTAGCGATTCTGACTGAAACTAGGCATTCAGATTAAAGATTTAGTAATTATAAACAAACTGGGCCTTAAGGTTAAATAGTTGCAGTGATCAATATAGAAACCAGGCCTTAAGCTTAAATAGCTGTATTGAATCTGAAACTAGGCCTTAATGTTAAACAGATGTAGTAATTCTAAATGAAACTAGGCCTTGAGATTAAAGATTTAGTAATTCTAAAACAAACTGGGCCTTAAGGTTAAATAGTTGCAGTGATCAATATAGAAACCAGGCCTTAAGCTTAAATAGCTGTATTGAATCTGAAACTAGGCCTTAATGTTAAACAGATGTAGTAATTCTAAATGAAACTAGGCCTTGAGATTAAAGATTTAGTAATTCTAAAACAAACTGGGCCTTAAGGTTAAATAGTTGCAGTGATCAATATAGAAACCAGGCCTTAAGCTTAAATAGCTGTATTGAATCTGAAACTAGGCCTTAATGTTAAACAGATGTAGTAATTCTAAATGAAACTAGGCCTTGAGATTAAAGATTTAGTAATTCTAAAACAAACTGGGCCTTAAGGTTAAATAGTTGCAGTGATCAATATAGAAACCAGGCCTTAAGCTTAAATAGCTGTATTGAATCTGAAACTAGGCCTTAATGTTAAACAGATGTAGTAATTCTAAATGAAACTAGGCCTTGAGATTAAAGATTTAGTAATTCTAAAACAAACTGGGCCTTAAGGTTAAATAGTTGCAGTGATCAATAAAGAAACCAGGTCTTAAGGTTAAATAGATGTATTGAATCTGAAACTAGGCCTTAATGTTAAACAGATGTAGTAATTCTAAATGAAACTAGGCCTTGAGATTAAAGATTTAGTAATTCTAAAACAAACTGGGCCTTAAAGTTAAATAGTTGCAGTGATCAATAAAGAAACCAGGTCTTAAGGTTAAATAGATGTAGTAATCTTGAAACAAGTTAGCCCTTGAGATTAAATAGATTTAGTGATTTTAAAACAAACTGGGCCTTAAGGTTAAATAGATGTAGTAATTATGAAACAAACTATGCCTTGAGGTGATTCTAAAACAAGCTGTGCCTTGAGGTTAAATAGATGTAGCAGTTCTGAAATAAGTTAAGACTTGAGGTTAAATTGATGCAGTGATCACTATAGCAAAAATGAGCTTCAAATCTCCTGACACTCAATACTATTTTGCAGACCAGTGTTCAGTTTTCAAACATGGAAAAGTCAACTGGCTTAACATGAATTTACTCTTTCAACTTCATCAAAACAATATAACATAGAATGCAGAGGTTATTGTTGAAAGAAATGGCCAATTATTGTGACGTTTACCTGTGAAGTGGATTTACTCTTTTTAGTTGAGGATCTTTCATCACTACAGCTGGCGCCTGAACTCTGTGAAACTGGCGTTGATGCAACATCAGATGATATGCTAGAAACAGATGAACATGGGAAAGTTAAATCCGATTTCTTGGTAGAGACAGGGGTTAAGCTGACAAAAGAATCCATCGACTTAGTTTTAGCTGGAGTGGTCAATGCAGCTTCACATACAGAAGGGTCATCTATAAATGAGACACTGCTTTCATCATCCTCAATCATGTGACAATCAGGAACAGAGTCGTTCTCTTTATCCTCTGAAGGGTCAACTATTATACAATCAGTGTCAACCTGCTGCTGAGCTTTATTTGAACTTTCCATATCCTTTATTGCATTCTCATCTGCAGAAATGTTTTCTTTGCTGCAAGTTTCTTCTTCTACAGCTTGTGCTTTGTTTGGCTCAAATTCAACATCTTTAAGGGTCACACCAATTACAGCTTGGATTTTTTTTTGCTCAAATTCAACATCTTTTAGGGTCACACCAATTACAGATTGTGGCAATTTAATTGTATTGACTGGTTGGACATTTGGAGGAGGCTCTGGTGCCTGAACATTTTCTTCCTCATTTACATCAATCACAATGCAATCATTGCAGTTTGTTGAGGAAATTTCCTCAGGAGAAGACCTCTTTACAAAGCGGTCAAGGGTGTTTGACTTGGACCCTTTCTGAATGCCAGCAGCAATATTTTCTGCTTCAGAACTGGAACTGACCTCTTGCTCTCCCTCCGGTGCTGACACTTTGTCTTGAGTAACAGAGCCAGATCGGACAACTTTTGGAATCTTGGCGCCTGGGGATTCATTTTCTGAAAGTTTCCGCTTTTTACCTCCTGATAAGGGACTAGTGATAGGACTTAAAGGTGGCTGAGGTAATGGCTTAAAGGGGAGACGTGCTGCAACAGGAAAAGAAAGGTGTTTTCATTAAAGATATATGCCCATAAAGTACTTAAAAAAACTACATGACTTTCAACATTTCAAAACTGATGATAAAATCTAAGTGATAACAATCAGCCTTAAAACTGAACTTCATACACAGATAATGACAACTGTCTTTTAACATCCGTCAGGCACTGTCAACCTGTGAAATGGCTTGAATGGAAATTGACACTTATAGTTGATAAATTTCAAGCCATCCTCTCAAACACATGCATATGTTTCACAACTATATCTCAAACAGCTAAGGTTACAAAAACAGCAAGTGTGGCACATAGACAGGGATATATTTCTATTACATCACATACAAACCATGTGAATTATTCCAACCTGCAGTACACTACTTCCAAAATTTCTGTAATGTCAACATGAACTATACAATTATTTGAAATAATGTAGACCTTCTATCCATTTATTTTTTAAAAATTTAAAACATAAGAAATATTTTAAACCCAAATTACTAGTCTCTGACTTCTTGTCCATAGATTTAATCAGACCAGTCTGAAATAACCCAAACAGACGATTTTCAGATTTGTTAAAGATATAATTTTTTAACCTTTTGCTCTTATAGATAAACAAACCAAATGAAAATGTAATTTTCACACATCCAGTTAGATGAAAACCTCAGACAGAAACATGTTTTAAGATACATTCAGAAGTAACAAAAGTTCTTTGCTATCCCAATTTCAGGCATAAATGAAAATAATTTCCAGACAATAAATGGGTGACTTGACATCACTATATCTGACTTTCTTGCTTATTTTTACCATTTGTGCAATATTATTATAATATAAAAATTACATACAAAATTCTTGATAATTTCCAAGAAATTTTCAAAAAAATAAACTCCACATGACATGTTTAATAGATGCCAACACCAGAGGTATAAACATAATGTCATTAAAAAAAAAAAAATGATCTGCACTATATTATCCAGCTCATATTTTTCTTTTTAAATCTGTTACTTGGTCAGGTTTTAAATCTGTTACTTGGTAAGACTCTTTAAACAGCAAACAGGAAGGAAAAAACAAGCTTTTAAGAATCAAATCACAAAATAATCCAAGAATTACAAAATAGAAGTCATAGCAATAAAATGTTCTAACAAATCTGAGTTCAATGCCCAACGAAATCCAAAATGGAAGGCAATGACATATGCTGTAGTCACAGTAGTACTGAGGCGTCTACAGTTCTTTGTTGAATTTCAGAAAATATTCCAGTGTTTAAATTCTGTAAATTTCAGTAACTGTCTTTGTCCATGAGCACAAGTATTTCCAGGAGAAAATAATCTCTTAGAATCCAAATAATTTGAAGAAAATCAAAGATTAAACTCAATCTGGTCAAAACAAAAAACAAACACTTTGACATCTCAAGTGTTTAAAGCCTAACTGCCCAAATTCTCAATACAAAAATGTTGTACGCTAATGTAAAACATAAAACAGATTCCTGTATAAGGGTCACATGATCATTTCTTGAACAACATGGAAGCTTTTTACAGGTCTAATATCACATACTCCCAATACGACCTTGATTTCACTCAATGAATCCCTCACTATAAAAGAATGTTTAAAAAGTTGTTTACTTCAATCATTAATTAAGGTCAGGAACTAGGTCAGCTTTACATACAAAGTTTATAAATTATTGTTTACGACAAACTGAACTTCATTTCTGAAAATGTCAAATCCAGTAAATAAAATTACATTACAAAAACATGTAATGAAATTTTGAAATCAAATAGAATTTATAATTACAAAATCATTTTATTTAGTTTGTATTGATATCTTAATTACACAGAAATAAAGCTTACTTGCGTTTGGAATGTACATTTTAATGATCACTGATCAGCAAAGGGTTAAATTGTGGATTGCAAGATTAATAATATGGCTGTTCTTTTGGAAAATATGCACACAATCATGGCTCTAATACATGTATAGCTGTGTTTTCTGATGGATGGACATGAATCAAAAAGAAAAAAAAAAAAATGGTAAGTAATGCCTGTTTATCATTCATTATCTTTCCATGGCGTTAGACAAATTAATTGTTTAACTTCATGGAAGCACGTTGTCATGAGAGTTAACGGTAGGGAATGAGGTAAGAAATAAATTTATCTTCACCTGTATGTTTTTGGACACATAATTAAATAATTTAATATGTATTCAGACAACAAAAAAGTAATTATTTGTTGCCATCCGATAACATAAGGTAAATGAAATTCTATACCTGACATGCCTGAAAGTATCCTTAATACTGATATATGGTCTGTTTGCAGTACAATTCAAACTTTTTTTTAGATGTGGCTAAAAAAAAACACCAATACAACATCCATTGCTTCCGATCATGTGTGCCTTTGAGAGGTTTTGCACTAGATTTTAAATGTTTCACCAAGCAATAACACACTAAATGTTTTACGACATAATTTGAAAAAAGCCAATTACATGTCTGCATGTTTCTGAAACCATTCTTGATTTCCAGCCACAATGCTTGGAATTTTGTCTTGCTCACCATATCTGCATCCAGGTGAAAAATTGCACCCAGGCAAATCCAACAGTTACAGAAAATCACAAAAGTATCATCTGATATTGCGACATCTCTTTCTATGCAAAAGTTTACATTTTAAAGTACTTCCTGGCAGAACTCAAGAATATTAGGGGCCCCGAGTGGTCTAAAGCACTCTCTGTTACGGATCACTGCCATCTCACCTCTGTCTGCGTGGGTTCGAGTCTAAGATTCAGCTAACATAGTTATGTGAGAATGCTTGCCAGTAGTTTCTCGTGGGTCTATGGGTGGTGCTTTACGGGGGTTTTCCCAAGTTCTTCCTCCACCAATAATACTGGCCACAATGTATAGCCTATGGTGTGCTGAAAAATGGCTTTAAACTCTACAACAACAACATTAAAATGTAAGCACTTTTCAATGTTTTCCTAGTTCCATTGAAATTCAAAGATTGCTATAGACCCTGGGAGAATATTTTAAATTTCTATTAACATATCTACAGCTGAAAATAAATTGCTTCATTAGGCAGCTAGAAGAAATATTTACATCACAATTAAGAGTAGGGCAGGAAGAGAAAAGAGCACACATTTTAACTTGAAACCCATTTTGTCTGCATCATCCTAGCTTTCAAAAAGTATGTCACAACTTGAATTTTCACACTCTGACCACAACTACTAGATATGTGATACCTAAATCTTATTTATACTGGCAAGACAATAAAAGCAATGAAACAGAAACCTATAGTTAAAGATGCTTGCAACATGTATTACAATAGGAAAGATAAAGTAGGACCCAATCATTCACAATTAACTGTACCTTGCTTTAATTTCTTTGGTGGTGGACATTCATCGGACTGGAGCAATTCCTTTTCTTTCATCACTGCAAAAAATAAATTTTTTCTTCTCAAAAACTAAAAGGATAATTAAAACAGAGTAATCTAGAGCCACTATATCATACTATATACACCCATCCCTATAGACTTTAAGTAAGGAACCCAATAAGCTATTCTAGTGTCCAATATTTGTATGGCAATTACTAGCACCATATTGTCCAGTGACTTCCATCGGTACAAGTATCATTGTCCAGTCACTTCAATCGGTATAGTAGCCATGCAAGTATCTCATTGTCCAGTCACTTTAATCAGTACACTACTCATGCTAGTACCATAATGTCCAGTCACTTCAATTTCTGGACCACAAAATAGTGATGGTCCAAGGTCTGATTGCTGCCCATGGCAGTTTAAAAACCTAGACTAAAGTTCCAATATCATAAAACAACAATCTGGCCATTGAATTAAATGAAGGTAGGAATTGCGCAAGAATGTTGAACTTTTTACTTTTAGATGTGATTTTGGTCTTCCATTAAAAAAATTAAAGAAAACTAAGGGTAGAATAGAGCAAAAATGAGGAGTAAATGGCTATAGTACCACATTTACACAAAAACTTTAATACCCATCTCATTTATTCCTGCTTCACTCTGTAAGACCAGCGTATAAATAAATCTTCAAAAGCTTTTGCCTCTAATTCTAATAAAATGAATCAAGTTTTTTTTAATCTTAACCTGTTCCTTAATACTGTTCTGTACTGAAAAGTCTGCTGTCTGAAGGGACACATACCACGGGTTTATGTCACAAAAACAAACAAAAAAAAAAACGATATAAGACTTTTTCCAGACCAATACCTAACCATGTAAAAACTTGGGTTTACTCAATTATAGCAACACAGGATGAATTTTTAAGAATTTTAGAATACATAAGAATGTTTTCAGCACAATTTGAGTGTGCTTAATCTAACACTGAACTTATATTCATACATTTTCAGATAAATTATCATGAATAATTGAAACACATGCCATGTCCACCATGTGAATATCGACCGCAAAAATCGTTCTGGTGAGAATTTTACCATTCGCTTGTGTAGTTAAAAAATTTCAATAAGACGCCTATGAATATAAGATGCACTTAGGGTGCGGGGCAAGACATTTTTAATATAAAAGATGCGTCTTATATACATGAAAATATGGTAATGACAAATTGGTTATTTTATTACAGATTTGAAATAATTGAGACTTGGAGTGGCATGATTTTTTTTTTGCATGTGAAGTGAATCAGTGAATTGCTGAAAAAGTCTTGAATTTCATGCCAATATCACGAGGGTTTGCAGCTATGGAAACTTTCCATGATCCATTGCTGCAATATCAAAATCTTACCATTAACGTATAGCTTAAAAGAATAGCCAAATAGTTTCCTTTGCGCAGGTTATGGCGTAAAATGATCTTGCTGATCATGAAATTATCTCAAGTTAAAAGAATGGGAGCCCAGTAAAGAGGGGTACCCTCTCTGTACAAAAATAGTCAAGATGGTAACACTAAGCCTGACTGAAGCGCCTTCTAGTTAA
The DNA here is from genome assembly GCA_029339505.1 of Unio delphinus. Lineage (NCBI taxonomy): Eukaryota > Metazoa > Mollusca > Bivalvia > Unionida > Unionidae > Unio > Unio delphinus. The sequence continues at coordinate 4,358,076 of JAQISU010000106.1, forward strand.
GTTGTTATCACTATACAGTGTAAGACATGTTACGTTATTTTTTGTTATAGTGCTATGTCTTACCACCCAAATAATGGCCTTGTATAGCATGTTCCGATGTCAAGTGTTACTGCAGGAATCAAAATCTGACAAGTAAACAGATACATCTTCATCTTCGGTTGACATACATTTGAATTTGTCGAAACATGATGGTAGTCGAGGTATGGCGAAGTAGGTTCAAGTAGGTTTATGTCTCTTGAACAAAATAAAACTTAGCTTACATAGGCATATTTTTATTTGTAATCAGCATAATAAATATTCATATTTTTATTGTACATCAAGGTGATTTATTGTAAGGTATTTTATTGACAAAATGTCAGACTCCTTTGGTAGCAACTATATATTCACTGAAAAAAAATATCAGTGCTAAAACTACCCATAACCAGCCGTTTGTTTTTATTATTACTGCTTCAAAATATTATCAAACCTGTGCGATACCTTTGGATATGAAATTAACGTTGTAGTAAAATAAGAATACAAATTTTTACTTGCATCTTCACAGATGTGATGTGGTTGTTTTCTGTTTGAGGACTAAGACCCCCCCTCCCACTTTTAAGTTTTTAAGGTTACTCACAGCTCATGCTGAGATTTTATCATTATTTTACCATTTAGAAAGTAAGTTAATATTGTTTCGACAAAAAATGCCAGCGTAATCCAACAACCGGTATACAATAAAGCAACTGCAAAAAAAATTATTAAAGTTTTAAAAAATAGTCTATACAGTATTGGATTCAACGTTTCACTGCCATTATTGGAAGAATTTTTTTTTTTTTTGGTAAACTAGTCTTAAAAGCAATAATTTTATATGAATTAAATAAATTCTCATACAGGCAGGTATTTAAAAGGAATAAATACCTTGATTGTCTTGTTACATTGTCCTTATAGACTTCTTTTGAAAAGCAAATTAGCAGATGTTACCAGTTCCCTTTGTTTTTCAATTACATATGAATAAAAACAAGAATAGTAGTTTCATTTTGGATTGGACAGTCACTCATAATTTCAATTTAGAGAATTTAAAGGTGCAAATTGTGGATTGGCCAAAGGACATTTCCCAAAAAATATATTGTATATTCACTAGTGATTGCATTTATTTATATTCATGATACTAAAAATAATGACCACTTATTGGAGATAAATTGGTTTTGCAGGGAATAAAATAAGTTGTTTGCACTTACAAAAGGCAAAAGATATGAAAAGGATTATACTTTGCTTGTGATTTCTGATGCTCTAACCTTCAAAAAAATATTTATGAACCTGAGAATTATAAATTTTGCCTGTTAACCCTATATTATAGGACTACTGCTTAAGCTGTAGCTTCTTAATTAATGATTCCTAAACCAGTATCGCTAAAATATCACTTTACTTTGCAAGTTTCCCTCACTTTTGAAAGGTTGGTCTTTTGATGCAAACTATTGACTGCAGATTTCCGTGTTGCTGATGAATATGAATGAGAGTAGTTCTCTAGAATTTGTGGCTGCTATTTTGCACAAGATTTTAAATGTTTCACCAAGCAATAACACACTAAATGTTTTACGACATAATTTGAAGAAAAAAAACAAAAGCGTTTTGAGGGTCACAAGTCGGCGTAACAAGAAAAATATTACTTTGCTTTGACACAGAGGTCTCGGAAACGCTTAATTACGCGTATTTGAATGCAAATATTTGATCTGAGACACATAAATCACTCCATGCAGGAGTACTTCGTATGCATGCAAATAGCTGGGAGTCAAAGTTAGTGTTGATTACTTTATCATTTTAGCTGTGCTGATATTATCAGTGACATAATTCAGTGGTTAAAATACAGCCAGTTCTGCCTGCTGTATTTATCAGAGTACATCAAAAGAACATGACGCAATAGCTGGGAGGCAAGTTCAAAGGACTTTGACTAGCAGCTTGGGTGGGAAAATCTGCTGAAATTTACAATGACTGAATTCGGAGACAGAAAGATCTTGAGATGTACATGTAGTTATTATAAGAATACACTTTAGCTTCCATTATTTAATCTACGGATATGTACTATTTCATCATTCATTACGATCACCCGTTGCGTATTTTTTTTTATTTTCTTTTCATTGAATTCAGTCAAATAATGATCTGTGACAAAATTATTGAATTTACATCCGTGTGGATATTTTCGATGGAAATATTTGTATTATGGATGCAATGTATGTTACAAGCTTTGCTGGTGAGTACACGGTGTTGATACTCTTTTCATGCAATAGATTAAACATGTATATATAAATTAGACACGTGTATGTACCAATGCATGGTTCTCTGAATAAAGTAATACATTATATCTGCAATTTCTGTTACCACAGCAAATGTTTTTCTCATTTAATATATATTGATCAAAAATGGTAATTGCGCCATGCATTTTCGCACCCGTCTTTATGTACCCATCACCAATTAAATCCAAAAATGTGTTGGTATTGTACATGGTTGCTTATAACACGGTTCAGTTCATAACATGGTCAGATTCTATGGCTCCCAACTACCGTGTTATAGCGGGGTCCCACTGTATATGTTAATGATATGGAGTTTTCCCATTTTCAGCCACATTCAATATGGTGGATGGTGTCAGTGTTAAATGTGACAGGCAGACTAAATGAAGAAGGTGACAGAAAAAATTAACTTTGTAATTTCAAAAGTATTTATTTGTTCAAACTTCGTGGAAGACTCTACTGGCTATCTGGGCTATATGAAGATGACCAACAATGTCAGAACATATATAATTCAGCCAGACATCATCCTCTATGACAGGGAAATAATATTTCCCATCCTTCTGGCAGAGGTACCGCACTTCAAGATCATCTTCCTGGACTTGAGAAGCACCTGCAATATGCAGCAAAAAGCTATTATAAGCTTTTAAAATTCATTGCAATTGATGCATATCAAATATTTTCTTAAGAATTTTACCATCACTTTAAAGCATATAAAGTAACTATATCAATGTATGACAATCTTTCGATCAACTGTCTGTTTATACCTCAGCTTTAAGTTCATGTGTACAAGTTATTACAATTGTGAATTTGAAGGAAAAAAGTTATTAAAATTGTACAGATGCCAAAGTGAAGCAATCATTAACTCTTATAACTGAAGACTTTACATTCAGGCACAAATATAATTTACATTTACTTTGAATGGGATCAACACAGCAAAAACCTCATTCTATTAAGAAAAGAAAATGCAATGCAATTTAAAACTTTTTGTCAATTTTCTTAAAGCAAAACATTGTTAATTATTACCATTCTGATGTGGTCTTCAAGTTTTCTTTTTCAAGTGGGCCACTCTCCGTTCACCACAAAATGCATTTGCACACAAGCCATTCTCATGTGCAGGCTAGAGAGAAGCATCTTCTTTCTCGTATGCTCAAGATATATGGCATCAAGCCATGAACACAATGCAAAGGTCCTAGTACCAGCCATGGTCTTAATCTATGATCCTGTGCTGTCTGGTCTGTAGCTGTTTATTCTACAATGAGGAACAAAAACGAATTTTCTCCTGAGGTGACTGGGTTTAAGCTGATTTTGGTTATGTCAGACTCTTCATGCAAGAGTTGAACACTTCTTCAGCTGTTGAAACTTCAACCTGCCGAACTTTGACAGCAGTTGAAAAAACCCTCTAAACAACACCAATCTCTGCATCACAGGGGCCCTTTCCATGGTGACTGCCACAAGTGTTTTTCTGTTGGTACACCAATATTTTTCTCTTCCCCATATGAGGCATCGACAAAACTAAACAGAAAGACGTTTTGAGGGTCACAAGTCAGCGTGACAAAAAAAAATATTACTTTGCTTTGTACCAACTGTGACGGTGAGGAAACATCTCTTAGCCGTAAGCAAAAAAATTAATTTCTCAAGGATATTCCATGTCCACTCCTAGTCAAATTGTACAAAATGTACAAGAATAGAGTGGATCATGCGGATCAAATGCGAGCTACATACAGTACTGGAAGAAAGTCCCTTAAATGGTGGAAGTATTTGTTTTTTTTTCCTGTTTCAAACAGTCTTTGTTATTTCAATAGTAAATTCATATTTGCTGATGAAAGAATCGAAAAAATAAAAAAAAAAACATGGTAATGTCAACAGAAACAACAAGGAAAGAACTCGAACCCAGGTGGAGTTTAGAATGAATCTTGCACATCAACTACTTGGAGGATTTGTATGCAAAAGGAAAAGGGAAGTAGAAGTTCATAATAGTCAACATGGGCCAGTGGTCATGCCAAAGAGAAAACCTGCAAAATGTGTTCATTGAACAAAGTTCGATCTAAAGCAATACATGGATGTGAACAATGTCAGGTTAATTTATGTATAACATGTTTCAAACCATATCACATTTTAAAAGTTTCTGGTTTATTTTAATGGAATTATGGGCTGATGTGATATTCCTGACAATGTTGCACATAGTTTTGCAATTAGTGTATAAATAAATTGTGAAAGACTTGGTCAAATGGAGAAAAAAATACATCACAGTGTAGACAAATTAATTTGGATTAATTGGTGAAAATTTCATGGATTACTATTGGATGTAAGTAAAGAAATTATGGTAAGTGTGAATGCATGTGCATGTTTAAAAAAAAATTCCAAACCAGTAAAACACTCTGGGGCACAAGCAGCTAGGCACAGTTTGATGTTGCTAGGGCACAGCAACAGTGAAACTGATAACTGTCTTGGGGCTTAAAGAGTTAAGCTGCTTGGCATCGGTTGCTGCAAGTAAAGTTTGGTCGCCATTTTTGATACACTGATTTTCACTGTATGCCCATAAAGATCCATAAAAAAAAATAACTGAAATAGAATAGGGACCATATCAGGCAGTCAGCAAATACGGAAAGCTACTCAATTTTTTTTTCTCAACGATTCCTACATACCCGTGAAAGTGCATTTTTATCACTGGATATATGGGTCCATAATGGCAGGGTAAAGAACCCACTGTTTTTACTTTTTACATATTTGACACATTTCAGAACACAGTTTGTGTTCGTTAATTGTGATTACATCGCCTACTAATGTTGGACCCATAATAGACCGTAAGGCGTTAACTGGTAAATTGTTTTATGATTACACATGTACGACATATTTTACAAACCCATTTCTACAGCGGCTTCGCAATCAACGTTAGTCATGGCTTGTAATTTTGGGCCGTTTAAAGAAAACTTTTCTGACAGGATAACGTTCAGCTAATACACAGAGCTTAAAATTGGCGCGAATACAGCCGCGCGTAACTTGGATAATCTCCCCTTACAACATAGATCGGTCGTTTGTTTATTTTAGACAATACGTTTGTCAGCAAAAGATTTAAATTATGCCAAAGAAATTAGCCTAAATAATGACTGAAAATTATTTATCATTTAGCCAGTTCTTTTCAAAATTGATTCACGTTGATTCTACATTGTTTACTGGTAGAAAAATAAAATACGGCTAAACGAAAGCAGCTCAGATTAGTCGCAGATTTTAAAACACTTTGGTGCATATCCGGAAAGACTCTCTCTCTCTCTCTCTCTCTCTCTCTCTCTCTCTCACACACACACACACACACACACACACACACACACACACACACACTTCAAAATAGTTTTTCATTTAAAAATAAGTTGCGTTTCTAATTCACTTTAAATATTGAAACTTTATGTATTCGTCAGTCAAATAATTAATGTTCTTGAAAATCCTCTATCTAGAATGTGGTCATATATTTTTTGCGGTTATTGGGCATTAAAAAAGACACAGTAGATAAAAGAATTAAAGATGATGTCTCACTCAGCGAGATGAATCCATTTTTAAAAATATTTTGAAAACAAAATGCATAGTTTACCATGATATAGGCATCACAATGTTGTACAGTTTGTAAATATCAATAGTGTAAGAGCATTATGAATACTTTTCAAATTTATCTCAAGATTCTATCTCACCAAGATGTGACCATACAACATTTCTAATTTATTTTAATTTTAAAAATCCATACTCACTTAAACACATTAAACCAGTTTTAAAATTTAAATAAAAACCAATAACTACTCACAACCAACATTAGCAAAGTTAGTGTCAGAAACACAGATAAATAAACTCAAATCCAGATGCATCAAGATAGTGGGAATTTATCTCAATAGGCACTGATTTATACATTGAACACAACTAACCACAAATAGGAACTCAAACGTTATATAGCACATTATAATTGAGCAATAATTCGCATGCATAATTTTATTCAATAAATGGAAATCACATTATTCTTGTTTCCAGCTCAATTCAATGCACAAGTTTAGGAGATAATATTTATTTTTAAAGAAAAACCAAAAAGATATTCGGCACAGAAAAAAATAAATAGTCGTCGAAGTATGGCTGTATGACCTTAAAATGGGTTTATGCCCTCAAGAGAATTTAACACTGAAGCAATATTTTTTTGTTTAAAATTAATGATATGGCCTGAGTGGATGTTTAATAACGAAGTTATCAAATCATTATTTCATAAATTTACCATTGGCATCTAGCGGATGTGGTAACGTTAAACATGTCCACGGGTTTAAAATAATTGTTCTGCACGGAGTTAAGTGAAAACGTAATATTAACACTATCTTTACTATCCAATACGCCACTGATTGATCAATACCTAGCTATCTATTATACATCACCCAACCATTACTATCCAACATGCTGTTTTATAGATAGATATATATTCCCCAAGACGCTGTTTAAAGTAACCAATGTCCGGTTGTATATTACCTAACAAGTATACTATATCAAAAACAAATATAACACATAACACCTACATGTAGTTATGAGTGACCAATACCCATTTAGTTCCTATCCAAAAATTACGCTATACAGACAATATGCCCCTGGAGTGACCAACACCCACTACGTAATGGGTAGGAATCCTCGCATGTAAAGCGCGTTCTTTTGCAGAAATAAATTCTTAGTAATGTAAATAATACTGCCATTAAAATGACGTCTTTTCGTGCATGCCAACGTTTAATTTCTTCATCTTCTTTTCATAACAAGTAATTGAAAATGATAAGATGTGTTTGACGAAAGTCAGACACGATTTCATCATCTTGAAGAGGAATGTCATACACAAATGAAATGGAATCTCGTTTTTACTTTTAATAGTAACGAGTAAGACGATTGATTGTTTTATAACACAAGACGATGCGCTATTGCGGGCGATCGAACATCGAACTATTTTAATTTGTGTTGAATCAAACGTTTGAACAAATTCAGTATTGGCAAAACCACTCGGTCTAGCAATGAGCATATATTTAAGAGATGGCGAAAATGCCTTGCCTTCAAACTTTGGAGATCTGACGTTTCGTCAAGAACTTTGAAAACGGAGGATATAGTCAAAACTTTGCATATATGCTTCAAATTCAGACATCCCATTTCATAAGTGACCCAAGATATTGTATGCATTCTTATATGTTTAGTTTTTAACAGTGAAGGAAAATATTTATATCTCAAAAGTGCAAGTATTTCCTTCGTTGTGTAACAAATCTTCCTTTCGAAAAGCAAAGTTTTCTGTCATTGTGCTAAACAAAAATATTCATATTTTTTAATAATAATTTTTTATTTAAAAAAACAGGTTCTTCGTTACCTATCCGGATGTCAAATTTACATTTAAAAAACACAGTTCATGTGTACTGGTTTTTCACGGTGATACAAAATCAAATTTACATTTCGAAACACGCGGTCCATGTTTTCTCCATGTCGCAACAAATGATATTTGAAAAAACACAGTTTATGTTTTTCTGTCATTGTTCAACAAAAACGTTTTCATTTTCATAGTTCATGTTTTTCATCCTGGTGCAACAAAGTTAAATTTTAAAATAAAATCATATTTCATAGTATATAATTTGTCCCTCAATAAAAAGGAATCGTAAGAACAAAGTGAAATGGTATGTTGATTTCAATATTAAGTTTACTCTTGTCACAAAACCCTACTAATTTTAACTCCCCTTTGCGCCACAGAGCAAAACCTTCAAACTAGTAATCGTGATATTGACGTTGTCGCCATATCAACATTAATTGTCGCTAAAAAGATAAATATTACTAATTAAATGAAAGATGTTAAACAAATACACGGTAAAACCGGGGGATGGTGGATAAGATACGTTCTTGACCGTTATAAATCTCCAACAACGTTCGAAGAATTTTGCTGCAAGATAGAAAATATTTATTAAAAAAATGATACACTAACTTAGCTAAATTAAAGTTCGAGATGTGAGTGGTGAGTATCTTAGGTTCTCAAGTAAACCAAATAGAACATATATTAAACGGACAGTAACTATTGTAGATGCTGCAAACAGTGGATTAAAAAATTTACAATAGGACAGCAAAGATACTACATAGGTGGAACTATTACAGCAAGGGTGTTACACATATGGAAATATTACAGCAAGGATATTACTCTGATAAAATATCACAGAATATTCTATGAATATCTTAAGGATCGAAAGTATCCATTAAACAAATCTGTATTTCTTTACTAATTACAAATGTTAACCTATTTATTGCAGCCACAAGATATGTAAAATATTCAAAGATAACATAAATATTTTTTCCATCCGGATTTGTAATCAAGTATACCAGACAGTGCTGTTTCTGTTTCTTTTCATTAGCTAACTCAAACAAATAGTTTGAAATATTTATCAACCTTTTTTTAAATTAGTACGACCTTGTGATCATAACCTAAGTGACAAAAAGAAGCAAAACATACATAAAAATGTAAGAGAAACTTTCATTGTTATGAATTGAATCCAAAATATTCCTTGACAATTTCTATTCAAGTAAAAAAGAAGCGAATATACGGAATGAGAATCAAATCCTCAAATATGCAGATCTGCAAACAGTCCTGACGTATCACAATGGCATTATCAAGAACTCTTTTGAATTATTCACACTCATGGCAGAATAATATTTTAGTACTATTAGGACATAATTTTTAGTAAAAGTAATACGATTGAAATTTTCTCTAAATTGTTTTAAAAGTAATTTTTCATTTTCTACTAAAATACATTGAGATTGATTTTATTTAATTCTATACATCACAACTATATTCTATTATAATAAAGATGACGCCCTTATGAGCTAAGGCAAAACTCTCTAGCACCGGAGCGGTTTATCAAGTTAGTTGTATTAGAAGAACAGGGTTGTAACTCTAAAACTGTCACAGAATTAGGCGAAAATTTAATTTATTTTCTAATTGAATTACAAACTAATTTCACCATTTTTTTGTTTCGTCGTACATGCGTTACCTGGGGTGAATAAGTGGTTTTCTCCAAGGTAAGCGGCGTGTAACGATTTGCATGTGCCTGACTTCGAATTACATGAAGTCCGTAACATTAGAATCACGGGGTGCACGGTAATTTTGCCGTGAATTCTGCTCACCTATTTGAGGGTATATAAGGCAGAACATTTCTGATAAATATTACGAGACCAAAAGTATCTTATCACAGGAAAGATAGCTCGTCATTCAATCTCCAGCCAAAGGGGTGAGTGTTAAATTTATATTTCGTTTTATTGTGAATTTTATTCAGTTTATCATTTCATATAATGATGCCTTTATTACAATGCAGATTTTAAACGTGGAATATTTGGAATTACTAGTCACTATTAGACATTAAATGCAATAGCGTAATCTAAGGTTTAGATTATTTTTTGAGACAACTATTATTAGTCTGGTTTCTTTTTTGTAGCTGATAACATCTCTGAGATCATCTCTGATAACGTCTTTGAGATCGTAGCTGAAATTGTAGATGATTTGTTGCGGAACATCTCTGATAACATCTCTGATATCGTATCTGAAATTGTAGCTGATATTGTAGCGGAGCATCTCTGTTTGTCGGATTGTCTGTCCGTCTACATCTGTCGTGATGTGTAAATATCCGGAAATCTAGAAGTCCGAGTGTCGGAGCTGTCTAGAGTTGTAAACATCCGGGGCGGCATCTAGGGTATTGAGGAACGTTAGTTCTAGTAGATGTTGTATGCTGTCTGTACGTATAACTGTGGTGGGTCCGTGAAGAGCAAGTGACCGATAAAACTATTGTGTCAACCCTAGGTATTCGGGGAAACTGGGCGGCGATTCAACTGTTGGTGAATCCTACGGTTAGACAGGGTCGAGACACATGTGTGTGTTGCAATTGTAGTACAATTGAATACATTGTTGTATTTACATAATTACTTCAGATCACAATAGCATTTCAAGGGATTGCATGAATCTCAATAAAAGTTAGCAACTTGATTAAATACATGTATATGTTCGTGCTAGTTGTCGCAATCCATACGTGCGATAGTATAGTTTGATGCTTGTGTTTATTATCGTAATTTATACTTGCGTTAATATAACTTTTGTAAAGGTTCCTTGGATCTGTGTCTAGTCCAAGAGATTCCTTTGTATCTGTGTTTTATTTTGTATTAATATTTCATTTATTCATGTATTGTGACTGGTTGTGAGTGTAATTGTGGGTTGAACGCATGAGTTATTGTGTTGATACATCATTATTCTTCATTAATAATTTATTTCATAAATTTATATTTTCTTTCACATATTGTGTTTGTGTTGTTCATTTAATCCACCATCCTCTCGGTAACAATTTTGTTACAAAAACAATCATCGAACACGAACAGCTACTTTATTATATGTTTAAGTGATCCGGTAAAATAAACTTATATGCCTACTAGACATTTTATAATTACATGTGTCGACTATCCAACAAGTAAGATTTGCTACATAAAAAATAGAAGAGAGCAGCATGTATAATCGAAGGATATATAGCCACAGAGTTAGCAGTACATAAACTGATTGTCCATTTCAATTAGTTGATACCAGCAGTACAAATTAAGCACTAAGTAGAAATAATAAACCATAGGGTAAACGCATAAAGGAATTATCTTGGATATTGGGGTCAGCAAAAATACACTCGTTATGTTCTAATTTGTGATTTCTGATGCTCTGACCTTCATAAAAATATTTATGAACCCGAGAATTATAAATTTTGCCTGTTAACCCTACATTGTAGGACTACTGCTTAAGCTGTAGCTTCTTATTTAATGATTCCTAAACCAGTATCGCTAAAATATCACTTTACTTTGCAAGTTTCCCTCACTTTAGAAAGATTGGTCTTTTGATGCAAACTATTGAATGCAGATTTCCGTGTTGCTGATGAATATGAATGAGAGTAGTTCTCTAGAATTTGTGATTGCTATGATGGACTGATGTCAAAAACTGAAATAATAATAATGTTGTTGAATTTATGTTGTTTTTTTTATAAGATACAATGCACATAGAATCTTACGTAGAAACAGAAAATCAGTGAGTGAATTCGTTTTCACATACTTGCGACTTGAAGAAAATGGGTATTAAGGTGTCACGTTTTACTTAAAGTATTTTGAACTTACAAAGCAAGACCACAGTTTAAGACCTTTGCTATAAATTAAAAAAAAGAAAAAAAAGATATAAATGCAAAATTATCATCATCATATATTTCGAACACACAGTTCATGTTTTCTCCATGTCGCAACAAATGATACAAAAGTACACCCGGTATGTTTTGGAGGTTACCGACAAATACATTCCAGATATACCTCGTGATTGATTAAGGAGGCTGATGTAGCTAATTGACCGACTAATAACGTACTTAGTCATCATCGGTTGTCTGTAAAATAAGATGAAACTTCACTCGGAGATTCTGGCGAAACACTAGAGCTGGGCGTTTACTGTGTATAAAAAGCGATGATATTACAACGTTTCTTAACTTAAGAGTAATTCCTTCTCATAGCAAGAAAGAATAAGAAGGTTCTGATAAAGCATACAAACCTTTCATAACAGTAAAATGTTCACTTTGTAGTTCCAATGCAAATTCTAAAAAAGTGACAAATAATATCTAAACACGACATAAAATACGTCTGTTGACTGATGTTGCAACAAGGATATAGAAATATGAATTACCGAACAAAAATTCCAGCTCCACGCAATTTTATATGCCCGTAAAAAGGTGGAAACGCAATTTGCCACTATTCCTACGAAACGATTCGCAAATATCCCACAGTATAAAAGAACACACTTGACCTAACCCATCCAATCGATAATTACTTAATGCTTCTAAAAATCCATATGACCGAATTGTCCAATGGGAAACAACCCAAACTTGTTTACATATTTTTTTACTAATGTTTTTTTTTTTTATATCAGAAACTTGATTATGACTATTTTCAGACCCTGTCATGTATGGACTAGAATAGTAATCCCAAATTATAAATAATTCTACATAAAGGTAAATACACAAAATAAACGTGATTCCTTTTGTTTAAAATATACACGATGACCAACAATTAAGTTTCATGAATCATATATAAATATCTATACAGTATAAAATAAATATACAATGTATAAAAATGGTATAATTTTATATGATTTACAAACACGTATTTTAAGTTTTGTAAATATATTGTTGATAGTTTTTTTGTTGGGTTTTCTATTAAATGTAAACGACACATATTTTTCTAATTCTGATCGAATTGACTCATATATATTTAGAGTATATAATTTATAAAGTTTTTATTAAGTATCTTTAATTATATTCAAGATAGGAAATTATAGGCCATTTTAATATTCGTTATTAACATGCATATGTTTGGGCAAGGTGGGTTGCCTTAGAAGAATATAGAAACCACATAAAAACACTTAACGTTGGTGTAGTAGAAACTACTGATTGTTTTACACTAATAATATCACATTTATCACGCAATCTTTATTTCGTGTATTTATTTCACGATCATATGTTGTGTACCAGACCCTTGGAAATTAACGTTGCCAAGAAAAAGTACGAGATTGTACTTTACATTGCTTGAAGCCAGAAGACACGTATCAGCATCAGACATGGTATTTAGTTTGACGATTATGCAGAAGGATATGCCTTGTGGAACTTTGATATCAATCCTGACCAAGGCTGTCAAGAAGGAGAATTCTACCATATAAAATCAGACCATTTTAGTGTGATGCTTCAGTTTTGTAGTATCAATATCCAACACAAAAAATGTCATCTTGTATGCATAAATTGACAACACTCTGGAAATGAATCATTTAAAAAGTGAACATAGCAAAGGTCGAACACGAATAAACCTATGGAGGTTGGCGATGAGGATGGGAGAGGAGAAGAGGTCTTAGAGAATGAATCATCTCATCGGGTCCTGTTTTAGGCTTGTGGTCTTCACCAATACACATTGGAATAAATGGAGACAAGAGTGAAAAAGGTGGTAAACTTAATCGACCACGCAGTCTAAGTCCACCCAGTATTTCTAGAAAAGAGAATACAAATCTTATTTACTGTTTCTTTTCGTATTTTACTGACACCCAAAACTTAAAATCACCCTTTATTCCTTCTCTTGTGATAACACTTGTTTGTATGTAATTGTAATGAAGTGTCTGTTAACACTTGATTACTCTACCTTGTGTGTGTTTGTATGCTTGTGTGAAAGTGTGCATCTGTTTCATCGCCCTTCTTTTACATCCTACCGAATTTTGTGTGATAGTATCTTTGATTATCTGAAAGTGTGTGTATCAACATTTTAATCCCGTTTCGTTCGATGGTGGGTGTGCGTGTATGAATGTTAGGGATGTGTGCTTAGAAAGTAATTAAAAAGGGGTGATGGAATGTATACGTGATGTGTGTGGATAGTAATTAAAAAAAAAAGAGTTTTTGATCGTGTTACGTGCTTAGGCTCGAATAAGCAGCAACAAAGAAAGAGTGAAAATTAACAAGCTTGTATAACTTTAACAATGATTTATTTAGTACAATTATTTTCATAAAATAAATAAACTTACAGTTTTAGAGAATCAAATCCAACATTAATCCAATATAGAATTCACAAAAATAATCCACGAATGGAATTGTAAGAGTCCTGAAAAATAAATGTTCTAATAGTTCTAGGTTCGAATCTTGACAATGTAATCCAAAATGGCTGACAATGTCACGTGATGCAGTTCTTGTTTCGTTGTTCTAGTTTTGTTATCATCCAAATGAAAATCATAAACATATGTCCTTTTTCCAAATAAATAGAATAATTCTTCTTTCTTCAATGACTTGACACAAGGTCCAGAATAATTATAACACTCAAACATGAAATACACAACTTAACTTTAAAATAAGCCCAAATTCTACTAAAGTTAGCCTCCAAAACACAGCTATATATATATATATATATATATATATATATATATATATATATATATATATATATATATATATATATATATATATATATATATATATATATATATATGTGTGTGTGTGTGTGTGTGTGTGTGTGTGTGTGTGTGTGTGTGTAATTCTCTCGTAAACAAGAGGAATCATGTGATTCTGGAAGGTCACAGAAAGAAGCTACCTCCTCCAAGTCACGTAATAATGGAATTTTCTAGAAGGAAATCATTCACTTCCCACCCTCAAGAACTAAAAATAAAAGTTATCCTTGAAATTAACCAATAGTATTAAAGACCTGTTTACAATGTCTAAAGCAAGGTCAGATATTGAGGTAACCAAGCCAAGGTCAGCCTGTTTACAACTAGAGTCTTGGTCAAACTGAATTTTCTAGAAAAAATCTCCCAATTAATGAATAAATATTAAACCCTAAATGACAAATTTGGATTTAACAATAAATAAAAAAAAATTAAATCCAATAGCCGTAACACCTTCCTCCATAAAAAAAGAAAGGTTTATATGATAAAACTTTCTTTTTATCACAAACCAATTTACATCTGAGATTAAAAGAACTAGTACAAATTACACAATATAATAAATTATACACGGGAAAGAGTGTCTACAATTATATTATCAAGAAATAGCCTCAAATTTTTAACTTGACCATGTCCCACTAAATATCCTAAGAAAGCTACTCTAGCAAGGCAGAACTCAGTTTTAAATAAATTAATTGTCAGACACGCATTAGTGAGTCTGTCAAAGAATTTTCTAATTGTTGCTAGATGTTCTTTCCAGGTGTCGTTGTAGATGATGACGTCACAAATCTCTAGACCAGAGATGAACATTTTTATGAGACGTTGAAATGGACTTTCTTTATATTGGTAGAGTCCTTTTGGAGTCGCAATATTAAGTTTTCCTTCTCTCTCTCCGTAGTGGAATCTGCCAAAATTCTTTCAGAAGGTTAAATTTTGGTGACATACTTGGCATTCCCAATTTTATCAATACAATTGTCAATTATTGGTAATGGGAATGAATCTGTTTTTGTCACTCTGTTCACCTTCCTTTAATCAGTGCACATACGGAAAGTTTTATCTGGTTTTGAAACAAGTATGCATGGTGAACTCCAATCACTTTTACTGGGCTTGATAAAATCATTCTCCAGCAAATACTGAATTTCCTTTTTCAAGTATTCCTGTTTGGGTGGACTCGTCCAGCATGGATGCTGTTTGGAATTTTCAATTTCAACGTCATGAAAATTTTTGTTTGTCCTTGTAAGAAGATCTGGACATAAGTGCTCATATAATAATAACTTTCAGTTAATTTCTTTCTTGCACTTGCAACTGTGAAAGTTTCTGGTCTAGATTTTTTTTTATAATTTCTGAATTCCATCAATTTGTCGCTCCAATGTCAGTAGAATCCGACGATATTTCTTCACTAAGTGGGACAGGCACAACTAAATTAATTACATATTTAACATGGCTATCTCTTTCAATATACTGGTACTCCTATAATTAATTTATATCCCAGGAACACTAATACTATAATTTAACTAATTCATTTTCTTCTTAACTTTGTAAGGGCCGTAATATCTAATTTGAAGTAAAGTAAGAAGAATGAACAAGAGTAACACAACTCCATTATCAGACTCAAAAGTTCTCTCCCTTGTAGTTCTTTCAAACCATAGTTTGATATTTAACTTTAATTGATTACTTGACTTGGTCTTAGATAAGGGATCTACACAATCTACTATAATTCTACCAAATAATTCGTCAAAGGCAGGAATAGGTTGCAGATGAGCCTTAGGTATCTTCTGATTGTTTTTTCCTACCATTTGACAAGTATGACAAGATCTACAGTATTTGGCAACATCACTTTTGATTTTTGGCCAATAGAAGTGAGTCAAGATCTTGTGATACATTTTATTAATCCCTAAATGACCAGCCAAAAGAGTTTCATGGGCCAAATTAAGTATTTCCTGTCTGTAAGGTTTTGGAACTACAATTTGATAGTTCACTGACCATTCATCACCAGCAAGTACCTCGGAAGGTCTCCATTTTCTCATAAGAATTCCATTTTTAATGAAATAACATGCAGGAACTTCAGTAACTTCAGTCTCATCTATGACCCTTTGAAACAAACAGGAGATCTCAGGATCTTTTTCCTGTTCGACGACAAGTGACTGTCGTTTATCACCCTGATTAAGAGAATGAGTTATTAAAAGAGGATCACTATGATCAATACCTTCTGATTGATCTAAACCAAGAGTAAAAGTGATCTCATCAAAAACCTGACCTATACAAGCGCCAGTTGAAGAAATGCTGCCTTCTGTAACATCACTCTCAAAATCATCACCCTGATTAGAATAAAGAGAATGAGTTGTCAAAAGAGGATCACTATGATCAATGCCTTCTAATTGATCTAAACCAAGAGTAAAAGTGACCTCATCAAAAACCTGACCACTACAAGCGTCAGTTGAAGGAATGCTGCCTTCTGTAACATCATAAACCTGACCCACGCAGATGTCAGATAAGAGAATACTACCCTTTTCAACTTCATTCTCAAGAGCTTTCTTTACCATAGCTCTAGTAACCGTACAAGCTTGAAGTATATCAGGGATTTCTTTTTCAATTGGATCAACTTTCTGATCCAAATTAGGCTTGTCAGTTACAAGTGGATTAACCACAACCTTGTCTCCAGCTAAGTCGTTGCCTAGTAATAAATCTATTCCTTCAACGGGTAAAACCGAGACCGTTCCGATTGTCACAGGTCCTGATACTAAGTCTGAAGACAAATTTACACAATGGAGAGGAACATTAACAACGCCGCACTCTACTCCCTGAATAAGAACACTTTCATTAGAAGAAGACTTCTCAGAAAAGGGCAAAGTACCTGACAATAAAAGACTCTGAGAAGCTCCTGTGTCCCTTAAAATTTTAATAGGGTTGGGATTGGCTGAATCACCCAAGAGTGATATAGAACCCTTCGATATGAATGGTTCATAATTCTCCATATCAAAATCAGACTGGGATTTATTAGACCCAACAATTGTATTGCTTTCAATACATGACTGTGACCTTGACCTCATGGAAATAAGAGCATTTGGAACAGGTCTATCTTGATTCTGATGCCTATTTTTCAATTTGTAGCAATCAGAAATAACGTGTCCTTTTTTCTTGCAAAAGTTACACGTCGGAAGAGACAAGGATCTAGAATCAAACTTCTCTGAAGTCTGATTTTTGAAAGTTGTGTTAGTTTGAGTTTTAGAAGGGCTTGAATTAGGCGGAAATTCTTTTCTGCCAGAAAATTGTTGAGTAGAAGTCTTGTTAACAAAAGGAACTTTATGTGTCAAAGAATATTCGTCAGCAGCTCGAGCAGCATTTTCCAAGGTTTCAGTCTGATGCTCCTCAAGATAAGTTTTAACATCACTATGAACACAGTTTTTGAACTCTTCAATTAATATAATTTGCTTGAGATTTTGATAATCTTGCTCGACTTTCTTAGCTAAACACCATCTATCAAACAACTGTTCTTTTTGTCTAGCGAATTCGACATGAGTTTGTCCAGCTTCTTTTCTGTAATTTCTAAATTTTTGCCTATAAGCTTCAGGAACTAACTCATAACCTCTTAAAATGCATTCTTTAACTACGTCATAATCACCACTTTGCTGAACAGACAGTGAGGTGTAAATCTCACTAGCCTTACCAGTAAGTACACATTGTATTAACTGAGTCCAATTCTCTCTTGGCCACTTTACATTTTCTGCAACTTTTTCAAAAAGAATAAAATATTTGTCTACTTCTTTTTCTTTGAAAGGGGGTACTAATCTAATATTCCTTGCTAAATCAAAATTTTGATTTGAAGTATGATGATGATTCTCACTTGCCAGCTCCATTTCTTTCATTCTAATTTCATATTGTAATTGTTTTTCCTTCTCCCTTTCCTGAAATTCCAGCTTCTTCAACTCTAATTCTCTCTCTCTCTCTCTCTCTCTCTCTCTCTCTCTCTCTCTCTCTCTCTCTCTCTCTCTCTCTCTCTCTCTCTCTCTCTCTCTATCAATCTGCATCTGCTCTTTTTGTAATTCAATTTGTTTCTCTTTCTCCTCTCCCTCAATTCGCATTTGCTCTTTTTGTAATTCAATTTGTTTCTCTTTCTCCCTTTCATGAAACTCCAGTTTCTTTAACTCTAATTCTCTCTCTCTCTCTCTCTCTCTCTCTCTCTCTCTCTCTCTCTCTCTCTCTCTCTCTCTCTCTCTCTCTCTCTCTCTCTCTCTCTCTCTCTGAAATTCCAGCTTCTTCAACTCTAATTCCATCTTGAATTTTAATTCTAATTCCTTCAGTTTAATGTCAGAGTCTGGTGTAGACTTACTGACTGGAATCAAAGCACTTTGTTCCAAAACATCCTGTTCTACCAAATACTGGACCAAAATCTTTTTGATATCTTGTTTCGTTAAAGAAGCCTTGACTTCAGAAAGATCGTATTTCCTGGCAAGTTGAACCAACTCGTCTTTTTTGAAAAGATCTAATTGCTCCTGGGTAGGATTAGAAAGAAATATTTCTACCTTAGATGTCATTTTGATACAAGCGTGTTAGTCTCACTAAAAATTTAAATTTTTGAAAAAAACTAGGGGAAAATCAAATTTACATTAAAATTTATTTAAATCCCAAGACGAGATCCCAATTTCTATGTTACGTGCTTAGGCTCGAATAGAGTGAAAATTAACAAGCTTGTATAACTTTAACAATGATTTAATTACTACAATTATTTTCATAAAATAAATAAACTTACAGTTTTAAAGAATCAAATCCAACATTAATCCAATATAGAATTCACAAAAATAATCCACTAATGAAATTGTAAGAATCCTGATAAATAAATGTTCTAATAGTTCTAGGTTCGAATCTTGACGATGTAATCCAAAATGGCTGACAATGTCAGGTGATGCAGTTCTTGTTTCGTTGTTCTTGTTTTGTTATCATCCAAATGAAAATCATAAACATATGTCCTTTTTCCAAATAAATAGAATAATTCTTCTTTCTTCAATGAATTGACACAAAGTCCAGAATAATTATAACACTCAAACATGAAATACACAACTTAACTTTAAAATAAGCCCAAATTCTACTAAAGTTAGCCTCCAAAACACAGCTATATATATATATATATATATATATATATATGTAATTCCCTCGTAAACAAGATGAATCATGTGATTCTGGAAGGTCACAGAAAGAAGCTACCTTCTCCAAGTCACGTATTAATGGAATGTTCTAGAAGGAAATCATTCACTTCCCACCCTCAAGAACTAAAAATAAAAGTTATCCTTGAAATTAACCAATAGTATTAAAGACCTGTTTACAATGTCTAAAGCAAGGTCAGATATTGAGGTAACCAAGCCAAGGTCAGCCTGTGTACAACTAGAGTCTAGGTCAAACTGAATTTTCTAGAAAAAATCTCCCAAATAATGAATAAATATTAAACCCTAAATGACAAATTTGGATTTAACAATAAAAAATAAAATAAATTAAATCCAATAGCCGTAACAATCGTATACGTTGTCTGTTTAGATTATAGATAAAATCTTGAACATTTAATTTTCCCCTGTCCTGACTACCTTTTCACCTTCAACATTTTAACATTACATGTTTGCCAGTTCACAGTTACCATTACCTCTATAAACACTGTGGTCCTTATTATATCATTCCCATGTTAAGGTTACGGACCATTTTAAAACTTTACCCTAAGAACCTCTCCCCGCATGTTGAACCGATGGGTACCTATATAAGTATCGTTTGAACCTATGTGCCACATATAACTACTTACTTTTAGTTTAAAATTGATTTGAAAATAATTTATATAATTGTATAGAATATTCGCCATTGGAATATTTAGATGATATGTATATTCCATTTTTTTTTGTGGGACACTCTTCCAAGGAGATACTCATAGTATTCACCCACCTTCCTGTTTGTTTGTCCATCTACCGATTAAAAAACAAAAAGCACTATTGGTATTAAAATACACAAAGCTATTTCATTAATCATTTTATAATTTCTAACCTAAACGTCGCTAAGGTGTCAAAAATACAATCTACGTGACTATCTTTTCTTCATTTCTTTTATATTATTGATACTTTTCGTTTTAACAATCGGTTTGGGGTGGGTATCAACAAATAGGAGGATGTGTGAATACTAGAAGGAAAGGAATTTCAGAACGTAAGAATCAAATTAAATTTGACACCAAGTACTAATCAACAACATAAACTAACTATAACTAACAAACTTTGGCATGGTAAGTAATTATTGTATTCAAAATCCACGTAATAAAAATAGAGCTCATGGTTTAAATATCTGATAATTGTTTGAGTGAAAATCTTTCCGGATTGTCTCTTTCAGTCCGAACGAGAGAAATATTTTAGTTCCCCTTCAATGGGTGGTTTTCCGGGACCGTTCTTCCTGTATTTGTTTTGACATCAGACGTCACATTGATATTGTAGTGCTTCATTTTGAAAGATGTCTTTAGCAGGATTGAAGAAACAATTTAACAAGGCCAACCAGGTATATATTTAGTGTTAGTGTGAGGAATAACGATGGTTCAAATCGATCATGTCTACAGCCTTCTGAAGTTACGTGTCATATTGATCTGTTTTCATATGACAATTAATCAGTTTTCCCCGCGTATAATGCGGTCGTTGGATCTGACTCGGTTGATATCTTAATGATAGTAAAGTTAAATTTATACCGGTATGTGTTAAATTGTCAATCATAATAATACAAATAATAATTACGGAGTTTACTGACTTCTGAGATTTCTCGACTGCTTTGTACGGGGGCGTAAACACGACATTGTCGTCAGTTGTTTTATTTAACTTTAAAATTGGAATTTTCTTTATCAGCTATATTTGGAAAGTATTTTCTTTTTAATGATAGTATGATGATAATAATTTATAAAGAATAAATGGTAATTTGTAACTATCTCGCTTGATTTCCTCTGCTGTCTTAATTTACTGAAATATAAAAATTACTCAAATCCTCATAGCTGACATTTAAAACGGAAGGAGTTATATGTTACAACCATTATTTTTGGAGACCAGATAATTTCACGTTTAATAAAGATATGTTTGATGCATTATCAACAAAAAGGGTAATTTTTGGCAATAAGTCCTTTAGAACTATTGTAGCATTAATCCCTCTTAGAACAGGACAGTTGTGTATCCTCTGGTTAAAAAAGTGAATGTTCTAAAGGATTTAATGCTTTTGTCTCAGGTACTGAGTTAGCAAACAATCTGGGCCAATTTAAAAAGTACATGTACATGTAGGAATAGAATGTAAAGAATACAACACTCGGGACCAATTTAAGTACATGTAGCATGTAACGAATACAACACATCACATGCTGCTGTTGATGTAGTACTAATATGAGTACTCCTAATTTGTGAACAGGATGCTAACATAAAATGAGACTACCATAATGTGTTTATAAATTTAATATAATTTATTACTGGATGTGACTGATACAGACAATGATGGACAACGAATCTGAGCATTATGTAAATGGTTCACACAAAGTTAGGTCACTGTGCACTCGTTTAGAATTAAATTGTTGCTATAGTTGAAACAGTATTGGGATCTTTTACAGGATGTAGTTAAATACAATAAATGCTTTCATGAACATGGTATTCACAGTTGTCATCAGCATACATCTATAGTGATGTAGTTAGATGTTGTTAACTGGCATAAGTATTCCTCTGCCATGACATCATCTGTTGTCCGCATATTCAGGGATACTTCCATTGTACTTTTGCGGATGGGCCATGAGTGGCAGAGTGGTCTAAAACGCTTTCTGTTATGGATCACTGCCATCTCACCTCTGTCTGCTTGGGTTCGAGTCTAAGATTCAGCTAATGTAGTTATGTGAGAAAGCTTGCCAGGAGCTTCTCGGTGGATTGGGGGTTTTCGGGGGGGTCTTCCTCCACCAATTATAATGGCCTCCTTGTATAGCCGATCGTTTGCTGTAAAATGGTGTTAAACCCAACAACAACAACAACTTCTTTTGTAGTACATGTGTCAAAAATATTCTATTATAAGTTATTAAGTCTTTTCATCCAGAAATTTCCCCTGCATTATGTTCCTACATGGAACAGATGTTATGGGATAAAAACTGTAAATTTGCCTTTTTCCATATCGAAGTCATGTTGATCATAGAAATGGCATTACTTATAAATGCAGCAAAACAAGTACCCCAGTTCTTTAATGTATGTGCATAGGTGTGTGTGATTAGGATTTTTAACTTGACTTTAAAAAAATTTCAGTCATATCGCAATGATGTCTGTGGTGTGACAGTTTATAGTGATGTTTAGCATTGAAGCATCATGCTGCAGATACCAAGTCACATTATCCTGATACCAGGCCTAACACTAACCTCATAATGCTGAATGTCAAGCAAATACAGTAGGACCCCACTATAACGCGCCCCAATATAACACGAATTCAGATATAACGCGGTCGTGGCATGGCTCCCAAAATTTCAGGTAATTTATTACAGGTATTTTTCTCAAAAACCCAAAAAAAATCTTTTAAGTATGAAAAATAAAGTACGTTAAGAGTTTAATTATCATTCTCATACTCATGTAAAAAGTTCGAAAAAGAACGTGTAGAAAATGTATTATCATTTTGGGGAGGAAATCACACACAAATTCGAATATTAAAACAATCGTTGTATGGCTCCTAAAATTTCAAAAAAATTAACAAATTTCTTTTGTGCCAAGATAAACATCGGAAATACGAACCAATTTCTGGGCCTACTGAGAACTTTGATCTTTGTTTATTGTTGAAAAATGTCAGCTCATAAGTGTCAATATTATTATTGCTTATCCCTGAGCAATGAAACCATCGTGTCTACTTTGTGTTTGTCTTGAATGCATTCTGAATAGAATCGTTGCTCTAATAATCTCTGATATATGTTCTCTTAATTTCATAACACAACTAAGCAACAGCCAATGCGGCTGTTGATAAAAGATTCTAACCAGAATGTATAAATCAATTAATTTAAGTACATTGTTTATCATCAAAGTGAACTACCGAGCTAAACTTGTTCAAATCAGGGGGCAACGATTTATACAACATCAAAGAAACAAAAGCCACCAACATGTGCGCGTGTTCGGACATACTATTTCATCATTCATTACGTACACCAGTTAGATGATTTTTGTTATTTTTTTTCATCGAATTAAGTCACATAATGATCTGTGACAAAACTATTGAATATTTTACATCCTTGTGTGGATATTTTCAATGGAAATATTTGTATTATGGATTCAATGTATGTTACAAAATTCGCTGGTGAGTACACGATGTTGATACTCTTTTCATGCAATAGATTATACATGTATATATAAATTAGACACGTGTATGTAGCAATGCATGGTTCTCTGAATAAAGTAATATATTATATCTGCAATTTCTGTTACCACAGCAAATGTTTTTCTCATTGAATATATATTGATCAAAAATGGTAATTGTGCCATGCATTTTTGCACCCGTCTTTATGTGCACCCCCACCCCCCCAGTTAATCCAAAAATGTGTTGGTATTGTACATGGTTGCTTATAACATGGTTAGGTTCATAACATGGTCGGATTCTATGGCTCCCAACTACTGTGTTATAGCGGGGTCCCACTGTACCATTTTTGTAGGTCTTTGGTATAATAGGGCAGGGGTTCAAACCCACAACCTACCACTTCCGAGGAGGATGCTCTAACCACTCTGCCACCAGAGTGGTGTGCAGATGTGTAGAGCTGGCAAGCAAATTCACAGCTGCTTCATTTTCTTCTTTAATTGAATCCATGTTTTGGAATAGCTGTTGACAGTATATGCTAGTAATGACTAAGAAAAACTATGCGCTTTGAATCATTTACAATGAACACTGGGTCTGAGATTAGTTTGCCAGGGTATGCTTGGATTTACATGGTGTGGCAGTATGGCATGAAATGCAAAATTACTTTTTTTATGAACCAAATCATGCTTTTTTATTGAAAAGGGAATACAGTTTTAATAGTGAGGAAGTATATGCAACAAATACTGTGTATAATTAACTTAAAGCCAATTGGTAATATGCTAAAATTAAAGTGTCAGGAATGTACGTTATGACTATCAATTAAACAGTTCCAGGTACATAAGTTGTGATTATCAATTTAACAGTTCAGGTATGTAAGTTATGACTATCAGTTAAACAGTTCCAGGTACAAAAGTTATGATTATCAATTAAACAGTTCAGGTATGTAAGTTATGACTATCAATTAAACAGTTCCAGGTACATAAGTTATGATTATCAATTAAACAGTACCAGGTACATAAGTTGTGATTATCAATTAAACAGTTCCAGGTACATAAGTTATGATTATCAATTAAACAGTGCCAGGTATGCAAGTTATGACCATCAATTAAACAAGTTCCAGATACATAAGTTATCACTATCAATTACATAGTGTCAGGTACATAAGTTATCACTATCAATTAAATAGTGTCAGGTATATAAGTTATCACTATCAGTTAAATAGTGTCAGGTATATAAGTTATGACTACCAGTCAGGACCTTTTCTCTGTTGCAGCTGTTACTTTTAGTGGAAGAGTACCTAAAGATACTATATTGAAATTTCTCAAAAACTGGCACTGCATTAAAATGTCTCATATTGGCAACTTGAAAGTCTGATGTAATTGTCTGACTCTTAAATACCACTGGCTGATATCAGTACAGTTAACTAAAGACTAAATATCTCTGTATGAATTTATTAATATTTTGTAATTCAATCAATGTTGATCCAAAATCATGAAGTGATCTAACTAATGTAACTTAACAGATGTGTTAATTCTTTGCATTTGCAAAGGTTGTCTTGTTGAAGTCAGACATCAATCTTTTACAAAGGGATGCCTGAAAAATTTACAATACAAGTGATGAAGGATAGAATTTAGAAACTAGAAACCTGGGTATTAAAAAGTCCATTATTTTTTCTGATAATAATGAGACTCAATTGTATGGATGGTGGTCCCAAAATGTTATTGCTGGAACCATGACTGATGTTGGTCCTAACATAAATACAGTCCAGATTGTAGTATGGCATGTTCCATCAATATAAACTTCCTTATTGTTTCAGTAATGCAGAATTGAAATAATAGCGCATATTTTTATCACTGGGGGAAGCCATTCAAAGATAAAGCCATGTACTCAAACTCACCTGGGACAAGATTTGGTTACTAATGCATTTTACAAATTCAAATCATAACTAGTTCAAAAGATATGACTTGAATCTTGTTTCAGTTTTTGTTTTAAATGTTTTATTGGCGTAAAGATAGATAATACATGCAAGTATGAGATATCTTGGTACAATATTTCAACCACAAGACAAGCATGTCTATAGTTCTACACAATTGTTTTCACAGAGAGATATGAGAAGATAAAAAAGAAATGTTGTTCCCATTTATAATTTCCGCTGGCATTTTGTTGATTTAAACTCGGTCTGATTCTGATGACGTAAGTTTTGTGTCTTAAAATATTGACAAACATCCCATCAGATTCAAATGAACAGTTAGCGCCAAACCAGGGTGTAATAAAACCAATTTATTACATTCTTGTTTAGAGCTCTGTTGCATATAGAACCCCAATAGTGTTCTTTGCAGCTACTATTAAATTGAATTTTATGACAGAACCAATGAAGTTTTTGTCACAGCTGCTATGAAATGATCACCAACATAATCTTTAACTTTGGTTCCATTTAACTGATATTGTTTTCAGATGACTAACATTCTAGATGACATTGTGATTGATAACCATTTAGCACAAACAAGCTGATATTAAGGTCATCCACCTTTTTTGTTTGGGGGGGGGGAAAGTCAACTTAATTATGTACCTGGTAATGTAACAGGTAAAGTACAGGTGATATTTAACAGGTAAACAACAGATACTGAAAAGTTATATTGTTTAGTTCAATTATGGGTTTGTTAATTTATAGATGAATAAAAATTGAATTTAAATGAGACCTATCTGTTGTATTCAGTTTACATGAATAACTTTAATAATTCATTAAAGTAATAAGTTCATGATATTAGGTGGTTTTTATGTCAGCATTTATCAAGCCATTTAGGAGCTTAACTTGAACAGTCTAATTCAATGTATGTTACCTGTACTCTAGACAGTTACATAACGGTATGTATTAAGCAAGAGTTAGAGGGATAACACGTCAGAAGAATTCTATAATCATAAAATTCACTAACATTATTATCTCATTTTTTTATATATAAAACTTTCACACCAATTAATAAAATCAAATAGATAAAGATAAAATGTGAAATAAACTACCTGTAATGGCATAGCATATGTATTATTTTTCTATCAACATCAATGGTACTGTCATCAGCACTTTTATATTCCTTTTTTTTTTAAATTTAAGTTATAACGTACATTATTTACTAAAAATTTGGTTCCATATTGTTTTGAGATGATTAGCAGTCTAGATGACATTGTGATTGTTAACCATTCAGTATGCTGCCTTAAAAATGAAAACGATTCCTTCAATACCCGCTTAATTGATTTCATGCTTATTTTCATGAATAGTAATAATTCAGACTTTGAACATGTTATTGTTACATTCCTTTCACCAGCATTTTTTCTTTTGCAGTTTGTTAGTGAGAAAATTGGTGGCGCTAAAGGGACAGAACTTGATGATGAGTTTGTTGAAATGGAAAGGGTACGTTATGATCAAGGTTCTTAGGCATCAATATTAACATAACTGAACCATTATCATTTTTCAAAAATAAATTCTGATCAGTGCAACCTTTCTTTACAAGTGATTGACAAGGCACATCAGTTTTTCCTGTTTGAAAGACGTAGATATTGAAGAGGATGTGAAATATTGTAATTGAGTAAAATTTGGAATTTGCTGTTTTGTTTGCACATATTGCTTTATTCCTTTAAAATGTATTTGAGGTAATATTTCACATTGTTCTGTATAGCTGTACATATCATACAAACACATCCACATAGAGATTTGTACCTATACCTCTTATACTGGTGAATTAGACCTGGGGCAATCATAACCTTGTTTGATTTGAGAGACAGTTATGAGAGGATTATTATGGGTGGTGTTGTAATTGATGTGCCATGTTATGACAGCTCTGGTTTTTACTAGATGTATTCTTTAAAATAGAGGTAAGTGAAAAAATCAGGTTAAAAAAAAAACAATTATCTTGGAGCTGGAGTTAAAACTAGTAACAGCATGGTGTTACTTTCCAGCCAGAGCTGATATGATTAATAGAATAATCAGTTAACTGATTAATATTTGTGCTAAAAACAATCAATGGTACAAAAGTTTGGTAATCAGTGCATTTTTTAATACATTTCACCACATTTAAAATGTTGTGCATTTAAGTTGGCGCTGTAGTTTGCTTAATGTTAACTACAGGAGCTTGATAGCAGTATATATACTTCTTTAAGCAAAAGATATCTGTGACAGTATAGAATTTCATGGCCGCATTGTGCAAAATAATGCACATATTTCATAATGTTCTCAAGTAATTTGAAGTCCAGGTTATGTTAATGATATTCAAGTCATATTTGAGTTTGACTGTCATTAAAAAAAAATTGTAAATGGTAAATTTTTATCACCTTTGTTCGTTTTCTGTAAAATGGCATGCAATTGAATTTTATTTAATGCATTTACAGAAAATTCTGATCATAATCAGAACTAAATGTTTGCATTTTAGAAACATTAATCACCAGTATCTTGTTTTACGTTGGAAGTTCTGAGTTCTATTTCAGAAAAGATTCAAAATGAATGGAATATATTTCTTATAAATCAAGTTTTGTGAATCACATGCTGATTGATGTTGTTTCAGTTATGTAATGTTGTACTCTGATGTATCCATATTTTCCATTCTTTTCAAATTCTCTTTTTTATTATTTAACAATATAGAATATTTCATTTAAAAATAATTTGGTTACTATATTTATCTGAGGGGCCCTGAGTGAATTCAGAACCATACAATTTCTAATACATTGTATTCTTTTTTCAATAAAGATTAGGAATATAATTTTATTATTATATGTATATTAAAAATTTTTTAAAAATTCTTTCTTACCATGAAGTATCACAGAACAAGAAAAACTATAATTAACCTTCTATTTATTTATATAGATTTTTGGGATATACACCTTGATTCACATCTGTATCTTTCATCTAAGTTTAGATGACCTTATTTATCCTTAAATGATGTTATTATGGTAAAATAATTTTCTTGGTATGGGGTGTTTGGTGTTTTAGGATATAGCAGCACAAATAGCTTATTCAGTGCCAAGGCATTTGGAATATTGTAGTAGCCAACCCAAGGTGATCTGATGGTAAGGCTTAGGACCGGTACTCTTTTGGTCACACTAGTGACAGTAACCAAGGTTTCTGCCTCCATTAGTCACATTTTCAACCTATATCCATTTGATCACACAAGTGACTGAGTAGTCAAGGTGTCTACCTCCATTAGTCATGTCTTGAACCAGTATTCATTTGGTCATGTTAGTTACTGAGTGACCAAGGTTTCTGTCTCAATTAGTCACATCTTGAACCTATACCCATTTGGTCACATAGTGACTGAGTAACCAAGGATTTTGCACCCCCACCCCCCATTGGTTACTTCTTCAACCTATATCCATTTGGTCACACTTATTACTGAGTTGCCATGGCTTCTGTCTCCATTAGTCATATCTTCAACCACTATTAATTTGGTCATGTTAGTGACTAAGTAGCCATGACTACTACCACAACTGGTCACATATTAAGAATATAATTGGGCCTATTCTACTTCCCTGGGACCATAAAGAATTTTTTGGGTAAAGAAAACATGTCTGAAGCAAATATGGAGACATATAAAAATGTATGAAAAGAGATATGTCAGACAATGATTTTTTATTTCACTACATTCAGGGTATAGTAACTTACTCCGATCCCCCATCAAAACAGGTTTTATTTTTGAGAATTGTTAAATTTTGTGAGATGATCATTTTAAATATTATGAATATAATTTAATATGAACAGCATTTTGTTTAGCATACTTGCTACATGTTGTCAGTAGTCTGTTTTAAAATTATTAGCTGTTTTAAATTTTTTAATTTTATTTTCACAAAACTACACAATTGAATTGTTTGGAAAAACACTTGCACATGTCAGAAATGTTTAATTTAACTTCATTTCAGAAAGTTGATGTTATGGGCAAGCTAGTGGATGATATTATCAACAAAACACATGAATTCTTACAGCCAAATCCAGGTGAGTGATTCTTACAAATGTCATGAGGGGGCCTCGAGTGGCCGAATTGTCTAAAGCGCCCTCCATCATGGATCACTGCCATCTCACCTGTCTGCATGGGTTCGAGTCTAAGATTCGGCTAATGTAGTTTTGTGAGAAAGATTGCCAGTAGCTTCTCGTGGGTCGGTGGTTCTTTCAGTGGGTTTTTTTGTGTTCTTCCTCCACCAATAATACTGGCCGCCATGTATAGCCTATTGTGTGCTGAAAAATGGTGTTAAAGCCTACAACAACAATTGTCGTGAACTCGGTTCAGTAAACAATACCTTCACTAGTGTTGCATTAATGACTATATTACATTATTTCAAGGATGACCACTGATAAAGTGTTTCAGTATTTAACTTTAAAATAAATTTATATTTTTGCATAACTAAAAGCCAAGCAATTCCAATATAGTACACTTTAGTTATATATGTATTCCAGAGCAAGGTTTATTGCATAGAGTTTAGGAAACAGCTCTCTAAAATTGATTATCAACAAAATATGCGTCAGTGATTTTTTTAAAGAAGTATAATTTGCAGAAGGTGAATGTCTTGGATTTTAGTTATCAAGAAAAATACCTCTAGAAATGTTCATGTTTGTGCTTGAGTTTCTTGGCACTGTGTATGGCATGGCAATATATACCATGTCATAAAGGGGCCCTGAGTGGCCGAGTGGACTAAAGCGCTGTCCGTTACAGATCATTGCCATCTCACCTCTGTCTGCATGGGTTTGAGTCTAAGATTTGGCTAAAGTAGTTATGTGAGACAGCTTGCCAGTAGCTTCTCATGGGTCGGTGGTTCTTTCCAGGAGTTTTCCGGGTTCTTCCTCCACCATTAATACTGGCCGCCATGTATAGCCTATATTGTGCTTAAAAAATGGCGTTAAACCATTACAAAAAAAAAAAAACATGTCATAAATTCAAAAATAGAAAATATGTGACTTGAGTTATGGTGTAGTTGTAAACTTTACATATCTTTCCCAATAATGTTGTTGAGAATATTAAAATGGATAAATCCCTTTTATTTATGATCATTGAAAGATCGCATTAATTTTTGTGTTATCTTGCATCAAGTTTCTCCCAGAATGCATGGTAACACAAAACAGTGGGTTACAAGTAACATCCTGTTTTGATGATGTTATGTAGTTATTACCTTTATTGAGCAGTACAGTCAGTTCTTGTTACAAGATTTAACATCATCAAAGTCAGGCTTGTAGTATAAGAAATG
Source organism: Unio delphinus (assembly GCA_029339505.1). Classification (NCBI taxonomy): domain Eukaryota; kingdom Metazoa; phylum Mollusca; class Bivalvia; order Unionida; family Unionidae; genus Unio; species Unio delphinus. The sequence continues at coordinate 4,388,850 of JAQISU010000106.1, forward strand.
GATTAACTGGCTTGTGTAATTTGTTTTCTCTGATTGTACAAGTATAAGAGTTTTTATATGTGCCTTGTAGGTCAGTTATACACCAGATTACTTTGATTCACAGATCTGGCATCACACCTGTACAAACACAAATTGAGTGGTTTCAAAACCTTGTCTTTACCAACGAGAACAAATAATGAATAAATCAAGATTTTAAATGAGGATACTTAATGTGATATTAAGTTTGATGAATGAAAACAGGATTCTTTGTGTATAGATTTTAATTAATGAAGAGATCAAGGTATGAATTTAGTCTCTTAATAATTCTAACACCTCTTTAAAGATTAGAATTCTGTATTTGTAGACCACATATCCACATCCTTCCTTTCTGACCTATATCCCAAAGTCTGAGATTCTTTGGTAAGTCCCTGAGGGTAAGGACTGCTCCAGGGGCAAATATTAGTTGGGTATTTGCATTTGTCTTTTCTTGCTCAGTAATGGCATGGTAATATACTGGAGTTCTCAGTAGTATCCAAATTATGACCAATGACCATGGGTCAGTGTCAGTTGCATGTAAAAATATTTATTTTCATGACCAGTATATATGATGACATCGTGGGGATCTCAGTTGTTACGTATGGGTAAGAAAAGCCAAGTGGGCATGATATAGTTTTTTCTCTAGGACACACAATTGCACAGAATACACCTGAATGTAATGCATTACACCCCCTCCCCCCATTTAAATCATGTATAGACAATTGTCTGTACCGTAACATGACCTGTCAACTTTGGTACTGTAATATTTAATATGTTTTGCTGCTCATATATACACTCTATTAAAGACCACACACCAAAGTAAAGTATTTACTAAGTTGTTTTGTTTTAAATTTGAGAAGTCAGATTTTATGATTAGCTAGTGTTACAAAACTGCTTTTGCTGAGGTTGTAGTGGAAATTCAGTTATTGTCATATGATGGCTGAGTCTTTACCATCCAATACACCTCTAATTCCAAAGACATGGTGCAGTTATGATAATGCGCAGTTGCTAATGCTCTTCTGATGCGTTGACAAGTTGTATTCTCTTTCTTTATTTATTCAGTTGTTTGTTACAAGTGTTTATTGAAACATAAGGGATCTATTCCCACTGCTCTTGTACAGACCTTAAACTATCCCCATTAAAAATTAAATACCAACCTCCAACCACACATACAAAAATGCCAGGGTGGGAATACGCCCGTAACGTGAAAATCCTCGACATATCACTAATGACCAAGGGTTTCCATGCTGATATATATTAACATTCCATTCTCATAAATGTCAGACAAACAACAAAATACATGTAATTAGTTCAAATTGACATAAAATGATCCCTGTCTCTAAGTCCAAAGAACAAAGAAGGTATTTGAAACATATGTAAAACACAATCTATGTCCATGTCTTGCTTTAAGAGTAGAATAACACCTAGACAGTGTCACACAATTTATAGTTTATTTGAAAAGTGTATGGATACATATGCAGGATCATTTGTTATGCATTTATGCCTATCCTATATGTGTGGTTGTGTTGTTTTGGTGTGTGTGTGTGTGTGTGTGTGTGTGTGTGTGTGTGTGCTAGCATGTGTAATTGCATGTGTAATTGCATGCATAATATCTATTGAGATCTCTTTCATTATGTATAATATGCTTTTCATACTGGTGGATGATACTTGGTGAACAGTCTTGATGGGAATCACAATTTCATTCAACTGACTTGTGGAGAGCTATTCTTGTAATGATTTGGGCATGAAATGGACATGAATTATTAACATATGAAAATGTTGGCACATGTTGCTTTGTTGTAGATTTCTAGTTGACCATGGGGGGAAAAATCGTTTGTTTATGAAAGCAGTTTTTGACAAACTGGATATAACATTAGTGGAAGACTATACCTTGACTGCTAAACTTGGTTTATGTGATGCTTAGGGGGAATTTTCTTTTATTATTTATAGACTACTAAACTTGGTTTATGTGATGCTTAGGGGGAATTTTCTATTATTATTTATAGACTACTAAACTTGGTTTATGTGATGCTTAGGGGGAATTTTCTATTATTATTTATAGACTACTAAACTTGGTTTATATGATGCTTAGGGGGAATTTTCTATTATTATTTATAGACTACTAAACTTGGTTTATGTGATGCTTAGGGGGAATTTTCTATTATTATTTATAGGCACTGGAAAAATGTTAGATGTGGTATATCTGTACAGATTTGTATTGATATATGGTTTTGCTCATTTGAGTTGATTTTTTTTTAAATAGTATTTTTAAATAGTATTTTAAAAGAAGTATGCGTTTCAAAGAAGAAGTTTACATTTCACTTTTGCATTTCTTTAGTGTCTGTCGGTTTGAACATGTGTTAAACATTTTTATAATTGTTTCTCTAATCTGATTAAAATAAGATCTCCACTGTCCTATATATAGGTCTTCCAGCAACTGTTTAGGGGTCATGTTCTGGGGATTATTACCATAATTGCTAATTTTTATAAGCCACTTATATGATGTCTTTATACCTTCTCATTTGGGAGACTGAGCTGAAGAGCATCAATGTATGCTGAATATTTTGAAAGTTGCATTTTCATTGGATAATTTAAAGGTCACCAGAATGTGACCCCATAGTGGTCAGTGTCAGATCAGGTGATTGGATTTTAATCAGATTGATTTTTTTCTCAGACAAAATAATGTGTATACGTATTGATGTATATATCATGCTTTGTGAGGATATTAATCAAAATTAGGTCTGAATTTCATTATACAGGCTTCTGATGAATCATTTTTTTTTGTTATAGCTTCTAGAGCTAAACTTGCAGCAGTCAACTCATTCCAGAAAATCAGAGGACAGGCTAAGAATGTCCTGTACCCACAGCCAGAAGGCATCTTAGGGGAATATATGCAAAAACATGGGCGTGATCTTGGGGAGGATACACCATTTGGTAAGTTAACATTTTGTTTCCCCTGCAAAACACAGAGAAGACATATTGTATCAATTTTTTTAATTTTAGTTTTTATCGGCATTGATGTGAAGTTTTTTTTACACCCACCTAAAGGCAGAGGATAGTATGTTAAGCTGATATTTGTTATTACATGATCAAAAAGCTCAATGGCAAAGGTTACTCTGACTGAGATGAAGAAAATGTTTTTAACAAATTGACTAAAGTTCTCTACTATCTACATTTACCAAGATTTGTAGATGGCTTGCACTTAGGTATAGGGTTGAAAAGGTTAAATGTCAAGGTCACTTACTGAAGAATTGTACTTCTACATCACATACTTGGAACTAGTGCTTGGGTTAGGGAAGAAGTCTTTTAATTTTGAGGTCAAGAGTCAAGGTCATTGTGCTGATGGAAGAAACATGATAAGGAAGAAGTCTATTGATTTCAGAGTCAAAAGGTCAGGGTTATTGTAATTGAAAGAAGAAAAGTGTTTTCTGCACACAAATTTCAATAATGTACATTGGGACTGTTAAACACAGATTAGGCATTTAATTGCCATTACAATACTTCTGTTCCAATAGGCATATCTTTGAAACTGTTGCATGTACAAGACCACTCTTGTGGCCTAGTAGTTAGAGTGTCCATTTTGGATGCAGGAAGTTGCGGGTTTAAATCCTGACTGAGTCTTACCAAAGACTTATAAAAATGATAATAGAAGCTGCCTTTCTAGACTATAAGTATTAAGAGGTTAGTGTTATGACTGGTTGGCCTGGTTGTCAGGATAATGTGACTGGGTGGGACATAATGCTATATGTTGCGGTAGGATGCCCCAGTGCTAGACTTGACTATAAACTGCCATACTGCGGTCATTGTGGTGATATGGCTGAAATTTTTTTGAAGCTACTTTAAAAACCTATATCACACACTGTTGCATGTACAGTCATAAAACTTGATGGGACATTCAATTTGAGGAGTCTTCTTAATGTCTACAAAAGTAGGTCTCTGTTATGTATTTGGAATTAGGTTACAATTAAGTAGGATTTGAGTTAAACTGTGAAGTGATTTTTCATGCAAAGTTTTGACTTCTTGTTTACTACAGATTGTTTTGTGTATGATTGGTAGTTTTGAGGATGACTTGGTCATAAAACTAAATGAGCTTATGGTATGGCCCTGCATCATCCAGCATGCATTGAATGATTTTAAATTTCTCTAAAATTTTGTGAAGTTAAGCCATGGCCCTATTACTTGAAAAGGTTTGGAACCACTTATGTTCCAACAGATGTGTTTATGATTAGGAACAATGGAAACACCACCTTATGATCCATCAAATTTGTGTGATCAGGAACAATGGAAAAACCACTTTATGTTCCAAAAAGGTGTGTGTGTGTGTGTGTGTGTGTGTGTGTGTGATTAGGTACAATGGAAAAACCATTTTATGTTCCAACAGATGTGCGATGGAACAATGGGAAAACCACTTTATGATCCATCAAATTTTTATGTGATTAAGAACGATGGAAAAACCACTTAATGATTCATCAAATTTTGTTAGTGATTAGGTACAATGGAAAAACCATTTTATGTTCCAACATATGTGTGTGTGTTTTATTAGAAACAATGGAAAAACCACTTTATGATCCATTAAATTTGTTAGTGATTAGGAACAATGGAAAAACCACTTTATGTTCCAACGTGTGTGTGTGCATGTTATGTGTGTGAGAGAGAGAGAGAGAGAGAGAGAGAGAGAGAGAGAGAGAGAGAGAGAGAGAGAGAGAGAGAGAGAGAGAGAGAGAGAGAGAGAAACTATGGTTTTTGATCATGAGTTCAGATACTTACATGGTCAAAATGAATGCTACAGATTTCATCATAGTTATAAAAGTCAAAGAGCTTGATTTTAACAGAATTGCTGATCTTTAAGGAATGGGATTTTTTCCATTTAGGTCTGATTAACACAATCAGAGATCACAGAATAAACTTGAAACTATGTTTTCTCTGCAATCAATTCTCCCATGTAGGCAATGGCTTTGTTTACTTATATCTCTGGACTGCATTTTGTCAAAATGATATCTATGATATTGATTTTATGTATCAAATCCATACATCTTTTTGACTGTTTGTTAATTTTTGAAGTTGCGATGAGCTATGGACAAGGAAAGCCAGGCAAAGGAATTCAATTTAGTTTGATTAGGTAGATGGGATACTTTAGATTGACACATTAGACAAGAAAAGTAACTAGAAGAAATTTGTGGTTAGTCGGATTGGTTGATAAGATGGTCCTGTTGACACTTATCAACAAGAAAAGTCACTCAAAGGATTTTGTGGCTTGTCTGATTGGTTGATAAGATGGTCCTGCTGACACTGGTATAAATTTGTTTTGTAAATTATGCCCTTGCATGAAAAGGACATTAAAACAACAGAAGATTGGGTCAGCATTGCTATATATTGGATCTTCTAGTTAAGCAATGGTCACCAAAACATACTTCAAGAGATCCTACAGAATGGTTGATTTTGGATCAGCTGTCAGTCAGAACTGCAGACAGATGGCTAATATTACAATCCTGACTGCAGAAAATATTTTGAAAAAACTTATGTCTGGGTAAACAGTGAATGTTTTGGCAGTGGTCCATCAGCAGTCAAGAAATAATGCACATGTTCTTTGAAGCATTTTCTCAGTATATCAGACTATTGCATTGACAACGCTGAGATTTTATTATCAGGTGTCAATTGTATTTTATTATTGCAATTATCTGTACCATATAGAATTAAGAACAGTGTTCATCCATCCGTTGAAAAGTAAGAATTGTATTTTTGTGGATCATACCATTCTGTCTGCTATTTAAGACCCACTATAATTGGGGTTGGGGCATTTTATGTTAGCATTGCCTTTTAATCTGACAAGATAAACTTTTTCATTCAGGTCAGTTTCTTAAATACTGGTGTGGCATCCATATTCCATGATCACATTTCTAGTATTTTTTGTTAATGGAGTATAATGATTCATTTAATTTAATTTGTTAATGGGATGTATTTGATTGATTGCATTGCAGTTTTCAATGCATTACAAGACTTTAATTATATTTTGATACATATTTACCAGCTGTTCTGTTTATGAAACTCCTTAATGACTGCAAACTCAAATCATGTTATATTTGATTATTTCATGCTTTATTTTCATGAAACTAATATCAATATTAAACAACTGAATAAATTAAAACTTTGATATCTTGTGTAATCTTATGCAATTTGTTCATTAATAAATATCAGAATTGAATTTGGTCTTGCAGGTTGAGAAGTTTAGTGAATGTGGGATCTGATTTTTTAATTTCAATATTGGACATTATCCTATACCAGGTCACTATACATATGATAGCACACTGACCTTATAACAAACCAGGATATAATTCTAATAGCAATTAAGTAATGAGGCTCTCAGCTTGAGTTTTTATCTGTTCTGATTAAAGTATCCATTTCCTGTCTCAGAGTGGAAATCTTGTGTTCTTTTTTAATTTGGTGAAGTAGCCCAACATAAATTAGTCTCATTTATTTCAAATATCATTTAGTGCTTTCCTTATCCACACATAGCGAGGTGCAACACTCAACCCATTTTGAGAGCACTTGCTGCTTGTAACTGATACAGTAAAACTTGTCTTAATAGACCACCCGTTCTGCCATAAAATTATGGTCTTTCAAGACAGATGGTATCTCATTATCTCATAACAGGCCATACCACTATATAATCATTAAATTTGTTTATTGAGAATGTTTTCTCTCAAGACAGGTGGTCTCACATAACGGTGGTCTTTCAAGATAGGTTTCACTGTATAAAGATTTTCCCTGTTGGGTTTACATGGATACCTTGTGATATAATTGTATAGTTCCTTCAAATAGTAATATATATATATATATATATATATATATATATATTAAACAGAGGTATACCATTGGACTGGCATGCCTGGCAAAAAAGTAACTATGAGCATAGCAGTCAATGAGAAATGAAGAGTACTTGAATACGTGTATTTGTATACCATAATGAATAGAAAAAAACTATGCACTAATAATGCTAGTCACTATTGAAATGAGAAATTAAGTGTAAATTAATATTAGTTTTCTTATCTAATATTTTTTTAAATAAAATTCCAAATGAAATATTTTGTTTAAATTTGTTGTTTTTTATTGAATAGACCAAACTTATTATTTGTAGATAAATGTATGGGGTGGTGGTGGGACTGCATTTATTTTAAAGAGAACCCTTTAATGCTGATAGTGGGTCTTTGCGTCAATGTACCTTTAAATTGCCTCGCCTCCCAAAAATTAAAATGCTTAAAAAAACCTATATGTGAACAGATGTCAGATAACAGGTTAGAATTGGGCCCTGTGACATGCCTTGGATGCACGCAGCTGATGTTAGAACTTAGAAACCATTGAGAAACCAACTTTGTCACTAAATATGCACTGATTGGACTGATTTAAACTTTCAAAATTTCTAATTATTACCATATTTTTTGGAGAAATGGCAGTGCATATAAAATATCATTAGTGCATTTGTAAGTACCTGCTTTTATAATGTTGCATGACTCCACCTGTTTAAGAGAGACTTCAAACTTTGGGATATCATTAGAAGTGTATAATTTGATATAGCTCATCAGAGTAGATTTTCATAAATGTAAAATAACTACCTGAATTGTGAACAACATGATTGCCAATTGTTCTGTATGTGATAATAAACCTATGTGTGAATATATGTTAGATCATAACAAGTTAGAATTGGGCCCCAGGTTATACCTTGGAGGAGCTGAGATTAGAACTTAAAAACCATTGAGAACTGTCACTAAATATGGACTGATTGGATGTGACAAAACAAATTCATATATCCAGCTGGTATACTGCCTACTTTTGCCCCAGGGACTTGGCATAATATAGATAAGTAATTGAGGTCCCTGCCCTACAACCATACATAGAATTTGCAACCATGCATAGAATTTGCATTGCATGATAAGGTGAATTCTGATATGCTATTAATACTTAGCCCTGGGTTCATTCTTTCTCTTCTGAGACCTGAAACTAGGGGGCAAAGAATTTTGGTGTTTGTGGGACAAAAAATGGGGAATTATTTATTTTACAAAGAAGTTTTGAGCACAGTGTACATTTATTACCTAAATTATTATTCCTATCCCAGTGTGTTATTCTGATGTATCTTGAAATTTGCAAGATGTTTTGCATACATATTATCATCATTTCATACATTTCATAGTTGTGTGGTAAATTGCTTGGTTTTGTTAGTGGTTTCAACAAATTATTGATTGTATGATGAATCAGAGGGAATAGTGTGTGTGTGTGTGTGTGTGTGTGTGTGTGTGTGTGTGATTTGGATTTTTAATGTAGCTTTTAAAAAAATTGTATCATATCACTACAATGTTTGCAATGTGACAATTTGTTGTGATGTCAAGCACTGGGACATCATGCCGCAGACATGTAGCATGATGTCCTCTCCAGTTCCATTATCCTGACACTAGGTCGACCAGTCCTAACACTAACTTCTCAGAGGGAATGGAATTAAGTGAATTCCCCAAAGACTCAAGCTGACCAGGGCCAGTATCTACAAATATTTTATCCATCCATTTTATGCTTCGGTGCTTCAAATTATAACCAGAATGGTAAAGAAGATCCTCATCCATTCTTTTCGATGTCAGCATCAGAACTCAGGCTCTTAAGATGACTCTGTGGTATCCAATGAAATTAGGTCAATAGAAAGAAGAGTTGCAGCAGAATATTTTTATATATTGCTGGTTAACATTATTGCAATGGATCATATTGTTGAGGCAATTGTTTTCATTTGTAAGTGTCATATTTCTTTGAATTCCTTATTCCAACTTTTTTTAAAACAATGTTTTTATTTGTTAGTGTCATATTCCTTTTGAATAACTCATTTTTCCAATGTTTTTTTTTTCTTTAGGTTTTTCTGATCTTAGGAGTTATTACTGGAGTTGCAAATGTTTACTGTTTACAAATTAATCACAAGTTAGTAACTTTATCATTGCACCCAGTCATTAGATGGTACATGCATGGTCATCAGAAATAATTTAATATAATTTATCACTTAGTTTCTATTTTTTCATTTGATATGGTGAAATAAACAATTTGTAGATTAAATTTTGTTTCTATACCATAAAGTCCATCTGACCAGATGCACTGATTTGCATGTACTAGTAAGTTTCATAACCAAGACAAATTGTTTTGTGGCTTCTAAAAATTATTCCAAAAGTATCATTTTTGACATTTTTAATGTGATTTTGATGTTTTACAGGGTCCAGTCTGGTGGAAGCTGGAGAGTCATATAAAAGACTAGGAGAAATAAAGTATTCATTGGAAGAAAATGTCAAACAGAACTTTCTGGAACCTCTCTCTCACCTCCAGTCCAAAGACCTTAAAGAAGTCAATGTAAGCCTTTTTGTACATTTAGCTAAATTAGTCACAAAATACTAAGGAGACTCTGTCAAATGACATCATTCATGTTTCCATGTGTCTGTATATTTTTCTTGTGTATTTTTTAAATTACATTTGGTGTCATAAATGTCCAAGAATGTTCTACAAGTACAAAGCATAATTTATATATTTTAGAGTCATTTTTAAAAAAGCTGTTTTATTGCACTTGTTCTTCACGGAGAGGAAATTAATCACTGTCAAGGTAACCTCATATCAGATTTTGTGCAGTGTGCATTTATCATTGTTCATTAAGGCAACACTTGTTAGAGTAGTTTTTTTTAGTAAAAATAACAATATAAAATGGTCTGCCTTGTATCAGCCTTGGTAATCATTCCAATTTTCATTGAGATGCTGGACACTCTTGCTTTTGGTGTTTTTGTTGATACACATAGTTGTAAGTAATAATTTAATCCCTTCTCCTGGAACCAGGGTAAAGTGTGTTCAGAGATGTCAGATTACATGGAATCATTGTAACTTTTAATTCATATGGGCGTATTGCCAGTTCATTATTCAATAATTATTTTGTCTTATTCATTATTATGTTCCATTGTGGTGTCATGCTTCCATCAACAATTGCTTGATGATATTCCGGAAGCCATATTTCAAATCAGATTTAGATCAAACCTGAAATACATTATAAAGATTTGGAACAAGTTCATTAAATAAGCAAGATTTATGGTCAGTTAATAAGGCAATCTTAAATCAGATTGGAAACTATATTTCTGATCTAATTTGGATCAGTTTCAGAATATGGGCATACATGATTAAGATGCTGAATGAGTTAAGTAATCATAGAGATTGACATGTGTGAAGTAATCTTGCATCTAATTTTGCAGTGCTTGTTAACACTCTGGAGACCCTAGTTCTTATTAGTTTTAATTGACCCTTTTCATACTGATGTGCAGAGCTGGAAATTTGTTCTGTGAGTGGTTTATCAGCATGAGAAAATGCACGAATTTGGTAAATACGGCTTCACATGACATGTTTGTAAAATAATTTTTCAATGTTGTATACTGTTTTGTTTGTTTTTGTTTTTTATGGTTTAACGCCATTTTTCAGCACAATATATAGGCTATACATGGCGGCCAGTATTAGTGGTGGAGGAAGAAACCGGAAAAACCCCGGAAAGAACCACCGACCCACGAGAAGCTACTGGCAAGCTTTCTCACTTAACTACATTAGCCGAATCTTAGACTCGAACCCACGCAGACAGAGGTGAGATGGCAGTGGTCCGTAACGGACAGCGCTTTAGACCACTCGGCCACTCGGGGCCCCCGTATACTGTTTTAAGAAGCATACAATTTTCTTTAAAGTCATATTTTCACTTTAAAATTTCAGCTGTTTAAATTATGAAGAATCATGTGTGCAATGTATGAGAGAGTATATAGTGTCCTTGATTTGAAGTTTTATAGGGGAATTCAATCTAAATTTCCATATTGCACACTCAGAAATAACTATTTGTGTGTTTTCATGTCTTTGTGTTTATGTTTTTAGATTCACTGAATTGTACTTATGAGTAAATTCCAATTCTGAATTATTTTTGCATTGTAAAAGTTAGATACGTGTATTTGTAAATCATAAAAAGAGATGTGTGATAATTATATAACTGCAATAGTGTTTCATTCCATATCAAGGGAAAAAACACATTTGATATTTCATTGTAATATTCCTTGAACTTCAACTTATCCCAAGGCTCTTTCAAATTTATTCTTTTAGCCAGCTAAAAAAAATATCTTTTAAGTAATTTAGTCTGAAATTTAAAGCTTATGGCGCCATATTCTTATGAATGGAACCATGTGATCTAATTTCAGCATCACAGGAAGAAACTTTCAGGCAGACGACTTGATTACGACTGTAAGAAGAGGAAGAAGGACAAAGGTATATATGGGAACTATCATTCAGTATAATGTTTGCTTTAACTTGTTTTTAATACTTGAATAACTGAAGTGTTAGCAATCCCTGCACATGGATAAAGCAAGGTTTATAAACCATGCTGTGCAGAACTTTAGAGCAAGTTTCAAGCTCTCTGTTTTTCACAGCTCATTGTACTATGTGACAGCAAGGGGTCAAAGAGTCTGATTTTTTTTTTGTAGCACATGACAGCTTGGGGTTAATGAGAGTGATTTGTGTCCAAATTTAGAGCAATGAAAGTTTGGTTTCTCAGTTATGCTTAATGTTTTAAACATACAACTTCCAGAAAGATACCGATTAATAGTGTGTGCACATGATTTAACTTGATTTTTAAATCAAGGTTTATAAACCTTATTTTTTCATGGGTTGAGATCTTCTAATAGTGAGTGAACTGACTGCAATGAATTTCTTTTGCTAACTTTTTTCTTTGTTTTCACATTCTTTCCTCACTTAATTAATTGGGTGAAAATACTTATGCACTCACCAGAGAACCACAGCCCATAGTTTTGCAGCAATATATCCATGACTCAAAATTCAGATTTGAAAAAATATTGAAGCTCTGTGCCAAAATAGAGTCATGGATACTTGTAGACATCTGCATGTTCATAAATAAGTACACAGTGATTACTCTAGGCTTTGCAAACAGAGGGATGTCCTTCTCTCACATTTTCAAAAAGGAGATTGTCAGGTTTTGTTTTTAAAAAAAACATTTTTTTATCAGAATTATCTGATCATATCATATGTTTCATCAACGTGTTTCATAAATGGCTATTATGAACAAAGATGTAAGATGTTTATCTTTATTATTGGCATAATGGGAACAGTTATGTTTCTCCTTCAAATATGTTCCCCAATCACAATAATGTTCAGATTACAAGTCCTGCTGCCTCCCAAATTCACCCCTCCCAAAGATGAAAATTCATCTCTTCTGTCTATAAAGTACAAAGGGCACTGACTCTTGCCCCATTACCTCCCCTGTCACGTACAGGTGGCACTGATTTAAGCTTTCACCGTGTGAACTGACAACATTGTTAATTTGATCTCCCATAACAAAATGGATATTTGTGCATTTTCATTCCATCCATTGAGGATTTTGTTATTTTCAGATATATTCATGATTATTCTGCAGGTGGTATAAATTATTTTTAAAATTGTGACTATAATTGTGTGAATTTTCTTTTCCTATGCAGACTTTTATCACATCATATGGCTCTGCATGGCTACATATACTAGAAGTGTTCAAGTTTGTGATCACGCACACTGTTTATGACCCCTGGTATAACGAACCCTATTTGTTTATCATCCATGGTATAGCCTATAACTGACATTTTCAACACAATTAATTATGCATTTCTTTTTCTTCCTCTCTTTCTTACTTTGTCATTTTAGACTAAAGTATGATGATTATGTATGCAATAATAAAAGCCAACGAGAATCTTAACTCGTGTCTCATTTACACAAGGTGTACATCTATGACTACATATAGTATGTGCATCAGTTGGTTAGAGAATACATGGTTGACAATGAGTTCTAAGGAAAACTGCAAGAAACAGGGAATGATGGAATTCAAAGGACTGAGAGTACTGGTACATCTAGAAAATTTCAATACTTTGGAGGAGTTTCCACCCAGTTCTAGGCAGCCATGATGGTGTAAATCTCACCACAGCCCCGAGCTTGACCTTCTGGCCTGTAAGTCTGGGTATATCGGGTTCAACTTCTTTCTGTCTTCTGTGCACTTGCAGATGTTTCGATCTAGATGGTGGAATGGGGAAGGGATGAACATCGGGTTCAACTTCTTACTATCTTCTGTACACTGGCAGAGGTTTCAATCTGAATGGTGGAATGGGGGAAGGGATGACCATCAGAAGGTTAAAATATAAAAATGTTGTAATTATCCCATTACCATATATTGGTGAACTCTGAGAGATTACCAAAAAAGATCTTCCAAAAGCATGGAGGTAATGTGATCCACAAACTCTTTAACACCATCTGCTCAATTTTGGTACATTTCAGAATTAACACATCATTGAATAAGAAGTGCTTGGTCATCTATAAACCTTAATGTGATTATGTGTAAAAGACTACTATGGAGAAACTGATAGAAGCCTTGGAATAAGAGTTAAAGAATATTTATCCACCAACAGAGATTCCCTGATAGCAATTGTGAACAGTGCAATGACAAAACTTGGGGCACACTAATTATTGGGACAACATCAGAGTACTTAGTAGAAGGAATTGTACCCTGAGGAGAAAATTATGGGAAACTATTGAAATCATGAAGTCGAACTGTGATTCCAGATTGTAAATTCATCGAGTGGACAGAATATTTTGTCACATGACCAACATATTGGTTACTCCAGTTTTGACTTTGTTCATCTGATGAAGGCCTTGAGATATGTTTGAAAGCTAAGGAGTTATGAACTTGTTCTATACAGAATGGTATCTATTCTTATTTCTGTTCCATTCTAGTCAAATGAAGAAATAATCTCATTTTGCTTTTAAGTCTAGGTTTTCTTATCGGTTCAGTAGTAGTCCCTTTTTTGACCATCACTTCCTTGGTATGGACTTTCTTATCACCTCAAGTTGTCAGGTCATCTGAAATTTTTTCCTCATAGAATACATTCCCAACTCCAAATGGATCACAACCAGGGAGTTTTTCCTCATTGTTATATGCATAGGTAAATGTACCTTTTACAGATTACCTCTCAGTGGTGTCCCTCTTCCGTGCCACTTGGTACAGGACCAGTGTAATAAGAGAGGTAGTGTCATTCCTGGATGAGTGAGACATCAAATGTTGTTTCATGACAGGAACCTCTTGAATAGCTGCACAATTACAAGCAACCCATCTGTTTCCAGATTTTGCCACTGTCATTGACCAATAGGCTCCAGAGGACATAAGTCGACACATCATTCTCTTGGAAAGGAAAGCAGTCATAAGAACCTTTCATTCTGGAGTAACCATCTTAAGAACAAGATGGAGCTCATCATGCCAAACAAGGGTGGCACCAGATCACCTCAACAATACATTTTGGTCTGGGCATTCCATCTTTGGTGCACACAACACAACATTGACATCCAAATCAGACATAAATTCTCTATCAAGAAGAGATGATATTCTCTTTACAGAGTCACTCTGTTCATTGGTCTGTCAATAGATTTGCCAGCTATGGGGGTATCTGATGATTGATCTTTTTACAATAAAAAACTGTACAACTGAATTTTCCCAGTTCTGGATCCTGAGGCTCGGTCTGTCTGTGCTATTTCTTTTTGTTGGGAAGGACTGTGGCCATTTTCCTACCACTTAAACAGTGATCTTAGTTCCTAAGATTATCAATATATCCAGGAAGTTCCAGGCTGGATCTTCTAAAGGAGGTCTGCATCAGAGGTAAAACACTCGTGTTCTTAAGCTGGACTGTCTTCTCCTAAATGCTTAGTTCTTGTCTAGAGAGGCTTGCAACAAAAACAATTACACCCTTCTGTCTTGGTTGTTGCTGTAGTGTTTAACGCCATTTTTCAGCACACAATTGGCTATACATGGCGGACAGTATTAGTGGTGGAGAAAGAACCCGGGAAAATCCCCCGAAAGAACCACTGATCCACAAGAAGCTGCTGGCAAGCTTTCTCATATACCCACATTGGCTGAATCTGAGACTTGAACCCATGCAGACAGAGGTGAGATGGCAGTGATCTGTAATGGAGAGCGCTTTAGACCATTCGGGGCCCCTCCTTTCAGTCTTGGAATGAATTGCATGAGCTAGAAGGGCCTCCACTTTAAAGACTGGCATATTTTCAGGGATAGACACAAAGTCAAAACATCATTCCTTTGAGTGCCTCTGTCCCCACAAGTAGTTGACTTTTTTTTTTGCTTGTTTGAGGTGAAAAAGGTTGGCTCAGATTATTATTAAGGGTATGTACCCTCATTATGGTAGGGAGGATCTCAATCATAACAATGACCTATCTGTGTTGTGTGTTACAACTCCATTTACTAGAGCATCTGCCTCCAATGCGTGAGATCGCAGGTTTGAGTCATACAAAAGACTGTGTACAATTAGGATTTTTAACGTAGCTCTAAAAACATTTCAGTCATATCACTATGATGTCTGCAGTGGCAATTTATAGGAATTTCTAACACAGGGGCATCATACCGTAGACATGTAGTATGATGTCCCACCCAGTCACATTAGCCTGACACCAGGCTGACCAGTCCAGACACTAACCTTTTAATGCTGTTCGCTTAGCGAGGCAGCTGTTATACCATTTGTGTAATTCTTTGGTATGATGCTGCGGGGGTTCAAACCCACAACCTTAGGCTCAAGCATCTGAGGCAAATGAACATGCATAGGTCTGTCGTTGATACAGAAACTAACAGTTCTAATTCAGTGATATATTTTGATGTCTGTTCTTTAAGAGGATTTTTTATAGAGTATTTATCTTAATTTTTTTATTATTGTATATATCTCAGAGTTTTCACATCCAATTTGGCAAGAAGTGGAAGTTGACACAAAAATTGGTTAAAGTGCACACTATACAACAGTGCACAGATTTTATTGATAATGCTGATAAAAGTTTCCTGAAATTAAAGTATGTGTATTTACATTTAAGTAACATTTTTATTAACAAAACCTTTGATTAGTAACATTTTTAAAAAAAAGAAATTCTGTCTTAAGTGTACTGCTACCAGCATCCCAGGCACATGTCCATTCCCGTTTAATCTGTCTGGTTCTGATATGGAGGCTTTCATCAGAGTTTCTTTGACTGAAATAAGGTAAAAAAAGGAACAAAGGAACATTGATTTGTTGGGTCTTTATTTTTAATAAGAAAACAATTATACATATCTGTTAAAAGGATTTTTTTACCGAGTTGGCAGCTGAATATGATGTTATAAAGATTAATCTACTAATAAACATGACTGTAATGACAGGTCTGTGAAACCTATCAATACATATTGGAACATGCAACCTATGATACGTATTGATACAGCTGTTCTGTCATTCAGCATTTCTCAGATTATGATGCTTAAGTAAGCTTTCCTCTTACTCTTTTAATAAGCAGCATAAGAACTTCTTTCCCATCTACATTATAAATCCAAAAACACACACATACATACATACACACTTTCCCTTATTCATATCACTATAAACTTCAACACTGCAAATGTCGTAGCAATATGACTGAAAAATGTCTAACACTGGGACATCATGCCGCAGACATGAAGCATGATGTCCCACCCAGTCACATTATCCTGACACCAGGCCGACCAGTCCTAACATTAACCTCTTAATGCTGAGCGTCAAGCAAGGCAGCTGTTAGTACCATTTGTGTAAGTCTTTGATATGACTCTACCGAAGATCGAACCCACGACTTACCGCTTCCAAGGCGGACACTCTAACCACTAGGCCATTGGAGTGGTCCTGATTTTTTTTTATAGCTACGTTAAAAATTCAAAACGCACACACACACTTACTCTTATTTCTATCACTTTAAACTACAACACTGCAGACATCATAGTGATGTGACTAAATTTTTTTAAAAGCTACGTTAAAAATCCAAAACACATGAACACACACACACACATACACACTTTCCTTTATTCCTATCACTATAAACTTCAACACTGCAGACATCAGAGTGATATGACTAAAAAATTGATAAAGCTACGTTAAAAATACAAAACACATGCACACAGACTTTCTCATGTTCCACATGTCTGCATTATTCTACTATGAATATTGCTTCATGAAAATTATTACAGTGGTAGGTGTAAATGTGACTATTTGATCCTCAGCAGTAATGGTTTTTGGGGGTTGATATCTGTTTTGTATTTTACTAGTACATATTGCCAATATATAACTATGAAATTTAAGGTTGGTATTTTTCCAGTTTTGGGTTTAATTCATCAGTAATGCATTACATGTAATTTGTATTGTGTTGAAGGCATTTTCAAATTTTCTTTTCAGTGTAGCTTCCAGACTCACATTTCTATTATTACAACAATACTTTGTTGTATTATGACAACAATACTTTGTTGTATTTTATTGTTGTCAGTCATTTGTATCCTTTGGTCCATCTCTCCATCATGAACTCAGTTTTCCTGTTAATAGAACCACATCCTCACTGATTGATAGTGGTGATATTTGGAATTATGTTTCACAGGTCTAAATATATGACATTAAAGGTTTCAGATTCTGAATGCAGCTCCTGGGGGTTGAGTGGTGGTAGTGGTGGCATAAGTTTGTAATTCAGACTCTTTGATGCCAGTTTAAATGATGATGATGTTTGGTAATATGCTGTTTTACATGACAGTGGAATTCAGATCCTTGATGCTGTTGATGGTTGGGTAGATATCAGGTGGGTGGGGATAGGGATATGTGTTTTGGTATGGGTTTGTGTAGGTAGTTATGTTGAATAGCAAAAATCACATTTTCATTGGTAACAATAAATGTGAATATTTAATATGGTTTACATATATATTGACTTATTATTATTATTATTATTATTATTATTATTATTATTGGTGTCAGTATAATTAATTATTTATTTTTTTTGTAGATGAATTTATTAATATAACCACAACAGATCTGTTTCATAAGTCAGGAAGTATCTTAACATGTGCCATAATCTCTTCTCTTACATTTATTTGAAGCCACATGTCTTCTATTTTTTTCCTGTTGTTGATCACAAGTGGTAGTGTAATTAACATTTCATTTAATTTCTTTTATCGTCTCCCAAGGAGGTAGGTCTAACCTTATTTTTCTATTCTACTAATGTAATCCTATCTTATCTTGCAAGAAATTCAATATCACTATCTTCAAAAGCCAGTCTTTATTTGGTCAGTTACATTTCAGTAAAAAGCTCAGCCATACTTTTTTAATTTTTTACATTAAACTTATCTACAGACTGTTCTTGACACAAAATTCTCAAATCGTTAAACATTCAGGTTGGTAATTTGGTTGTTTAAGTGATGATGGAAGACTTTCTTTTTAGATTATCTTAGAATTTGATATTAACTTTCAAAATGACCTTAATTTTAAACCAGGAACTGTGTTGGAATCTTACAGAATTTTCAACTATCAGATGTAAAAATGCAAAATTTGTAGTTTATAGCCACTTATGTTGACAGTATTTCAAATGCTGAGTTTATTTTGCATCATTATTTAATTACAACTACCTGCGGTGAAGATGGTGATTAAAACTAGTCAGAGGAAATGTTTGCTTTAGCCATAATATATTTGCATGGAATTAGCTTGTAGCTGAAGTAAAATAGTTGCTTGCATCTTCTACATCTTTTCACTAATTAAAACCTTGATTAATTGCAATTAAAAACTAACACTTATGACTAAAACTTGATAGATTACTGTTGATTGATATAAGATTTGTTATTATAATCACATTTAAAAAGTGTCAGGGATATCCATTACTGTATCTCCTAACTTGAGGAATGGAAATTCAACAACACATATTCATCCAAATAGGATCTATGTGCAAGGTGGATGTAATTTTTCACTCTCTTACACTGGGTTCAACGGTGTAGATCAAGAATAAAATGCACAAAACAGTTAAATTGCACTATAGTTTAATATATTTTACCAAAATTTTCTTTTTATATATATATATATATATATACAGAAATACAGTTTATGTAACAAACATTGAGTCCTGGGTGTCTAAAGTGATCCAGTTTTGGTTATTTATGATGTTAAGATATTGGAATTGCTTGACTTGCAATTTTTATTTTCCTGAGCAACAGATTAAATGGATGGCTTTTTATAGACTCTAGCTTTTGTGGCAGTGTTGTTGCAAATCTTCTGTTTTGTGATATAGCACTTTATGAGTCAGCTGCCTGATATCAATAAGGTTTCATTGTCTGATGTGCAAAAATTTACAGGCTAAGGTGGTAACAGTGTTTCAGGTTGTTTCACTGTGAAAAAGTGAGTGAAGCCTAAAAATGTAATTTTCAGTTTCGCAGCTGACATAAAAAGTTTTTTTTTTATTGTATGTCCAAAATTTTCTTAGATATTATGCAAACATTGGTTTTACCAAAAAGATCCTGCACTGCATGCAACACTGGTGTATTTCTTCTTCCAATACGTTGTCCAATCATAGTACCTCAGCAGAACTGCTATGTTGAAAATCCCACCCTCCCAGGCTAAAACTTGTAGCTAAAAAGCGAAAGGTTATCTGCTTAGTTATCTGGCAGTTCAATAGTGATTTCCCTAATGATACAAGGACTAGTGCCAAATCCCATTAAAACTTCAGTTAATATTTCCACTCGTGCTGCATAGTACGCTCGCTACAGTGAGCCGTTACTTAACAACTGTTTCAATGTTACCATATCTCATCACCACATTCAATCGTACATTGGAAGCCAAACATGAAAGACCTTTTTGAACTTCATTAGAATGAGATTGAGATTAAAACGAGCCTACTCAGATATTGTCTTGCACAACAGTTTGGAATCAGAACTCTTCTTACCCCTCAAAAGAGGCAGAAGAAAACACATTATCACAGATACTTACATCCTGGAAAAATTGGGTTATTTGATCTGCTTATTAGAAAATAATCGCAGTTTTAATGAATTTGATACACATTTCAGATTATGAAGTTAGGGCAGTTGCATTTGATCAAAATTATTACCAAACTGACAATATCCATGCCATGTGATGTAGGTCCAAGTCCACTTTTGCCAGTTTTTATCTCAGATATTTTTCATCTCATAAAAGCTTGGCTCAGCATGGTGCAACCTGTTGCCGTGGTACAACAGGTTTATTACTTGGGTCATGTGACAGCTTAGTTTCAGAACTTTTGCTGAATTTGTGAGAGGATAAAATGTTCCCTTTCGAAGATGCTGCTTGACAGATGGAGTCCATTCTCTAATTGTTATCTGGAAGCTGTCACATACCTTATGGGTCTGGCTTCTTAAGTGTAAGGTGATGTAACATCTTCCAGCTCTTACCTATTTTCCTTAAGTATTATCTATCATTTGGTAACAAATTTAAAGCAAAACATGTTTATTCACTAATAATTACTCAAATCATAATATAAACATACACCCTCGCAGCCTCCGCATAGTTACATCCATATGGAGAACTTGCCTCCTGCTCCACTATCTCAGGAACTGAAGTAATCCTGTGATTTTTGTGTCAATCCCTGTATCGAAGGTAGATCACTCTAATTGACACCTAGGTGGACAGATAGCTTTTAGTTCTTTATTTAAAAGGTTTTAGCCTCAGAGGGCTGGATCTACAAGGTAGTAGTAGTTCTTCTAATGTATTGTGATCAGGTAAGTATTATTAAAGAAACATATTTTACTAGAAAATAATTGGTATTTTTAGAGCTACATTGTTGACATTTCTGCAAAATTTATCTCTTGTCTACCATATCCAAGTTAGTTTAATAAGTTCTCTTTGTTCTTTTTCTTTCCATGCATTTCCTAGATGGTGGAGGTACAAACTGTTTACAGCGATTATATAAAATCACACACTTTACAACTGTTCAGCTTTTGTCTTTGTGTTAGGTGATAGAAAGATTGTACCATGCTTTTTCTTCTAATCCTTTATCAGTATCTTGCTTAATTGATTTAAAGTGGGTATATTTATGTCCCACCTTGTTCATGTTCGTCCATCCATTCACATGTCCATGGTGGCCATCATCTGTCGGTTATCCTTCATTCACATTTGCAGTTTTCCACTTCTGGACCAATTTTAATTGCACTTGATAGCAGTGTTTCTTAGGACATGCATTCCCAAAATTATGTCCTGGTTGGATTTCTTAACTGGTGTTTTATTACTTCCAGAGCAGCCAAACTGAAAACTTTGTATTAACTTCTCCAGTACGGCAGATCTACTTTATTACCAACCGGTAAAAATGTTCTTTAGACCTTCTGTACAAAAAGTGTGTCTTCCATGGATATTCAATGGAACATTTTGAGAAGGTCATTTTCATTAGGGTCATCCCTATTTAAGACCATCTGTCTAACACAAAGTTGGTTTATTTTGACTATACAGTATTGTCAGCAGCCAATATTTTTTATAAGATTACTTTTTTATTGCAGAAGTATAGGCCTTATAAGAGGCAGACTACTGCATCTTTTTCTTTTATCCAGAACAACTTATCCAGTTTGTAGTACACTTTATAGAAATTTTCTACGACAGGTCCTGAAAATTTTGTCCTGGATAGTTGCTGTGTGCAACAATATGGCATCCATAGAAACCAGGCTGAAAACAGATTGTTTACTTCAAATTCAGAAATTAAGGTCTTGCTGTATCATTGTGTGACTTCATCAGTAACCAGGCAGAAAACTTTTTTGCATCTTTTCATCAATAACTGTTAGGCATGCTTTACGAAACATTTATTTTAGATGGTTTTTGTAGCAACAGTGTATCAATATTGTATCTGAATTGGCTGCCTTAGTAACACTATGTCTAGTTTAATTTAAAACTATTGTTATTGCCAAAAAATACCCAGTCTGCTTTCATCACTCAGCAATTAAAATGAAGAAATTGTCTTGAGTTCCTGGAACGTCAGTACAGCATCAACAAGTGTGAGGAAATCTTGTTTATAAGAGTTATTTCTTTTCTTGACTTGCAGGATGCAGATAATGTCACACTTTTGTGAATGTAACTTATTTCACTGTTTTCATTAAATATTTATGAAACATGGCCTGATGTTATGGCCATTGTACATTAGATGTAAATTTCAAACAATTGGCACATCCTTGTAGTTTTTCTGTGTTTGGACCACTTCAGTGACCCAACTGGTTAGAGCACCCACCTCAGATGTATCAGGTTGCTGGTTTGAACCCTTGCCAAAATTACCAAAGACTTATCAAATTAGTACTTAATCTGTCTCACTTGGCTCTGTATTAAGAGGTTAGTGTTATGACTGGTTAGCCTGGTGTTAGGATATGACTGGTTGGGACATGATGCTCTGTCTGCAGCATGGTACTCCAGTGCTTCGTTATAAACTACCACACTGTAGACATCATATGGCTGAAATTTTTTTAAAAGCTACAAATACAAATCACATACAGAATGTGTCTTAGTTATTACCCATGTTGTCATTAATGCAGTGTAGGACAAAATCTTGTGAATGCAAATAGTCTTTTAGTGTTTGGAACATCACTGTGAAACTTGAGATGCATAGGTCAACTATTTTGTGCTCCCATCTTAAGTTTGGCATATTTTGTTATATGATTGTTGTCTTTGTTGTGCTACATATATCTCCCCAGCCATTAACATTGGTTTGTCTAGCCCATAATTTGGTTGTTGAGATTTTCATAAAGTTTTGCCCATGTATGTATCATGATAAATATTGTCTGGTCCATAGATTGGTTGTTCAGATTTTCATGAAAATTTGCCAGTGTTTGTATGTGTTGTCTGGTCCATAGATTGTTTGTTGAGATTTTCATGAAAGTTTGCCTGTGTTTTTATGTGTTGTCTGGTCCATAGCTTGGTTGTTAAGATTTTCATGAACCTTTGCACATGTATGTTGTTTATCATAGTCATGCCTGATGTCTCGAGGCCAAGGTCTCCACAAGGAATTATTTAAGGGAAATTATAAATCAGTTACCTCAATCCATATAATGATATAACTTTGAAATCAGTAACAATATTTTAAGAGTTGGAGTTATTACCCTCGTCAACAGCACAATGCAGTGTATGAAAGAACTTTCATGGGCACACCTAGCCCCACTGTTATTAATGGATTACTATGAAACTTGGTATATATTATGGTCATCATCTGAAGATCTGCATTTGAACAAGTCATTTTCATTCTGTGATCTTTGTTAGAGTTATTGCTCTTTGTTACTTTGAGGCAGATGTTGTGTATGACATAATGCAATTACCGGTAGTCTCATTTCAACAAATCACTTTCATTCTGTGATCTTTTTTAGAGTTAATGCTCTTTGTTACTTTGAGGTAGATGATTGTTGTGTATGACATAATTAGTATCATTTGAACAAATCACTTTCATTCTGTGATCTTTGTTAGAGTTATTGCTCTTTGTTACTTTGAGGCAGATGTTGTGTATGACATAATGCAATTACCGGTAGTCTCATTTCAGCAAATCACTTTCATTCTGTGATCTTTGTTCGAGTTATTGCTCTTTGTTACTTTGAGGTAGATGATTGTTGTGTATGACATAATTAGTCTCATTTGAACAAATCACTTTCATTCTGTGATCTTTGTTAGAGTTATTGCTCTTTGTTACTTTGAGGCAGATGTTGTGTATGACATAATGCAATTACCGGTAGTCTCATTTCAATAAATCACTTTCATTCTGTGATCTTTGTTCGAGTTATTGCTCTTTGTTACTTTGAGGTAGATGTTGTGTATGACATAATGACTCTCATAGTTTGAATCACCATGAAACTATTTGTTGTAGTCAAATTATCTGAAGATCTGCATTTCAAAAATTGACTGCTCTTGCAATGTTTAGTGCTATCAGTCATAGCTTATAGTATGACTTGCTGTCTATCATCTGACATCTGTCATTTATCCATCTGTTAACACATGTTTATTATCACTACTCTCTGTACTACTCGGAGGATGGTCATATTTTGTCACACACACACACATCCCAGGGACTAGGTGGCTCTAAATCAAATTGGTACTGCTTCCAGTATGGCCACCACAGTAGCCATTTTGAAATTTTTTTATTGTTGCTTCTCCTGAATGGATGGTAATATCAATGTTTTTTTTACTAAAAAGTTTTATACGATATCTGTGTGTGTGTGTGTGTGTGTGTGTGTGTGTGTGTGTGTGTGTGTGTGTGTGTGTGTGTGATTTGGATTTTTAATGTAGTTTTAAAAAAAATTCAGTCACATTGCTATGATGTCTGCAGTGTGGCAGTTTATAGTGTATAGTTTATAGTGATGTCTAGCACAGGGGCATCATGCCTTAGAAATGTAATCTGATGTCCCACCCAGTCACATTATCTTGACACCAGGCCAACCAGTCCTAACACTAACCTCTTAATGCTGAGCACCAAGCATGGCAGCTGTTAGTACCATTTTTATAAGTCTTTGGTATGATGCAGCCGGGTATCTAACCCATGACATCCTGCATCCTAGGTGGTCACTCTAACCATAAAGCCACCAGAGCAGTCTTTATGATATCTAGTTGATCCTAGAAGAAAATGATGCAGATCTAATCATGTTATTGTTACTTCCCCTGATTGGAATGACAGTATATACTCACCTATAAGTTCCATCCACAGACTGCATAGACCCAAATATGTCATCACCTTAAAGATCTGGGTCTAGCTTTGTGTTGAGAGCAATCAGCATGCTGATCTTCCAGCACATTATGCAATGGCAGATCTGTGTCTAGCAACTTGTCAGGACTAATCAGTTGAACAAACAGCCTGCACTCTGATATACCAGCACATTATGCTATAGCAGGTCTGGGTGTATTTTTTTTACAGTTAGACCACAAAAGTGAGTACCATGTATTCCCTTGTGAACCATCTGACATGAATGTTACATTTTCCAAATGGGGTGCATTTATATGAGCACAATAATGAATGCGAAAGTTATCCTTTTCTGTGCTCATATGATGATTACTTGTATATCTGGGGATCAGTGATTGTATGTATCAACACATTTACTCACTCAGCAGCTGGTTGATGTAGGCCCATTAATAAGTCTTTGAACTTGCCACCCAACTGTTGCATCATGTTTAACACTATTTGTGTGCCTTTGACTTTAGTTTTGAGGTGTATGTATGTTGGTGTGTGTGGTTTGGATTTTTAATTTAGGTTTTAAAAAATGTCAATCATTAGTAATTTATATATATATATATATATATATATATATATATATATATATATATATATATATATATATATATATATATATATATATATATACATACATTGTGCTTGTGATCAGCTGAGACTGCTGCAGCATGTATCGGAAGCAGATGGGTACTTAAAAGCACACTGCATCTTTTAATTGTCGGGTCTTAAAAAGGGAGGGGGCAATATACAGCATATATAATAAGTCACATATTTTTTTTTCAGGTTAGATATAGATAGTAGATATTGCTTAATATTAGTATGTTACTAACTTGCATGCAGATCTGTGGCAAATTCATAATTCTCCAGCTTTTCATTGTACTTACTAACATTTATCTTTAAAGTAAAGAAACTTTATCACTTCATTCTATGTGCATTAGAATCATATCTGTTTAGCTTTGCTAGGTTTGTCATAGGTAGAACCAGAATTCATTTGTATCTTAAGTTACCATAGATTAGATTTGCTTTCTTCAAAGAAAAATGTATTGAGTGCATTGAAGTGTTAAAACTTATAATAATAGTAAAATTGATGCATATATTTTTGTATGGCATATATGTCTTGTAAAGGTCTTGTTAATATTAAAAATATTTTTGGACAACTTTGACTTGCACATGGACCCATCCTTGTTTTTCTATCACTGAAGCAGATTATGTGTCACTGATCTAATAGGGGAAACTTGCACCTACCATTGTCTGCAAATTCTGACCATAGTAGTGGGATTTCACTGTCCAGCATCAACACATATCAGAATATCTGTGTCTCTTTAGGAAATAGTGTTGGAAAAGGAAACACAGCTTATCATTTGATGTTTTTTTTTTTTTTCAAACAAAATTGTGTCCATTGAAAGATCATAAAAAAAGATGGTTTACAGTAAATACCAGTAATTTGTTATACAATGATCCTAACATTTCCCTTCCTATACAGTGATCCAAACATTGCTGCAGATATTCTGTACTATGGTCCTTACATTTATCTTCCTATTCTATACAATGATCAACACATTGGGGCAGATATATAGAATCTTCATTGGGGTTTGAACTGAAACAAGGAAATCCCAGTTAAGTGGGTAACATTTCTTTTACTTCCCACAAGGCTTGTCTGAGAAGAGGGACACATGTTAACCACCGCAACTGGGATTTACTTGTCTCAGTTTAAATCCCAATGTAGATTATTTTTATACCCAATATTTTCCTTTAAAGTAAAAAAAAAACTCTTCACTAAGTGTTCATGTCCTGATGTTTGCATACAGTGCATGAATACAAATATTTTAACGAGAGCTGTGGTGTGACCATTGCATACGAAGTACATATACACAATTTATATGTGTGAGCTAAGAAAAATAGCTATTAAACATTGCATAGTAATGAGGTACAGTATTATCACAATTAATTTATGGATGTTATATAAAATTGACAATATTAAATAATTAATATGTATTACAAGAAACTCTTTCATTTCATCAGTTCCAATTTTTAAAAAATTACTCCTCAGTATAAAAGACCCTCCAAATATGAATCCTAGTGGATAACCATGTGCGAAACTTTCAATGTTAACGAGAGCTGTGGTGTGACCATTGCATACGAAGTATATGTACACAATTTATACGTGTGAGCTAAGAAAAATAGCTATTAAACATTGCATAGTAATGAGGTACAGTATTATCACATTTAATTTATGGATGTTATATAAAATTGACAATATTAAACATCTTCTTATGATGGTCCTAAGTAAAAATAAATAGTGCAGCTTGAAGATCCAATATGGCCAACAGAGTAACTAATTTGACAACCAATGTACAACTTCTGTGACAGGGCCAGTGTGAAACATAATGCCTGTGTGTGTGTGTGTGTGTGTGTGTGTGTGTGTGTTATAAGTTGCACATTTCATTATAAATATTTGGAAGAGTAATGGAGTGTTTACAGAGTCCATAATTTTGATGTCAACACCTTCCAGTTAAAGCATCTTTGTAGTTTTAATCCATCCGTAATTAGCCAAGATCAGGAAATCAAACCTTATGTTTATTGTACTTAACCCATCCCCACCAAAGCTAGCACAAGTAGATACTTCAACAATCCTTAGAACTGAGATGTTTATGTTTTTCTGTTTAACAAGTTCTATTAATACAAACTGTCTGAAACAAGACAGATTATGAAAAATAGTGAATCATATTATATTTTTTTGTTGAAAAAGGCAAGAATTTGAAGTAGTACTTGATAGAAGGTATCTTTTTTTCCCTGTTTAAAAGCAGATACTGTGTAACCTGTAATTATATAAAAGAAAAAGAAAGAATCTGATAGGCAGAACTTAAAAAGTCACAGGAATTTGATGTATCAAAATGTTTTTGTTAGTAGCATCTAATATAGTATGAGATATGGTATTTAGGCTTGAAAAGGCTTGTTTTTTTCTTTGATTCCATTATTTACACTAATACTTGAAGACAGTATAAACCATCTTGATAATGTTTTTTGTTTATAAGACATATTACCTGTTACTAATATTCTAGCGGGTAGATATTTTCTCTCTTACACTAAGTAATGTTACATTTTTACCACAATTTAAATTTAAAACTGGTGTTTAATACAGAGAGTGGCAAACCTTCTGCAGGTAGTATGAGATTCATATAAACCAGAACCTCAGCTTATAGCTTAACAAATGCATGATGGGAAAATTGCTGCACCTGATTGGTGCCATGATCATATCCAGCATACAGATTTACTGAAAATATCTCTATAGGATGATATGCAAACATGGGGGCATGCCATTACATGTCAGAAATTATTTCTAATGGAGGTCCAAATTTGATCTCAAGTTCTTCTTTCTAGCCATAGTTATTGGCTAATCTTACAGTAATAATAATGTTTACTTACCCCAGTGTTAGCATATCATCAGCTGTTGATATTTTATGTGAGTTTTTATGCAGTGTTTGACAATGGACTATCTCCAAAATAGTTGAGGATCATGGGAGTGCACATCAAAAATCCCGTTTAATGGCAGACTCCTTTTATAATATTTTTCTCCCTAATGATTCCTAAACATTTTAGAAATCATCCATTGTCATCAGATGAGGAGAACACAGAGATAAGAGTAAAATTACTTCATTATGAACTCAAAAAATCCATTGGTTCTCTTCATTTTCAGTTCACATGAAAACTTCCTGAGGTAGTTAATATTGCCATTGTTTTCATTGGCTTTCTTTTAATGTCCATGCATCAGATAGCATTGGTAATAAAATAATCAAACCTTTGATACATACTTTACCATATGCATAAAAGGTCCATTTCTGACAACTTGACTTGAATGTTATCATGCTTTTCACGCCAAAAATTTTCTGTAAACAAACTGCAGTACCATTTCTAGATTGCATTTATCACTGAAGTTGAATGAATGATTGGTTGACTACTGAGTAAGTGCAAACACTATCTAATTTGCATAAACCAGAGGTGTTTCCATGTTACAGTTGGGGATACTTTGATAATTCAAGCATAAATAACAGCAATTTCATACTAAGTTATAATATTTTTTTTAATCATTCCACATTTGTGTAAAAGAAATCTGCAAAACCTGTTTTATGAAATTTTCCTGAAAAATAGAATTTAAAAAAACATTCATGAAAAGTACAGTGATACTCTCATTATAACTGATGAGTGACAGGGTTCATACAAATAGTTCATTATTATAAAGTGTTCTAAGTTTTTCTGTGGTTATAAATATCTTAAGGATAAAAAATGATGGTGATTAATTGTATAGCAGAATTCATAATGGCAAATTAGTGGGCAAGAAACCACTGTGTAGAAAAACTGCTGATGTTCATTGATGAAACTTTCATTTCAAATTTACAATGTTTCTGAAATTGAAAATAATGATGTTGAGATGTTATGACTTAATAGTTGTGCTCATTCTTACAGCTACACAGTTTACTAAATTATTTACTGTGCTGCGTACATTCTTTATGGCTTCTTTAGAGTAAAATGTTTCATATTTTACATCTCTCTGTTCTCCCAACATAATTTTTTATTCAGATCAGGCCCTTTATTCTACTAATTTCTGGGCATGAAACTTGTTCATAATCTTAAAAATCCCAAAATTCAGACACTGTGAACTTTCATTTTAGCATATTGTGATTAACGTTGGGTCCTTTTTTCATGTTTACTTTTAATAGCAGTTATTAATCAGTCTTTCATAGTATTTACTGGCCTTATGAATCAAGTCCAGCTGCAAATGACATAGAATCTGTTATATGCCTTGGTAGAACAGTCTGTTTTTGTTCATTCTACTGATTACTTTTAACCATCTGCATAGACCCAGTTTTGCCTGAACATCAGGTGACATCCGAACTGGATCTATGTATTTTGCATTTGGACTTTACTTGCTTCCTGATGATTGGGGTTTTCTTTTCAATTCTCAAAAGGTTTTGAGAATACAGCTAAACATAATTTTCAGAATATTTTCCTGGGGATATTGGCATATCGATTGTTTCCTAAAATTACAATTTTATTATATTAATGATCAATAATTATTGGCAAAGAAATGGGAGTTTTGATTTGCTATAATAATGGAATTAAAGTTTTTCCTAAGAGGTGTATTAATTTTCATTGTTTCTTCCAATTGAAAGCAAAAGCTCAACAGAGAATCAAGAGCTATGGTACACCATAAAATGGCAGTTACCTAAAAAAATGAATTACTATCTGTGGATAGATCTCAGTTTGTTTAATTCTATGAATGACTGTTATTTGGTGCTGAATTATGGGATAGAGAATTGTATTCTTAGCTGTTCATTTGAATTATATATTTGAAAATTTATGATTTGTGTGATGTTATTTTTTAAAAATACTTTTCATCCCTGTCAAGCATTATTTGTTATTGCTCACATAATGTGAATGGGTTTATTGTTGATTCTCAAAGAATAAATAAATTCAGCCAGAGCATGTTTTCCCATTTTTAATGTCTGTCTTTTTTTATTTGTTTGGTGATTGGGTTAAAAAGCCATTGAATATCCTTGCCAGTAATTTAGTATATTCAAGAAATCTTGATGATAATTAAATTGAATGTTTTAATTGGATGTATAGTTTACTTATAAAGTATATAATTACTAATTGTTTTGGCCATCTAACATTCCCATATACATGTATATAACTGTAAAGTGTAATATTTTTGTTCAGAATGTATAGTTAAATACACCTGTTTAGTTTGTATATAGTTTATTAAATTGAAATACAGTATTAACTGTGACAAAATATGGCAGATGTTAACTAACATGTACATATAAAATTTTTGCTATATAAGTTCACCTCGCTTCTGTATGAGTTAAATACTGCAAAAAAATTAAAGATGGCAATGGCATAGGTTTGTGAGGTCACACTCAGATTAATAGAAAAATAGTGTTGTTTAGAGAAATGTTAAATAAAAATTGTGGAATCTTTACCATAAGCATTAGGAAATAAAAGAAAAAAACCCAATGCAAAGTAAGTTTTTATTCCAAGCTTGGCTAAGTCTTATTAGAAATATTTTCAGATGACATATCTATCTTTTTGTATATACATGTATCTATCTATATATATTTGGCTTGTTTTTTTCTGTCATAAAAATATTACCTTGCATATTACCTTTTCATTATGTTGTATATATGCTGAGTAGACATAGTGAGTGTCATGTTCACTGTTGATGTAAACAGTGTAAAATTTAATTTCATTGGCATGTAAAGGGCTATCAGAATTTTATTTGGCATAAATACTCATTGAATTGTTTGGCAAATAGCTTATCAATCCCTCCATGTCATTTGTATGTTGCTGAAGTACTGTTACGAAATACTGCTTACTTTTTCATTCTAGATTTTTAGTGACATTTTACGAAAGAGTTGCTTAAGATTTTAAATTTTAAAATTCTAATTAGGATTGTCTAAAGGGACAT
The DNA here is from genome assembly GCA_029339505.1 of Unio delphinus. NCBI lineage: Eukaryota > Metazoa > Mollusca > Bivalvia > Unionida > Unionidae > Unio > Unio delphinus. The sequence continues at coordinate 4,419,898 of JAQISU010000106.1, forward strand.
AACAGGATTTCATTTTGTTCTTTTTCAATTGGAGGTAGATATATTGATATTCATAACTGATTAAAAATCATTTAAATATCTGCATGTCATAGTCTGTGAAATTAACTGGAGCAATGTTTTCATGCAGGTTCCAATATCACAGATGAAGATATTCGCATCGCCATGGAGAAATTTGAAGAGTCCAAACAACTTACAGAGACTGCTATGTACAACTTGATGGAAAATGATGCAAGTTTCAAAGTTAAAACAACAGACACATGCTGAAATAACACATTATTGTCTTAGAGGGATTTCAAGTCAATGGCACACTACTATTTAATTGCGATTTTCTAAATAAGACAGGAAAAAGAAAGACTTTTCAACATCTGTAAATCAGAATACTCAGAACATGAGTATATCTCATGCTGTCTCTCCCAACCAATCGACCCAAACCATCATTATACCATGGCCTATGTCTTTCCCTCTGATCCTGTTTAATACAGTCTCATGGCAATCCACCAAACCATCATTATACCACAGCCTATGTCTATTCTCCGAGTTTGTTATACAGTCTCATGGCAATCAACCAAAACCATCATTATACCACAGCCTATGTCTTTCCCTCTGAGTTTGTTATACAGTCTCATGGCAATCAACCAAAACCATCATTATACCACAGCCTATGTCTTTCCCTCTGAGTTTGTTATACAGTCTCATGGCAATCAACCAAAAACCATCATTATACCACGGCCTATGTCTTTCCCTCTGATCTTGTTTAATACAGTCTAATGGCAACCCACCAAAACCATCATTATACCACAGCCTATGTCTTTCCCTCTGATCTTGTTTAATACAGTCTAACGGCAACCCACCAAAACCATCATAATACCACAGTCTATGTCTATCCTCTGAGCTTGTTTAATACAGTTTGATGGCAATTCACCCAAACCATGTGCACTTAGATGTATGTAGTGTTGGTTGTATTAAACAAATTCAGAAAAACTCACAAACTATTGGATATAGTCTTGAGAATGTGTGTGTGTGTGTGTGTGTGTGTGTGAGAGAGAGAGAGAGAGAGAGAGAGAGAGAGAGAGAGAGAGAGATATGACCAACATTTGTCAGATTGGGTTTGAATTTGTCCCATACTGCTTTGACCCTGTCAAAATTAAATCCTCACCTATTACTGTGTGTGCAAAACTATCAAATTCCACATAGTCAATCAACACATTTCCACACATTTTCATGGACAATGCTTGTTTTTATCCAGATCATGATAGCACAATAAGACCTGTTTAAATTCCTTTTTGACACTTTTTCCGCTCATGTAATTCTCCACTTTAATTTTCTAATTTATATCATTTTTGTCCTAATGTTTGCAAGATTGAAAGTATGAGCTAATTTAAACACTTCTGATTGGCTGCTTCTTATATAAGCAGTCAAGCTCCTGTGATGAAAATGATACAGTGAAGTGTTTATAAGTCAGTAAAGCCCATATCACTTAATTTAATGGTAGTTAGATATAGTTAGATTACCAGTATTATGATATATGTTAGAAAGAAAAAAAAATCATATCCATTGTTTCTCATCTGTCACAGATAAAGCACAGATTTTTTTTATAGATGAAATGGTTGTTGAACCAATGGGAGCTTCACCTCTCTTGTATTTGGATTACCCATGATAAATCCATGTTTATCTGATGTGTGTGATTTATGTTTTAGTCATCAGCTTTAGGCTGCTCTTTTTTCAGGTGGAACACATAGCTCAACTACAGTCATTTGTGGAATCCCAGTTGGAATATCACCGACAGGCCACTGATATTTTAAGTGAGCTGAATGACACTCTGGAAGACAGGTGGGCAAAGACAACTTATTCATTTCCCATATGCTCTAATGTTAATATTTGACCTGATTATGATATTTTTATTGTAAGATTGGCAAGTCATACTTACCTGTTATGAGCAAGCTGTCCAAGAGGGAACTTTTAAAATGACAAAATTTAATTGCTGCACATCTTATTTTTTGACAGAAACTTGCATGTAGACTCCCACTATAAAAATGCATCCCAGTGAGATTTCCCAAATTACATCCAGTAGCACCTGTGTGTCAACAGCAATAAAATAAAAATGGTATTAGGTTCAAATCTACTAATGTAATTTACCCATATCCAGCAATCTTCTAAAACTTTAATTTTTTTCCAGTAATTTTTTTACAGCCAGTCGGAGACATTCAAAAGTTAAAATGGTATTTAATGTATGATAACACATAGGCTGGTTCTGTAGCTGATAAAAAAAATCAGTTGCCAGTAACAATGTATGTGACATCAAGATATGCCATAGAATGGCACAGACCGACTTGGAAAGACAAATATGTTACATCAGTAATATGCCATAGAACTGTACAGAGTCTCAGAAGACAGGTATGTTACATTAGAAAATGCCATAGAAATGCAGTCACTGAAGACAGGTATGTTACATCAGGATATGCCATAGAAATGCACAGTCACCAAAGACAGGTATGTTACATCAGGATATGCCATAGAACTCTACAGACTGATCTTTGGGAAAACAGGTATGTTACATTACGATATGCCACATCACTACACAGACTAAGTCTCTGGAAGACATCTGGATATGTTACAGAACAGATACAAAGAAAAATGTTACTAATTCCTTTGTTGATATCATTTGTTACAAAGTATTTGAAGCAAGTGATTTTTCAAAATGTTTGTAATATATTGCAAGTTTTATTTAGCAGGTTGGAAGTTCTGCTGTCAAATATTTAAAAATCATGGGTGTCATATGACAGTCTGCCATAAGATTTATGTTGTGATTTAATGGTAGTCACAGGTTGATGCCAGATAAAATTGGTATTATATAATGTATTAGAACTGAAATCCAAGAACCACTTTCCCTTTTATGATGTCATATGACATATATTAATTTTTCATCAAAGGTAAATGCTGCAATTAGTACTTTTTGTTATTTTAATAGTTATTTTTGTTTTGATAAAACTTTTTTTTTTTATATCATTAGTTTAATTTAACTGGGTCAGAATGCAGATTATAATATTCACTTGTACATGGGCAGTAACTCTTGAAACAAAAACTTGCCTGTTTTGTCAGAATGTTTAATAAATGTCATTGTTAACAGAACAATAGCAACTTTATTTACACTATTAGCCTCTCAGAAGACAGTTTGTTCAGAGCTGACATATTTCCATTTGAGTCACTTTAACATATCTATGGTGAAAGAAGCAAATGGCAGGACATAGATATTTTGTTGTCATCTAGATCTTGGCTTCTGTTGGGCAATAACTTTTTTTCAGAGATTGTGTGCAGGTTTAATGGCTATGTCATACCAGTGGATAGTAGATTAAAAACAAATGATAGATGGAGATTTCCTTGTTTCCAATGCTTGAAGTAAGAGAATACAGTACAGCCTTTGGATGCCAATATATTGAATCCAATTAAGAAATAATGACATAATGAGATATCAATTTCAGTAGATGAATGTCTGTTTTTATTATTGAAATTTTGAATAATCCATGAGCATACCAGCACAAGACAGTTATGTAATAAATTTCAGCATATAAACAGTAGTTATCAGCTTTAATGGATGATTCTTTGTAAGACAACTATTTGATTTTAAAATGAAATAAAAATAATCAATTTTTACTTTGTTAAAACCATTTGCTCTATACTGACATAGTACTACAAAATAAGAATCTTGCTCAGCTGTTGGTTGCACATTCTTTTGAAGATGAAATAGTGTTATGTCACACTGACCTTTATCCATTGGCAATACAGAAAAAATGTCTATTGATCAAGATAAATGCCTCTTTTTCTGTATATGTTGTATATTGAAATAGGTTCATGCTAGAATGCATGTTTAGTACATGTCAAGTACCCAACATGTATTCTATCCCCATTTTTGTACTCATCTACACTGTTTCATCTTAAGCAAGAGATTAGGTGGCTTTCAAAAACTAACAGCTTTTACTGGAGTGATCTTAAACCCAGGACTGTATAATCCCATGTCATGGCTTTAACACTAGTCCATGCTTTCTCTTGGGTTATCCTCAAACTTGGTGCAGAAATTCATTAGTAAATACTTAGGATCCTCAGTAATCAGTGGGTCCAGAGGTCAAGGTCTTGGTTTGACAAGATGATGGAATCAATCAGAATCTAGACTTTGCTTTTCTTTGTTACGTATTTTGACTCCAACTTTAATAAATAGACAGTGATCACATATGTGATTACCATCAGCTTAGATAGTAAATAAATGACTTCCATGATTAAATGTTAAGATTAGCAGAAGTATGTTTGTTGTCATTTGGAGTTATTTCCTAAAACGTTTTCAGTTTAATTAATGATATATAATTGCAAAAACAATGAAAAGGATATAAGGGCCAATTTCAACTTGTCAAAATTGCATTGCCCAAAACATAGATCAAATGAAACTTTGCATATGGAAAACCCAAAAAATCTTTTTATGGTTTAAAAAGAAGTACCTATTTACTTTTTTTTTTAAAATACTTCATTTAGGAACCAAAATGATAAAAAGATCTGTAAATATGTAAAAAGACATGCAATGGAACATCAATTTTGTCAAAGTTCTTTTTGTTCTGCTGACCCTAAACTACTTTGAAGTTCATTTTTAGAAACTTCCATTCTAAAGTTCTTGTTTTATAATAGTGACTATTTTTCACAGTATCAATTAGTTTGCATGCTCAAAAAGTACTTCTTACCCCCCCCCCTTCTTTTATGTATTGCCTTAACTGGCAGTGGTATTGCAAGATATGAGAAAAAGTTATCAAGGATGTTGCAGGATACATGATATGAGAGGCTGAGAAGGCATATATTTTAATAAATTATTACTAGAGGGGTTTATCCATACTGTTTTAAATGTTTAGCTGATAGTCCAATTAAAATTTAATGGATACTGGTGTAGTGGAGTCCTTTTAAAAAAAGTGTATTATAATCCCAATCTCCTCCTTCATAAACACACGCACACTTTTAGGTTTGGAACAGCCCATCCAATTTTTCTTTCGCCAAATAGCTAACTGACATAATTTTGTTTTTCTTTTAAAATTGTACTCTCACGAGTTCAAGAGTGGATTGTCATCAGGTGGCTTACAAGTTGAAATTGGAAATAATCCAATATGGTTTCGTGAATATGGTAGAAGGTCAAGATTGTTACAGTTAAGATATAAATATATGGAGTTTTGTGTTTCAGGAGAAATCAAGCTGCCAGTCGACCAAAGAAAGAACACATCCCAAAGAAAGTTGCTTCTTTCCGTCGCAGCCCCTCTCCAATGAATGGTGATAGTGATAGTGGAAGTGGAAGCTACAACTTTGGCAACCCACCAACATATGCTCAAGGTGAGAAATTTAAAACAGTAAAATGAGGAAAAGAGAGATTTCACTGAAACCTTTTACTGTTTTTTGCACTCCATCTGGTATCAAAATCTACTGATATAAAACACAGAACACACATGACAAGTTTACCAATGTTCATCCAACTACAACACAGGCCACACATGATAAGTTTACCAATGTTCACCCAACTACAACACAGGCCACACATGATAAGTTTACCAATGTTCACCCAACTACAACACAGGCCACACATGACAAGTTGACCAATGTTCAACCAACTACAACACAGGCCACACATGATAAGTTTACCAATGTTCACCCAAATACAACACAGGCCACACATGATAAGTTTACCAATGTTCACCCAAATACAACATGGACCATACATGATAAGTTTACCAATGTTCACCCAACTAAAACACAGATCACACATGATAAGTTTACCAATGTTCACCCAACTACAACACAGGCCACACATGATAAGTTTACCAATGTTCACCCAAATACAACACAGACCATGCATGATAAGTTTACCAATGTTCACCCAACTACAACACAGGCCACACATGACAAGTTGACCAATGTTCACCCAACTACAACACAGGCCACACATGACAAGTTGACCAATGTTCACCCAACTACAACACAGATCACACATGACAAGTTTACCAATGTTCACCCAAATACAACACAGACCATACATGATAAGTTTACCAATGTTCACCCAACTACAACACAGGCCACACATTACAAGTTTACCAATGTTCACCCAACTACAACACAGATCACACATGACAAGTTTACCAATGTTCACCCAACTACAACACAGATCACACATGACAAGTTGACCAATGTTCACCCAACTAAAACACAGATCACACATGATAAGTTTACCAATGTTCACCCAACTAAAACACAGATCACACATGATAAGTTTACCAATGTTCATCCAACTAAAACACAGATCACACATGATAAGTTTACCAATGTTCACCCAACTAAAACACAGATCACACATGATAAGTTTACCAATGTTCACCCAACTAAAACACAGATCACACATGATAAGTTTACCAATGTTCAACCAACTACAACACAGATCACACATGATAAGTTTACCAATGTTCACCCAACTACAACACAGATCACACATGACAAGTTTACCAATGTTCACCCAAATACAACACAGACCATACATGATAAGTTTACCAATGTTCACCCAACTACAACACAGGCCACACATGACAAGTTTACCAATGTTCACCCAACTACAACACAGGCCACACATGATAAGTTTACCAATGTTCACCCAACTAAAACACAGATCACACATGATAAGTTTACAAATGTTCACCCAACTAAAACACAGATAACACATGATAAGTTTTCCAATGTTCATCCAACTAAAACACAGATCACACATGATAAGTTTACCAATGTTCACCCAGCTAAAACACAGATCACACATGATAAGTTGACCAATGTTCACCCAACTAAAACACAGATCACACATGATAAGTTGACCAATGTTCACCCAACTACAACACAGATCACACATGATAAGTTGACCAATGTTCACCAAACTACAACACAGATCACACATGATAAGTTTACCAATGTTCACCCAACTACAACACAGATCACACATGATAAGTTGACCAATATTCACCCAACTACAACACAGATCACACATGACAAGTTGACCAATATTCACCCAACTACAACACAGATCACACATGACAAGTTGACCAATGTTCACCCAACTACAACACAGATCACACATGACAAGTTTACCAATGTTCACCCAACTACAACACAGATCACACATGATAAGTTTACCAATGTTCACCCAACTACAACACAGATCACACATAAGTTGACCAATGTTCACCTAACTAAAACACAGATCACACATGATAAGTTTACCAGTGTTCACCCAACTACAACACAGATCACACATGATAAGTTGACCAATGTTCACCCAACTAAAACACATCACACATGATAAGTTGACCAATGTTCACCCAACTAAAACACAGATCACACATGATAAGTTTACCAATGTTCACCCAACTAAAACAGATCACACATGATAAGTTGACCAATGTTCACCCAACTAAAACACAGGCCACACATGATAAATTTACCAATGTTCACCCAACTAAAACACAGATCACACATGATAAGTTTACTAATGTTCACATTAGAGCAACACAGGCCATACATGCCATGCCTAATTTACCAGTGTTCAGTCAAAACTGGACAGTAGACTGCCTCAAGTGGATGTTGAAAGTGCTTTTTTTCCAGTCTTCATACTAGTTTTACTTGTTTCCTTTTTCAATGCCTGTATCATGTGATCAGTAATTAAGGGTGGAACTAATTAACAAAGGAACTAAATTAATAATCTATTCATTTGCGTGTTTGTGTAATCCTTAGTACCTTATAAAATTAAGTTATAAGTTGGGGTCAAACTACACAGACTCAGATCTATCATTACATAATGTACCAGCAGATCTGGGTTTGTCCAGGACGTTAGGATTAATCAGTAGAACAAACAACACAAACTTTGATTTGATCTGCTGGTGTATTATGTGACAGAGGATCTGGATCTCTGTTGGACCTGAGTTTTATTTGAATATCTATGATATCATTTAAATGACAATGTGTTGCAAATTTTAATATGTACTAAATTGTTTTATAGTCTGTTTAGAATAAATCTTAAATTAATCTTAACTGTAAAGATGATACAATCATATCTTCTTCTGCATAATGTATAAATAGATCAGGATCTACATTGTTGGCCAGGGCCCAGTGGCCGAGTGGTCTAAAGTGCTCTTTGTTCTGGATCACTGCCATCTCACCTCAGTCTGCATTGGTTTGAGTCTCAGTTTCGGCCAATGTGAACATGTGAGAAAGCTTGCCAGTAACTTCTTGTATGTCAGTGGTTCTTTCCGGGGGCTTTTCCTGGGTTCTTCCTCCACCATCAATACTGGCTGCCATGTATAGCCTATCGTGTGCTGAAAAATGGTGTTAAACCCTACAACATTTTTGGTCTGAGTAGTGGATATAATGCAACAACTGACCCGAGTCAGGTTTTTTGCCAATCATTGAAAACACACCTCAGAAATATTATAGATATATTCATTGTATATACTTGTTCATTTGTGTGATACCATGTTATGCATGATAAAAGCACACTCAAAACTTGCAGAATCTTTCTCTGTAAACACATTATTCTATCATAATACATTAGGAGAACTTTCGCTTCCTTCAGATCCAGTTCTCCCAAGCCTTAACAATTTTAACCATATCTTTTAGCTTGCTTTATCAATAAAAGTGCTAAAACATTGCTGCCATCTTCTGTTTATGCTAACACTGAACAGACTACTAGACCAGTATCTACATTTCAAGGTGGCCTACATGGACCATTTCCTAAACAACACATTGCTGCATGTACACTCCAATACTAGCTGTCATAACTGACCCCTAAATACCTGGTAGCTATGTTCAGGAGCAGACTTCATTTGTCCACTTCAGTTTTGGCACAGTTTTGATCTGCACCTATTGTCACAAGTTCTGGGTATGATGATTTTTATTCCCTGCATTCTCAGTCTTTGACTAAAGATAGACATTGTCATGCCACTCAATACATTCTCTGAGAATTTGAAAGGCTTGCTGCCTGGGACTCAGATGCACATCTTTGATATATAATTTCCAGGGCAATGCCCACATATTGTATGCATACTTTTATACAGAGATACATATTCCCTTGTTACCCTCTTGTTTCATTTTACTTTAAAAATACAGATTTGATTTTATCATTGTGGAGCTTTTCACTCATTTGGACATGGTATTCATAAGCATTCTCAATTGTGTTTGCCTTTAACAGTCACCTTCATGGTATCTTCTTTTCTCTAGGAGAATAAAATATATGCCTGGTAAACTCTGAGTGTGGCTGAAGATTTTCCTGCCATGGATCCTCACATACAAGACCCCTGCTTATCATTCTTCTATCTCAGTGGCAGCTGAAGCTTTGTCATCTAGACCAAAGGATGAAAGCTTCAGACCGATTGAAATTCTGTTGGAGGAAGTTGTAAGAGTTCCCAATGCTTGCTGTGAGCATTGTTTCAGCACTATCTAGCAGAAATCTTGATATGCATTGACTCCAGCATGATTGGCTACCTCCATATAGGTTATCTGAGTTCAGTTCTTTCAGGAGTGGTCCATGCATGCCTGAAGATAAAAGCCACAGCGAATACCCTTCACTCATGGCAGGACACATGATCTGCAGAGATCATTCTGATTCTTTCCACTATAACTGCTATTGTCAGTTACATCAGAAGAACATTTCTCCTGTAAAATGTCTTTGTACCACAAATAGTTTTTTTTTATTACATGACATTTTGATAAGTTATCCTCAGTCACAATAAAAGGCTTCTGTTCTGTGATTTCAGACTTCTTTTATCGTCATGAATGGGAGGGCATTGGCCAGAGCATGTGCCTCACAAACTTTCCAATCAATTATGATTTGTCTTAATTAAAGATATTGGCCTTTTGTCCTAAATGAAATCTACAGTGAATTTGATGTGGTTGAACAAGTTACAGATTGTTGCAATTAGACGTTATGTCATGATGGATTGGTTTCTCTTACAATGGTTTTTAGTTTCATTGCTAACAAAAGGCTTCTGCTCATAGTATATGATCCTTTCATTTTGAAACTGCTGAGTTTGTTGTACCAGATTTCCCAAGGGCATGTTCACAGTCCCATTAGGACATTGAAGGGGTACCAGGAATGTACTGACCCTATCCAAAGAGTGAAATTTGTGTGTTCATACCACTCAAAGTAAGAATGGATGATACCTCCACTCAGGCTGTTTTGTCCAGGATCATTGTATTATCAGCTGTACTTTCTTGGGCATATAAGCTCCTTAGGTTAGTACGGTTGGCACCATTAAAGCGTTGGAATTAAACTTCCCTGGCTGTAATCATTCAATCCAAGGGATGGAGTCTGATAAAACATTCACCAGTTTCAATATGTGGCCCTTTTTACCCCTCAGGCCTCAATTTGTCTGGTTGGGACCTATATCAGCAGTGAAGCTGGCTACCTTCTTAGATCACTCATTAGCTTAATAATATACTTGCTTGGGATTTGGTGAGAACACAAATATTTATGTTAAGACTGCATCCCTTCATTTTGAAATGGTTTTTTTCATCCATCAGAGTACTTGTGGTGTGTAGTTGATCATAATTAAAAATGATGCAAATTTAAATGTGGTGGCCATCATGAAAATATTGTTATATGTGCTCCTCCAATATGGAAGGTTTTATCAGCATGGGGTTTTCATAGTTGGTCCTAAATGAAACTGATGCAAATAGTACATCCCAAGCGGTTGTCATAATAGCTGTTCTGTAAAAGATTCTGTCACTACACCCTCTAACTGGATGGTCATATTGATATGGGGTTTTCACAAAAAGACTTGTATGATATCAGCGTGGCTCCAAATGAAAATGTTGCCAATCTAACATCCAACATATTCATCATAGCAGGCAATTTCAAAATATGGATTTTGCAGAATAATATCATATCAAATGTTTTCAACACTTATGAGTTGAAAGGATGAAATAGTCTTATCCTGAATTCCCAGAAATCAATTTTTCCAAGTATAATGGTCTAAAGAGCTCTCCATTACGGATCACTGCGTGGGTTCAAGTCTCAGATTCAGCCAATGTGGGTATGTGAGAAAGCTTGCTAGTAGTTTCTTATGGGTCATTAGTTCTTTCAGGGGACTTACCCAGGTTTTTCCTCCACAATTAATACTGGCCGCCATGTATACCTAGCCTATTGTGTGCTGAAAAATGGCATTAAACCCTACAACAACAACTGTACACAGTCCCATCAAATGACTTTTGTGTTAGAAGAATAAATCAGGTCACATATTGCACTTGAGGAATAAATAATAATGATTAAGAAAACATTTTTGTCTATATTTAAAATAAGTCTTAAAATAAGAACAAATTACTAGATGAGGAAAATATTGACAAAAACAAGTTCATTTTAGAAATAAAATTTTCTATCAACTCTGTTTGCATTACAAAGTTGGAATGTTTTCAGTATTAAAACATTACACAAATTCTAGTTTCGCTTTCTTAGCTTCTGTATACATAGAAGTGACCTTATGTCTCATGACTTAATGCAGTTGTACATTCAGGGTAAAATTAGATCTAAATCAAAGCCATTTGGACAATCAGGAATAAGAGCTTGTTGTTTAGCTTAAATTCAGTGCCATAAAGGGTGCTATAATACACCATGTTCAGCTAAATTTCAGTAGCCCAGTGTTTGAGCTAAACTTCCAAGCTGGTAGCTTCAGAACTATCATTTATCCTTCTTGCAAGTCATCAATACATTCTCATTTGTGAAATATTTTGTAAAGCTCTGTTTTCAAAACAAAAAAGCAGAATAAAGTTATAATATAAAATTTTGTAGCCTGCTGGATGATCCAGATTCAACATAGGGTAGCCTAGATCCAGTGCCATTATGTAAGCCCCAGTTATCTGTGCATCAGATTTTCAGGAATAAAACATGGTTGTTCAGCTAAAATTCAGTACCCTATCAAGGGTACTATAATACACATTGTTCTGCCAAAATTCAGTAGCCCATTTTGGGTACTATGATATGCAACTGGTAGATTAACGACTTCCATTTTTCCATACAAGTCATCATAACATTCTCTATGGTGAAATGTTTTTAAAGTTCTCATTTTTAAAGTTCTCATTAGAAAAGTCGAATAAATGTAATAAAATAAATTACTTTGATCCAGATACAACATACGGTAGCTAGATACAGGATTCTGTTAGCCCCAGTTCTATGTGCAATCAGATTTGTTGGATTTTGATATGTCACGTGTTATTTTTGTCAATCTTATTTTGTGCCTATTATGTTTCATGGCATAAAGTTTAGTAGGCAGTAATGCGCCTGTGATATTTACAGTAACTAGGATATTTTCAGATCCCTTGAATGCATTATTATTCCCATGCTTATCAATGAAATGATGGGAATTAATAGAATCCATCATATGCATTGTTGACGACAAATAAACCCCACCTGTCATGCAAATTCATTTACATTGAGTTAAGAGAACTCAGTATAAAACCAGTCTATATTGTAAATAATGGTGTGCAAGTTTCAAGCAAAACAGGTTTTATCTTTTTGTCTCATGCATGTGAAGCGACTGCAGAATATTGAGTAGAGGTATTTTTGAACAGTTTATTGTAATTATATATATAATTTTTTTACACAGCTTATGTTTTTTTTCCCCACTTAGATTTCACTTATATGTCTCTAGGGGTTTGCATGTGCCCTAGCTATCCTGCATCAGTGCATATGATGGATTTTTTTTTCTCCAATTTCTCACTAGTTAAAAAAGTGTTGACCAAATAAATGGTGTATCATTAGTATGGATCTACCTGTGGAAACAGAATAGTTTCTAAAAGTTTGATGTCATTAGAAAGAGCATAAAATGTGCAGTTTTCAAGAAAGAATTTATTTATTGTAAACAAGGATTACCATTTGTAAGCCAACATAATTTGTCTTTTGAATACTAAAATCTCCAAAAACATTGCAGACATTGATGATGCCAAAAGCAGAAAGCAGAAGGATGTCAACACCAGTGTCATTGAGTGATAAATCTGCAATGTTACAGATGTCTAGTCATAATTAAGTTTATTTAATTTCAAATATTGTCATAATTTACAGCAAACATAACAAATAGACCTGGTAAGAATTGCTTGGAATTGGTGGCTTGAGTTGGTTTTGTTGAGAATTGCACCATTAGTTAGCTTGAACAGGTGGTGTCTCAACTAACACTTATGAACTAATGCTTCTGGTTCAGTGCTTTGTAGACTTTAACTTTGTAATCTACCTTATATGATTGATGTTCATTAATGTTTGTTTATATTGAATAATGGTTTCAGACTTGTTTGATTAAAACAGAAAAAGTGTAAGTGACTAACTTGTTAACATATTCTTCTGCAGCAGTGTTCACTTGTTAACATTGATGTATAATTTATCTGTCATTCTGCACTGGCTTTTATACACCCTTTCCTCACTGGAACATGTTTGTTGGCATGTCCTTTCATTGGCCCATTCTTTTTATCTCACCTGAGTAATCATTGACATATGTAACATTTTTTTTAAAAATTCATGACGGCATCAGCAATGGTTGCTGTATCACTATCAAGATTCTGTGTTATGCACTTTGGTTTTTACAAACCAGTTACAGTGGTGGTACATCAGATAAAGCGGTAGTACCTCAGGTACTGTTTGGATATATCAGGTACTGTGTGGATATATCAGGTACTGTGTGGATATATCAGGTAGTGTGTGGATATACCAGGTACATGTACTGTGAGGGTACTGTGCAGATATATCATGTACTTTGAGTGTACATCAGGTACTTTGTGGATATATCAGCTACTGTGAGGGTACATCAGGTACTTTGTGGATATATCAGCTACTGTGAGGGTACATCAGGTACACCAGAGGTACAGTAATTCACAGAAAAATCACCATGTGTATTGTTTACATTTTTTCCTTGAATGTTTTAAAATCACTGTAATTTGGAACTCACCCTATCTCTCTTTCACTCTCAGAAATTAAAAATGGAGTTAGTAGGAAATTCATAATTTTTTTTTTGTATCTTTAATGCCCAAGACCAGGAGAAGGCATAACTTGTTACCAATATTTGTCCATCCATGTGTGTTTGTTGAGTTGTTGAGTTTAATATGATTTCACAAGACAGGGTTAATGCAGGACATGTAATGAAATTCTTGCAGATTTTACCTTTCACCTTTACAGGAAATGCAGAATGTATATTCATATCCTTTCGCTTGATTCCAACAATGGAAATTCCTGTTTCCACCCATCATTGAATTTCATGTGATATTTCAATTATATTTTTCATTTTATCATGGGAGGTAATGCACACTTAATTAGCTTGACAAACTTGAAACAGCTGAGCCAAACTGACCCTGCTTTATGTCACTAGAGATCTTTAGGAATCCAACCATAATCAGTTAATGTCTTTAATCATTTTAGAATTACTTCTGATCAGAACAGTGTTGGCTTACATTACTGAAGCCAACTGAGACCCAGATGACAGAATCAAATGGATGTTAATTGTTTTATGTTGCTTGAAATTAGCAACTGAATCATCTTGCCATGCATAAGCCATTTCATAGTTATATAATCACAAGCAGTATATAAATATGGAAGCAAGGTGTGAACAGAAATGAAAAAAAATTATATTTTGTTAATGATAATTTTGCGTACATGGGGTATTTAAGTGAGTGGAAGCAGGGACAGGAGATGCTCCTCATCTTGAGAGAAAATCCTTTTGGCCTGGAAGTTCATATGTATACTCATATCAGCATCACAAGTGTTATGAATACACATTCTCAGACAAGTTTTTAGAACTCTTTGCACAGTTTGCATATATATGGACTAGATCCAGATTTGTATCCAACATTAAGGTAAAGATGAAGTGTTGGAATGAGGAAGGGGCACGTTAATCACAGATGAATCTTAACATTTCAAATCTTTTTTCAGTGGATGAGGTGGATGAAGTCAGAGGTTTGTATTTTACATGTATTTGGTGATTATAGCCTACCACAATATTTTTAACACAAAATGCATGCTGGATTATTGATAGCTGTATCACATTTAAATACAGTGTTTTGTCTTGCAATGACAGTCTTTATGATGTATAGCAACTTCCCAATACATTCCAAAGAAAGTGTGCCATTTTAGACCTGGTTGTGTCATTTTGTTATAGTAATTTATAGGTCACTCAAAACATTTAATATGGTTTATTATCATTATTTTTGCATCTTTTCTTTCCACAATTTATTTTTGTTAATTATCAACCATAGAAATTTCTTTGGATAAACGTTAATCTTAATGCACCGTGATAAAGATCTCTTCAATAATGCTATTTAATATTTATGCAGAACCGCTCCGGTGGTCTAGTGCTTAGAGTGCTCACCTCGGATTTGACCTCTGGCCAAGTCACAGCAAAGACATATAAAAATAGTACTAACAGCTGCCTTGCTTGGTTCTCAGTATTAAGAGGTTATTGTTAGGACAGGTCGGCCTTTTGTCACGATAATATGATTAGGTGAGACTTCATGCTACATGTCATCAGGATGATACACCATTGCTAGACACACTGCAGACATTGTTGTGATATATCTCAAAAATTGTTAATGCCACACTTAAAATCCAAATCACACACAGATTTATGGAAAAGTTTGTTCTTTTGTTGATATAATCTGTATCTAACCAATTAGGTCTTCTCTCTTTGGTATTATACAAATATTTGATACAAACACAAATGGAGGATCAAACTTGTGTACATCTACCTAATCTTGCTTCTAATGTAATCATATCCAAATATATTATTGTCTTTATTATTGGGTTAGTAATTGCTACTCAATCATTATTGATTAGAAATTTTACTATTGTACAGTTATTTAAAGAGACTGAATGAAACTCATTAACAATAATCTCCTCTAATATGATTATACACGCACTGCTTATTCTGGTATTTAGATTCAGTCATTGTGTTTTATTTTTATTTTTTAAAAACAGAACAGTCGGATGTAAGCAACAATTATTTGTCAAGCCAGAATTTTGCACATCACCTAATTTAAACCATCCTTATCAAACTTTCAAGTAACAAACAAAGTCATATGTTAGTGTACTTGTCAGTTATGTCCTATAACATGCAGTTAAAAAAAATGGTTTTGCAAAGAAGGGTGCATCTTAAAGTTGCATTGTTAACCCTGTCAACCACGCGGACAGTTTAACTTTAAAATAATATACATTTAACAATTCCAGTCTTTAAAAAACTTTGAACATGCAAACAAGATCTTGTGTCAATTTGTGTGAAATGAATTGTGCCCTACAAGATGCGCTAACAAAATTGCCTTTAATAGAGAAATATAAGCATTCTTCAGGTTTAGAAGTTCTTTTACTTTTGACCAGCTGTAACCAAAACTTAAATGTCAGTTACAAAGAACCTACAGAGGATTTCTTTCAGACATTCATATAAAGAGACAAAAACTAGTGCTTGTTTTAAATGACATTCTTTCTTACAGCAGGCAGCAGAACCCCTGCATTTTTAATCCTCATCTTTGTTTTGACTCCCAAGATTTGATTGGTTTATCTTATCAAATTGGAATATGGTGATATCAGTAAGGATTCCATTTCCTTGTGTGGTATGCCTCATTGAGACATAGTTATTGGTGATTTGTTAGGAGTTCCCATTCCCATTTGGTATGCCTTATTGAGAAATTTTGATGTTAGTTTGGAGTTCCCATTCTCTGTATAAATCCCTGTTAAAATCAGTTTTTGTGATTAATGAATGATATACAACTAATTCTTTGACTTGGGGTATATTTTTAAACCAAACATGCACAATCTTTCCAAAAGTAAATAGAGTTATGTGTGTCCTGTCCTTGCATCTGGCTGCTTTTTTTTAACCATTACAGTGTGCCATGGTATCACTTCAATGTGTTTTTTAAAGAAGATAGTTATAGAAGTCTTTATAGATTTCAAAAAGGCCTTAGATAAGGTAGAGCATGCAGCCTAATGGGCAACTGTGAGGAAGAAAACATTAGCTCAGATCTGGGTGCAGGATGTTGAGCACCTCTATTACAAAGTCACCAGCGCTGTCCTCATCCATGGCAGCAGAGGAGAATGGTTTTGAACAACAGCTGGAGTCAGACAGGGATGTATACTTTCACCGACACTCTTCAACATTTTCCTGGAAAGAGTCATGGAGAATGCCTTGCATGACCTGCATGTCCAGAAGGGCACTGTCAGCATTGGAGGAAGAACAATCACCAACCTTCACTTCACAGATGATGGTTTAGCAGGAGAGGAGAAAGAACTGGCTGACTTGATTGAGCACCTCAACACAACCTCCACAGCATACAGCAAAAAAACCCAAAACTGATGACAGACAACACCAAAGGTATCAGTGCATAAATAAAGGTCAGTGGACAGAAGCTGGAAAGAGTCACAAGGTTCAAGTACTTGTGATTAGTTATCACAGATAAGGGCTCCAGTATGGCAAGATATCAACATTGGTTTTGATTCCAAAATCAGGCTGATGTGCTTGATTGTCCTATCCATTTTTCTGCATACTTGTGAAACATGGATGCTCATATTAGATCTACAAAGGATTCAAACATTCAAAATGAGATGCTACTGCAAGATCTTTGGCATCTCATACAGTGACCATGTAACCAATGAAGCAAATCCACAACAGGATCCAATGAGTCATCAAAACCTACAAAGACCTCTTGACCACTGTAAAAGAGTGTAAACCGAAATGGTACAGTCATGTCTAAATATCATCTGGACTGGCAAAAATAGTCTTGCATGGCACAGTGTGAGGGCGCAGAAGAAGAGGCAGACAGAAAAAGAGGTGGGAAGACAACATTAAGGATTAGAAAGGCATGGAATTTGGAGATTCCCAAAGGGCAATAAAGAACAGGAAATGATGGAGAAAATTGGTTGTAATGTCAACTGTGGTGGCCCAACAACCTCTCAGGAAGGGTTTGATGATGGGTTTGATGATGATGATGATGATGATGATGATGATGATGATGATGATGATGATGATGATGAAATAAGATAGTTAACAAAATCTCAGACAGGCATAAGTGGAAGAAATAAAATGTGTGTGATCATATTTTCACCAAAATTTGTGTCTTTAAAACACATTTTCACATAAAATGCTAAAGTATCCAAGCCAGCGTAGGTCAAGTAAATTGTTCAAATTAATGGACAACTTTAAGGTCATACATATTAGTATGCATTGTGTCTTTGTAAGCATGTAGTATCTTTGTTGTTGTAGTTTTTCCTGGATTTGCATGAATTTATGTATGGTATGTGATTTATACTGTATATACTTGCATATAAATTGAGTCCACTAAAAAAACATAGACCCTGATCTGCCATTGCATAATGCACTGGAAGAACAAGTTCTGTGTTGTTTTTGTTCTACTGATTACTTGCAAGTCTCTGCTCAACTTACAAGCGAGTATATATATATATATATATATATATATATATATATATATATATATATATATATATATATATATATTACTTTGTTATATGAATCTTTTTAAGGTAATACATAATATGTTTAAAATCGAGAATTGGTGTTCAAACATAAAGAAAATCCATCTTTTGTACTTACTGTATTCAGTTTGAATTAGTATATGTAATTGGTAAACTTCAAGTGAGTGTGTTTCTGTTTCATGCAATTCATCTGAACATTTTTATTTATCACAACATAAAGACTAATTCACATCTTTTACCTCAAACAATAAATATCAGCAACACCAACATTAAAGTCACATAGTACAAAACCTAGGTGTTACTCAAGACAGTAGTCTCACATTGCACCAACATGTCATTAACATATGCAAGGCTGCATATCTTGGGTTGAGACGCATCAGCTCAAATCGCAAATATCTTTAACTTTATGCCACTAAAACACTTTGGCTTTTTTGTGTACATTATTGACTTTGCATTAGTAATTTTTGAAATCTAGTTTTGAGAGAAAATGATATAGATGTACATCTAACTGTTTGGATTAATCTCTAAAAGCAGAGAGATAGAGAAGAGAGAGAGAGAGAGAGAGATTCTGTTTGTGAAAGTTATTAAAGGAACATATGGATTTCAGTTGTTTTTATTAAGTGTACATTACAGCTAGTACAAAGATTAATTTAAGAAACATATTCTACAAAGCTTAATTTTTTTTAATAAAAATTATTGTGTTACAGTTGATAAAAACAGTACATTACTGGTAGATAGAGTTCATATTGCATTGATAAAACCATAACTCTTCTACATTCCTCAGGTTTCTTCCATTTAAGTTGTTCAGGAAGATTAAAAAATGTGCCGAATAAGCCACAATTGTTAAAAGTATGCCAAACTGTGTTGATGTCATGCAGGCTTAAAATAGGCTTGTTTTAGGTCTGAGATTTTTTTGTCAATAACATGTACATTAATTTTATATAACAAATGAATTTGCTTATGCTTTGGAATGACACAGACCATATGTGTATATAAAGCTGCATGTCCTTCCAGAACCAATATTTGATTTACATCCAACATACCTATCAGGCCTCACCCATGTGTACATACCAGCAAGATACTTATACTCCTCTTCAGACAGTCATATACTCATTATTCTCACTATGAAAACAAAATCGTATGGATAACGTTCTTTTGCATACCAGGCTCCAGCACTGAGTAATGAATCATCCATTGAAATTAGACACAAAGACTCAGTGATCCCTTTCAGGAGTGCTCTTTTTTTTACTGCAAGATCAAACTTCAAGACCTAATAATGTTTCCTACCTTACATATTTTCAGCATGTTTTTATGTTTTCTAATTTCATGGTGTTTGTTTTGTTTTTTTGTTTTTTTTATTGTAGTCATTTTCATTTATGTTGTAAAGCACTTAGAGCTTCTAAAGATTAGGCGCTATACAAATTCCTCATATTATTATTATTATTATTATTATTATTATTATTATTATTATTATTATTATTATTATTCACTGGATCATCACTTTTTCAAATGTTTTTTTTTCCATCAAAATCTTCTTAGATCATTAAATTTTACTTTTTTTATTTTAAAATTTTGTTGTTGTTGACCTGAAATTGTACTGTTTACACTCAGTGACAAGGAGATTTTGAAAATGAGACTCCCTTTCCCCAAATGATATATATATATACAGAATCGTCATGTTATTGTTCTGGTTTTTATTAGGACTGAATAACAAACTTGGATTGTAATTGGGGTATTGTTCTGGTTTTTATTAGGACTGAACAGCAAACAGTGACTGTGATTGGGGTATTGTTCTGGTTTTTATTAGGACTGAATAACAAGTTAACATAGATCGAGATTGGGGTATTGTTCTGGTTTTTATTAGGACTGAATAACAAAGTTAACATAGATCGAGATTGGGGTATTGTTCTGGTTTTTATTGGGACTGAATAACAAACATGGATTGTGATTGGGGTATTGTTCTGGTTTTTGTTAGGACTGAACAGCAAACATTGATTGTTAGACTTGGACAATCAGAGCTGATGCTGTATACTTTGCTGTGTCCATCTTTGGTTTTATTCACAGATGAGATATGTCAAGCTTCATGTGTCATGCTGACATTTTTGCAGTGTTGTTTACATGAGGTTATGCACTTATGAAGAACATTATATAGTAAATTATCTTCATTTTCCTTTTTGCATGTTATCCTGTTAATCCACTGGTATGGGCCTCCATTTGGATTCGCCTTTTCTCATACTCATTTCTATACCTTTTTACAAGCGAAGTTCAGAGGGAATATATAAATTTGCCTGTTCTGTATGCATTTGTTACCCTCCCAACATTTTCTTACCTTTTCAGCATCAGACCCTATTTGACCTAGACTTAGGAAAATTGGTATGTGCATGCAAGCTTTGTCAGAGCTACTCAGCTGTATCAAAATTAGGTTACCATAACCTAATTTGCATGTTTGAGCTACTTTCAGTTGCTTGCTTATATCATCAATATCTTTGACAATATTTCACTTACATTCATGAAAATTGGTACCTTTTGAGGAAATGAAATCAGTTTATCTAAAGACCTAATAATGTTCCTAGCTTAAATATTTTCAACATGTTTTATGTTTTTTAATTTTATGGTGTTTGTTTTTTGTGGGGGTTTTTTTTGGTAGTCATATCATTTTACATGTAAAGTGCTTAGAGCTTCTAAAGATTAGGCACTATACAAAGTCATCATCATTATTATTATTATTATTATTATTATTATTATTATTATTATTATTATTTCAAAACAATGTCATTATGTCATAATTGAATGTATGTGTGACTTTTAATTTTCAGCTATTCATTCATTAAATACATGTACTTATGAAAATCAGTATTTGAATACATCTTGATGAAGGTGACTTAACCTTAGTCAAAACTAGATTATTTTATCTTGTGCTTCATGCTTTTACAGCTGTTGTTTACATGCCTTCAGTATCTTAGACTCAATATTACTTATACTCATTAAAATTAGTAATTAGATATATCTTAATAAAAATAACTCGTGTATACATACCAAAACTGGATCAGTTTGACATAAAATTTATGCCTGAGTGACTTTTATACTTGGCTGTTTCATGACACTCTCGAAACCTCCAAACTTATGTCACCCACACTAAGAAAAATTGGTATGTGGATACACTCTCAATAAAGCTATGCCAAAACTTTGCCAGATTGACGCAATTATAATGTCTGCATGGCTTCATATTTTCAGCTTTTCAAAAACTGAATCATTGTGACACAGTTTTTATGCCTGAATAAACTTTGTATTTTCAGCTTTCCATTTATTACACCCTCAACATTTTGGACCTCTTTCACCAACTCTAGTTAAAAAATGCATGCACACAAAAAACTTAACCATACCAAAACTAGGTCTTGCTTAAGAACACTGGTACCTGAATCTTAACAAGAATAATCTGAACTTACTAGTAATACCATATACCTGTATTCATGAATTTAATTTAAACTATAAATTCATTACATCCTAAATATTTTTTATTTATTTCACTTGCACTTAAGAAAATTGTAGTTTAGATGCATATCAAGGTGATTAATTTCATAATATTTCGGCATGAGCGATGCTGATATTTTTCTTGTCTCCAGTTCCTTGTATTGTTTGCTTCTCGATATGCGGCGGAAGGTCAAAAGGAATTGTGTTATGAGTAAAGTTCTTCATTTTAAAACCCATAATATTGTGTCATGCCATTATCTAATTATTTTATTTTTTTATGAGATAATATGAGGGGCCCCGAGTGGCCGAGTGGTCTAAAGTGCTGTCCGTTACGGACCACTGCCATCTCACCTCTGTCTGCGTGTGTTCGAGTCTAAGATTCGGCAAATGTAGTTATGTGAGAAAGCTTGCCAGTAGCTTCTCATGGGTCGGTGTTTCCACCATTAATACTGGCCGCCATGTATAGCCTATATTGTGCTGAAAAATGGCGTTAAACCATAAAAAAAAAAAAAAAAAATAAATATGAGATAATATGACTTTAAGCACCACAGATGTTTTGCTATTAAGCAAAAAAAAGCTTGAGTACCCCTGATTCACTTGAAACAACTGGAATACTCACTGATTGACTTCATTTCTCATTGAATAAGTCTTTATTTCCTATGGAAGATAATCTTATTGGGATTAAGATTTATCCAAATTTTTCATTTCAGCAACCAAAAATGAACCCTGCGCTGAGGCATTGTATGATTTTGAACCTGAGAATGAAGGAGAACTTGCTTTCCAGGAGGGAGAAATGGTTACCCTAATCTCACAGATTGATGAAAACTGGTTCGAGGGATCCATTCATGGAAAGACAGGATTTTTCCCTATCAATTATGTTAAAGTTGTGGTACCGCTGCCACGTTAAATCATTCCAAATGTTACATTGATTTTTGAAATGTGAGGACCTAATGTATATTTCGTTGTTGGAAAGCTGTCAAAATAATTTCATTTTTTTTATTTTTGGGGCTGAAAGTCTTTATTCTTTGGGCTTGACTTGGAATCTCAAAATGGGACAGGTACATAATATTGTAGATAAATAGACATGTATAAACATATAATGTATACATTAAACTTTTTGAATCTGAATGCAGCAGCTTAAGTAACAATCATATTCCTGCGATTATTTTAGGGGCCAAAATTTACAAGCATACCAGACTGTATATTACTGTATAATGTGATGAGCAGTGATCGACCAACAATATTTAAAATGCAGAGTTTAAACCCATTTGTAGTATTTTCATTGTGAAAAACTAGGCCTTTTTGAGTACAAGGATGAAACATTAGCAAAGTTTAATTTACTGTCACATGATTCATTATGTTTATATATTTTCCAATAGCAAATTTTTCATTGTTCTTTACCACTGTCATTTCTGTAAATAAGTATACATATTGTCAGCATGAATACTATGGATCTGTCTCTTTGCCAAAATATACACTCAGATAAATGTTGAAATTGTCTTTTTCTTTCTCTGTAGCATGAACCTGGCAGGCTCACCCAGCATATAAATACTCAGTTTTTTAGAGTATTTCCACATGGAAAGTTTTTAACTTTAGTGAGTATAATTTTGTAATGAGAACATAATCCAAAAATGTATTTGACTTGATGAGTCTTTTTTTTTTTCAAAAAAAGACTGACAACAGATTTTTCATTTGCATTATTTTGTTTGAACTTAGTTGACATTGATAGAAATTGAATAAAAATCATTGCATTTTTCTATATTGGTAACCTTCAGCAATGAACAGACTTTTAAATCCAGTGAAAGCATGATTTTCCCTTCTCTTTCCCATCAACATAATGAACCTGCCTTCAACAGAAAGTCTCCATTACCCAGCAAACATTTGTCAGCCTATTATCTCTCTCTCTCTCTCTCTCTCTCTCTCTCTCTCTCTCTCTCTCTCTCTCTCTCTCTCTATATATATATATATATATATATACATACAGCAGTATGAAATCCACTACTGCATTATATTCTAGAATATAAAAAATTTCCTTTATTTTTTTTAATTGTACCAAAGAATTGGAGTCTGTGCTCAATTGTAACAAACCATCTGCTGACAATACTTTTATCAACACCATCTGGCATGCTTATGTAATTAAAAGACTTTAAAAGTACAAAATTGTACATAGTTGCTTGATTATCATACAAATTGCACTTTACACTTTCTGCTTTAAACATGTTCTGTTTTTTTGTACTTAAAATGATAAGTCTATAAAATGTTAAAATTTTAATTTTTGCAAAGCATAAGTTTTGTGAATCCCTCTTTTTTTTTTCTTTTTTTTTAGCACAGTTTACCCAACACTTGTATGTCATGAATCTATTTTTATCCTGGAGTTTACCACTCAACACAATGACATATCTTTTGCACTCGGCAGTTTCATTAAGTTTTGCTTAGTTGCATGGACTGTTGATATACAGTTATAAGTCTTGAGGGGAGTACTACTTGCTATGGGAAAAAGGAGGTAATGGTGACATACTTTTCATGCACATTTGATTATGTTTTTGCACTTTGTGCATATACTTGCACATTCATTTTGTGTGTCAAGTCATAAAACTTCACATATTTAGGGATTTTTAATCACCTTAAAAATATACTTTTAAAATAACAGTGAACTATTTGTCTTGACATAGTGACTATGCAAATTCTTTTTTATGTCATGGCAGACTAGACAAGATGTAATTCACATTGTTGATTATGCAGGATTTTCTTTTGTAAATTTTGTATGAGCAGCAAACAGAAAAGTTTTGGATACATTTAATTTCACTCTGTTGCAGCATGGTTACCATATATACTCACAAATTAAGTCCAGCTGCACAATGTAGAGACCCAGATCTGTTTTTGCATAATGCATTGGAGATCAAGGTGTGTGCAGTTTGTTAGTAATAATCAGTAGAACAAGCATTATAGATACCGATCTGTAGGTTCATTATGCTATGACAGATCGGAATCGTCATTGACTGCAGCTTGACTCTTCTTATAAGTGGGTAGGTATGTTTCATCATCAATGTAAGAAGGAGAACCACAGCACTGTGACTCCTTGGTTACTATGGAACTCCTAACCTAGATGAGTCTTTAATAGTTACCATGGTGTGTGCTTTGGCTAAACACTTTACTTAGATTGTCTTGGCACAATGCAACCAGCACGGTTGTGCCATGCAACACCAAGAACAAATTATCAAACGCCACATTAAAATGGGAGCACATTTTCTTGCAGTAATGAAGAAGACAATGTATTCTAGAAAACTTTGAATTTATTATTTAATTTCATGAAAAGATTACCAAAATTTTCTTTTCCTTTGCAAGGCCTGAATCAGCCATGTTGATGAAATAAGAATCTTGCACCTGTGAAATTTATGCAACAAGTTGATTAATTTACTAGTTTAAGCTGCTTGAAGTAAGTGGGATATAATGGTTTTCAACAATTTGATTATGATTACTGGTAATCATAATCAAATTGTTGCTTGAAGTTAGTGGCATATAATAGCATTCAACAAGTTGATTAAGATAACTAGTTAAGCTTCTTGAAGTTAATAGGATATAATGTTATTCAATAAATTGATTAAGATTACTGGTATAAGATGCTTACAGTTAGTGGTATACAATGATGTTCAGCAATTTAATGAAGATTACTGGTACAACAAGCAGCTTAGTGGAACATATTGTTTAACAAGTTGATTAAGATAACTGGTACGACAGGCTGCTTAGTGGGATATATTAACAAGTTGATTAAGATTACTGGTACAACAAGCTGCTTATGGGATATATTGTTTAACAAGTTGATTAAGATTACTGGTACAACAAGCTGCTTATGGGATATATTGTTTAACAAGTTGATTAAGATTACTGGTACAACAGGCTGCTTAGTGGGATATATTGTTTAACAAGTTGATTAAGATTACTGGTACAACAAGCTGCTTATGGGATATATTGTTTAACAAGTTGATTAAGATTACTGGTACAACAGGCTGCTTAGTGGGATATATTAACAAGTTGATTAAGATTACTGGTACGACAGGCTGCTTAGTGGGATATATTGTTTAACAAGTTGATTAAGATTACTGGTATGACAGGCTGCTTAGTGGGATATATTGTTTAACAAGTTAAGATTACTGGTACAACAGGCTGCTTAGTGGGATATATTGTTTAACAAGTTGATTAAGATTACTGGTACAACAAGCTGCTTAGTGGGACATATTGTTTAACAAGCTGATTATGGGATATATTATTTAACAAGTTAATTAAGATTACTGGTATCAGGTGCTTATAGTATGTGGCATATCATGTTATTCAACATATTGCAGTAAGTGACATTTCAAGTTTAATTAGTTTTTGTGTGGTATAAATCTGAGGTTCGGTTGATTACACTATTGAGTACTTTGTGTATCTAATAATAATAATTAGTTTATTTTATGGAATCCGATGTAACTTGGCTCCCTCTGATGTTTCTGAGTGGCAATGCAAAGTACTCTGTCACATGCTAAACAGTATGATGTTAATAAAAATGCGTCATACATTTATTATCGACTTTTTATACTTTAATAGCAAAGACCTGAATATTTTCATAAAATCCTAAATTTTACGACCAATGATCATAATCTCCATCAATATCCCATATGAAAGACAGCAATTGTGATAATGAAAGAATACAGAGTAAGTGACTCATTATTTCTTGTCACAAGAAAAATGCTCTTCTGAGTTTTAAATGTCAGTACTTACATAAAGAAGAAAGTTAAATTTCTTTATTTTTTTCTTTATACTGTAAATTACAAGCATAAATATTTATGAAATATTTTTAAAAATTTACAATATAATTTTTTTCTATATATTTACATGTATATAAACAGAAAGAGTTTTGGGGTATCTGCTAATAATAAAAAATTGATACTGTATAATTATTGGCCGTATTATAAATGTTAAGGTATATTATCTCCATTTTTGTGGCTAGTCAAAACAGTATCCACCACTGGTACACTGATAAAATCTTTTGCATGTGGCTAGTGAAAACAGTATCTACCACTGTGGTACACTGATAAAATATTTGCTAGTGGCTAGTCAAAACAGTTTCTTCCACTGATACAATGAAAAAAATCTACTATTGGCTAGTCAAAACAGTATCTACCACCTTTGTACACAGATAAAATCTTTCCTATTGGCTAGACAAAACAGTTCTACCACTGTGGTACACTGATAAAATCCTTGCATGTGGCTAGTCAAAACAGTATCTTCCACTAGGGTATCTGATTGGATGCAGTGAAAGAAACTGATGCAATCAGATTGCTTGATACATTTACCTACTAGTAAGATAGGAGTAATCATTGTTTTCTTTATAGATTACTCCTTATTTTCTGTGTCTGTTTCACCAGTTACAATCATTTATTCATGATTTTTTTTCTCTTCAAGACATGTGAACATCATGAAAGTCATATTATTTAATACCTAATAGATGTAATGAACTGTCATTGGTCTGTTGATATCACCCTTTATCCACAAAGCGGCACTTGCTCAAAACACCATTCTCACCATATGTGCATGCCAAGTGTTTATGTGGAATAGTGAGCCAACAACCTGTGCTTAGCAAAGATGACTTGTACTATGTAAATGTATTAGTTTGCTTTTTTTAGATTGCAGTAATTGCTTCTTACTGTAATACTGAAATAATTAAATTCTAGTTTGACTTTGTTTCGTTCATGGAACACATATATGAAATGATGGTACAGATTTGTACCAGTGCTATACAGTAAAATACAGTTTGTACAGACACAGATAAAATAAATTATGTTTAGTATTAATTGCACCTGCATAGCTGATCAAACACAATATGAGGTTAATTACAATCAGTTTTACCTTATATACATGTATCAATTATAAAAACCACTTTTATGTCCCATAATAAATCAGGATAATTGATTTTCTACTGTAAATGTTTCCAGTAATGCTTAGGCTCTCATTGCTTTTTGTTTAGACATGGATGTTGTCTTTACGATACATACTGGTGCAATAATATTGATAACGAATAATAGGGCAAAGTGTTCCTGGACAATTACATTTTATAGCATTCTCCAGCTCCAATCTCAGTTTTTACTCGCCCTCCTTGTTTATAAATGAAAATTCTGAAGGGTATAAAATGCTTTATATAGAAAATGCTAGATATAGTAGTGATCATCCAAAAAGTGCAATCACTCGAATCTGTTGAGCAGAACCTTTAATGAACTTGCATGATTGATGTTCTTTTTAATGTAGATCTTCCTTTTTCACTCCTTAATGAAGCAGTAGACTAATTAAGGTGAATTTACTCCAACCACTTTACTTCCGCCTATATTGTCCTCCATGAATTCAAATGTAGTTGCAACTCTCAAAACTGTAAATTGAAGACAAAATTATTACATGTAAAATTCCATCACATGTACCCAAAAATATCATAAAGTTGGCATTCTGACCATTTTTTTCTTGCCTCCATTGCTATCATCAATTGTCCAGCATCACCTTATTTTTGCATTAGTGGATAATCATTAGACATTTTGCTTGATAGTACTGGCCAAAGACATCAATGGTTATTTGGGCATAATGTTAGACGTTTGGTGGATTGTCAGTAATTACTTTGCTGGAATCGGGCTTCATGAAATGTTACCGAGGTGAATTGCCATAAGATAATGCCTAAAACTTGACCATGGAATATTTCATATCTCTTAGGATTTGGCCTGAGATTAACAGAGAAACTGAATTATCCATAGTACTCGGTTGTTTGAAAGGTCAGAGGTTAAGGTCATGAGTTGTTTATTAATCTTTTAATAGGTCTATAGAGATATCATCACAGGCCAGCCAAACATTATACATGCTTTTTAATAAAAAAATTAATAAAATAGTTTTTGATTATATATGCATCTTTATAAAATTTAGAATGATTATGTATAAATGATATGTTTCAATAACTATTTTATGCTTGGTTATCCCACTACACATGTATTATCTCCACATATATGCATACATGTGATAACCATATAGATTAGGATTATAACGTTTATTTTGCTATTTTCACAAATAAAATATATAGTACTATTTATACTTTCTGTAATTAAGATCTGGCAAAGCACAGATAATTTTGTTATGTTTATGTAAGCCTTAAGCAGGGTTGGTTCTGGGATATATGAATCATGTAAGCCTTAAACAGAGTTTGTTCAAAGACACAATTGTGCAATCCTCAATTATGGTGGGTCCGTTCTAGTATACACAGATGTGGAATTCATGTTAATTTCTATAAAATCACTATTAAAATAATCAATCAAACTCAAGATTTGACCTTTATTTCTTCATTAAATCTTCTACATTCAGAAATTTCCCCCATTTTTTTCAAAAATGGAGTGTATAATCTCTCCCCCCCCCCCCTCCATTTTTTCCAGTTCTAGAATCAACCTTGCTTAACAGTACAAGTTTTTGCTTTACTTTTTTATTAAATGGCCATATCATATTAGTTTTTTTTATTGTTATGCTTTCCAAAGCTAGTTGCATGGTATATTTATTTTGATTTTTAAAAAATATTTTTCTTGGGTGTCAGAATTCTCATGCCAATTAACCTTTTTATAATTGCAATTACATGGTGACTTATTTGTGGATTTTTGTTTCCATTAAATTATGTAGGGGCATTTCTGATTGTACTACAGTAGAACCTGTCTTCAAAGACCACCTCTTTTGCCAAAAATGTATGTTCTCTCAAGACAGGTGGTCTCCCATAACAGGTCACAATGCTACATAATCTATAAATTTGTGCATTGAGAATGTGGTCTCTTAAGACAGGTGGTCTTGCGTAGCAGTGGTCTTTCAAGACAGATTTAACTATAAAAAATTTGCCAAAGTATAACATGTACCCAGCTATGGGCAGCTTTGTTTTTGCTCTGCTGTCACTTGTTTAGGCCATAGGGAAATCTGTTTCAATATGCCATATCAAACATCTTTAATATGATTCAAAACAAACTTAATTACAGTTTTGTATTTGGTACATAGGTCACATTTTACACTGTTTTTAGGTATACAATGTGCAAAACAAGTTAGACAGTTAACATATTTTAAAATATGAATGATTGTGCAGAGGTCACTGAAAACATCTTTACACAAAACTACTTTGTTCTGAGTCAGATAGAACATGTTTGATGGCATAGCGGTACTTGACACGACTAACATGTTTCACATGGCATAGGGATACTTGACAAGACTAACATGTTTCACATGGCATAGGGGTACTTAACAAGACTAACATGTTTCACATGGCATAGGGATACTTGACAAGACTAACATGTTTCATGTGGCATAGGGATACTTGACACGACTAACATGTTTCACATGGCATAGGGATACTTGACAAGACTAATTTCATGTGGCATAGGGGTTCTTGACAAGACTAACATGTTTCACATGGCATAGGGATACTTGACAAGACTAACATGTTTCATGTGGCATAGGGGTACTTGACAAGACTAACATGTTTCACATGGCATAGGGATACTTGACAAGACTAACATGTTTCACATGGCATAGGGGTACTTGACAAGACTAACATGTTTCACATGGCATAGGGGTTCTTGACAAGACGAACATGTTTCACATGGCATAGGGATACTTGACAAGACTAACATGTTTCACATGGCATAGGGATACTTGACAAGACTAACATGTTTCACATGGCATAGGGGTTCTTGACAAGACTAACATGTTTCACATAGCATAGGGATACTTGACAAGACTAACATGTTTCACATGGCATAGGGGTACTTGACAAGATTATGATACTTAACACTAATTATTATGAAGCTAAGACAATTCATTTAGCATCACATGCATGTCTCTTGGACCTTGGGGGTCAAGATCACAGAGAAACATTTGCTTTAAAATCATGGTTACATTAAAAAAAAATTATTTGCATATATTTCCTAAACAATCGATGATTTCTCATGATATTTATGGTTAATCATTGAGGCTAAACATTTCATTCTATGGCATACTCACTGACCTTATTGTTGTTATGATCAATGTCTGATAGAAAGTTTGAATTACAGCTTTGGTTTAAGTCTTTTTTTTGTTGCTTATATTTCCTAAATCCCATGATGGATTTTATAATTAATTAATAAATTAATTATTACAAAGCTCAAGACAATTCATTCTGCAACAGACTCACTTCCCCTTTTACCTTAAGGTCAAGGTCAGTTTTAGAATATTTGTGTCAAGATTATTTTTTTAAAAAAAGTCTTTTGGGATTTGGTTATATTTACTCAGCACAATGATGGGTTTTATCCATACTTAGAATGAATCTTCATGATGCTAAAATAATTCATTCAGCAAGATTTTTTCTCAGCACTGTGATCTTGAGGTCAAGGTCCTGCTTAAAAGAAATGCTTCATGGGCTCAACATTTAGGCCCATGTCATCTATTTTAGGCTGGTTTCATGTTGTTTATAGTGTTACAGTGTTAGCATCTGAAAATACAAGATGCAGTTTCAAAACAATGTAATGGGCATTAACATGATGCACATATCAATTGCAAGGGTCCACTAAAGGGATGTTAAGACAAGTGTAAATGGAAATACATGTACTATAGTAAACTCTGATCTCCTGTGTAATACATATCATCAGTTATAACAAGATTTGTTGTATATCGAGTTTACTGCATGTATATAATTTGATGACTGGTGTTCATCAGAAAGCTACATTAAAGCAGTAACAGAAAACTATCAAGTAGAACCTCTGGGCTTTTGTATTGGATGACAAAGCAAAATGTATAATATATCCAGTTTGGGAAAGATAATTTGCACTAAAAATTTCAGTTATTTCATTGATACTATTTCCAGAAAGTACTACATAACATATGCTGATTTTGGACTGGTTGTGTCCGTGTTTGTGCTTTATGTTATTGTTGTAGGGTTTAACACCATTTTTCAGCACACGATACTCTATAATGGCGGCCAGTATTAATGTGTAAGAAGAACCTGGTAAAACCCCAAGAAAGAACTACCGGCACACGAGAAGCTACTGGCAAGCTTTCTCACATATCCACATTGGCTGAATCTGAGACTCAAACCCATGCAAAGGTGAGATGGCAGTGATCTGTAATGGAGAGCGCTTTAGATGACTCAGCCACTCTGGGCCCCCAGTGTGTGCTTTAAATAATTTATACAGTCATAATGTGTCTAAATTAACAAATTATGCACTTCATCAAACATGTAAAATCAATGAAGGTCAATATATGTCAAGAGGATTAATTAGTGGTGTGTACCAACGTGGGTGTCACCTTTACAGATCACTGATGACATTTCACCACTATCTGCATGGTTCAAGTTCCAAGCTTGGTATATATGGAAAATGTGGAAAAAACTTAAAAGTAGTTTCCATTTGGTCAGTGGTGCTTCTTGGGATTTTTCCAGGTTCCTCCTTCACCAGATGTACTGTCTGCCATGTATAGCCTATTATGTGCGAAAAATGGCAATAAGCCCACAACAACAACATACCAACCTTTGTCACCCACCCTGTTCCCAGTGTCGGAATTGACCAGCATTTGCTCTTATTCTAGATTAAGTTTATAATGCTAGACAGTATAGCAGATATCAACCACAAATTTTTAATTGAAAACTAGATCAGAGGACAGCTGATTAATTTTTATATTGAATATTTAGTATGCATGGCACAGAAAATAAAATACTTCACTCAGTATCATTAATAAAGATACATGAACAAAAAGACCAAAGAAAGAAAAGAAACTAGATTAAATTTTGTCAAATTTAATTGGGTTTCTTAATGATTTTGTTCAAGTAGGTTTTGCTGAAAATTCTTTTAACTTTTGTTGGCCATGTACTCAACGTAGGTAAACTAAATGAAGCCAATCTCCTTAGTGATAACAGTCATTATATTTGAACTATTGAACATTTAAATTACATGTATTCACTGATAGGGGTCATTATATTTGAACTATTGAACATAGAAATTATGTTTTCACTGATAAGAGTTCATTCTATTGAACTATTGAACACATAATTTGTACTCTATTATAGGTATCACTATACTGAACTATTGAATATAAAAATTACATGTTTTCTTCTATAAGGATTCATTATATTCAACTATTGAATATAAAAAGTACATATATTCTTAGAAGTTATATGTATATACTGATAGGGGTCATTATGTATGAACTATTTATTAAACATAGAAGTTACATGAATTCACTGAAAAAGTAGTTTTGGTGCTTGGTAGTCATACATTATTCTTGCCTTTTTTTAAGCAAGTGGCATTGTTTTTCTGTTTACTTCACTAGTATGAAATATAAATGTATGCATCTTATATAGCGTGCACCCAGCTCAAATGCTTAGATTGTATGATCAATTTATTTTACAAATGTTTAAATTGTATGATCAATTTTTTTTTTTTTTACAAATGTTTAGATTGTATGATCAGTTATTTTACAAAGATTTAGATATGATTGATTTATTTAGTAACTGCTTGTTTGATGTTGATTAAAAACTCAATGTAAAGATATAATTTTTGTAATGATATAATTATTGTAATGATAAAATTATTACTTGTATGATGAAAATTCATAATCAGCAAGATAACACTATATTTACACTTGTGTATAACATTCGCCCAATACTGACATTATAGACCCTGATCTACCATCACATAATGTGGCAGCTGATAATCATATGAGCTATTATTATTCACTTGTGGTCATTGGTATTATATGCACAGGTGTGGGATGGGGAAATCACACTAGAGGATCAAAAATAGAATTTATCATATGCACTGGTGTGAAATAGGGAAATCCCACCAGAGGGTCACAAATAGAATTTACCATATGCATCGGTGTGAGATAGGGAAATCCCACCAAATGGGATAGGAAATCCCACCAGAGAGTCAGAAATAGAATTTATCATATGCAATGTTGTGTGACAGAATTCCTACCAAAAGATCCAAAATTTGTGGGCAGTAATTAAGCCATGCCATGTTCCTGCCATCAGATTATAATCCTGAGGGTAGTATCTCCCTATCACACACCATGAATTACTCTCCCTTCTCATCAGGTAATATTGTTGGGAAAAGAAAGATATGGATCAAAAAATACAAAGAATTTCACAACATATTTGACATCATTAGAAGATTATAATATTTAGCTTATGACAAAGAATTTGTTCCTAATAAGGATTAATGTTTATAACCAGCATTCTTTTCGGTACTATAAACTAAAGAAATATTGCAGAATTTAACAGTAAATGAATCCCATTTGCCTTTCTAAGATGACCAAAATTATTATACATATAAAGAGATGAGAAAAACAAGATATGACCTAAACTACCATTCAATCATGTGACAATAGATCTGGGTTTATTCTGTTTGTAGATGGGTGCAGGTTTGACATGAGCAGTGACAGCCGAGATGGAATTATGCAATTACTTTTTTGTATAAAATGTGTCAGATGAGAAGAAAATCAGTTATAAAGTTATCGAATTTGCTGCAAGTAGTTTGGTTTGCACACATTATAAATTTATCGCTCTGATTTCTTTAGCTAGCATATGGTTCTCTGATGTGATATGTATATAAAGGTCGTTTTGGGGGAGAAAAAAATTCAGGAATTAAATTCTTCTCCACAGAGAAATTTCGTAGCATGTTGTTTATGTCTTTTTATAAATTTGTGTCCCACTGAGAAGGCAGAGACCTGCACTAGTAATAACATTGTCCATCTGTGTATCAATCCATCAGCCCATCCATCCCACCATCTACAATTTGATGTCTGTAAGTTAAACTGGCAATAATTACTTTCACCAAATCAGGTTCTATATTGCTTTCTGGTTTTGTGGGGCTTAAGACCATTTTTCATCACATGATATCCATTATATTTGGTTCAGGAAATCTGAAAAGACCATGTAAGAACTACTGATCCATATGAAAGTACTGGCAAGCTTTCTCACATATCTACTTATGTTGAACCAGTACTTGAACCCATGTGGACACAGGTGAGGTGTGTGAGTGGTCTTTAAAGCTGAGACCATTTTATCACCTGGTACCCCTCCATTGAACTGACTTGCTATGAATTTAATTTTTCTGTATCTTCTTTTACAGGAATTAGTGGCCAAGTGATCCTAAGTGCTCACCATTCCAGATCACTGCCATCTCACCTCTGTCTGTGTGGGTTCGAGTCTCAGTCTTGATTAACGTGGGTATATGAGAAAGCCTGCCAGTAGCTTCTTGTGGGTCAGTGGTACTTCCCTGGGTTTTCCAAGTTCTTATCCACCAGTTATGCTGGCTGCCATGGCTGCCTATCTTGTGCTGAAAAATGCATTAACTATTTTAGCCCTGCTCTGCCCCAGCAGCACTTAGATGTGTCTAGCTGCTTGTGCCCCATATAGTTTTAACTGTTTAGACAATTTTTTTAAATATTATGCACATGCATTCACTCTTACCTTAATTTCTCTAATTATATCCTATTAAAATCCACAAAGTTTTCACCAATTATTCCAAATGAATTTGTCTACACAGTAATGATTTTTTTGTTGTCTTTCACAACTTATTTATACACCATTTACAAAATTAACATGATAGCTACAATCTGCTAGATTTGCAAGAACTCTTATCATCATCACTAACAGCATCCTCTTTTTCTGATGATTCAGTCTCAGAAACTTCTATGTCCGAATCTAAATATTGCCAAATATCCAACTGCCGAACATATTTTTCCTTTGCTTGCTCAATATTTTCAAGATTTAATCCGAGCAACTCCTCATTTTTGCTCTCACTGTCATCAAGTCTTATGTTTACGATTTACGATTTTTCATGAACAGAACATGTGACGTGAAACTGCCCTCCATTAGTAACCCTTAGTTTCTGAACAATTCATATTAGCACAAATAAAAGTAAAATCATTTATGATTGGTTAATATTGGTCTGATTCTTGGAAAAAAACATTTGTAAAAAATCAGATGTTGTGTCTAGCACACATTCAAAGAGACAAAATATAGGATTGGTCATTAAATACAGTTAACAATCTGACTAATGGCGGGATCGGCCATTTCATGCAGAAACCGGATCACACATATTGACATGATCGGAGCTGAATGAGTTAAACCCAGCAACAACAGGATTTATAGCCCCAGATTGCATGTACTCCTAACGTTTGTTTTCGTTGCACATATTTATCATGAGTGGTGGATTTAAACTAAATTTGGCACATTGTTTTATGTTAATACGACCCTGAATGAGTTCAGCATTGAATTCCACCTATTAAGGACAAAGTTACCTAGGATTTTACGATTTCAATGCAGAATTTAAATTCCATATACTTATAAGTATTATGATTTAATGATAATAAGATGTCTTTTGTTCTTCCCTACCCTTCCCTGTAAATATGAATGTAATGGGCATTTTAATAAGGACTAAATGAATATGAATACAAAATCCTGTATTCCTGTGATTTGCCGAAGTAGGCCTAACATTCAAATATAAGATTCTGGTCAGTTCCCACTGTTGGTTGCCCAGTGAGAGTAGCCTCTTGTGAAAGAAGAAATCAAACACTACTTAATACATTAACCCCTGGCGACGACTTTACGGGGCATGAGGTAGTAGCCTACTTACAAGGTCTGTAGTGTCAAGGTCATGCATGATACACTTAAGTGGGTGGTATTATTAGAAAGGCAGACAGATTTAGCTATACAATGATACCACATAATCTGGACATTTTAATTGCACTACAAAATACAGAGGGAAAAACCTAAGTTTTTGGACCCGTTTGTTTTCACCCAAAATTTGCCCATGGTCGGAATCCGAATTTAGATTTTAGACTTTATGGCCTTAGATCTATGACAGACCGGTCTGAAGCACACACAGACAGGTGAACCTGTGCAAAAAGTAGGATAAGGTGGACATTTTGAATAAAGAGTCTTCTCCATATGAAAATGATGGGTCCGTCAAGCAAAAAAAAAAGTCCAAATTTTCACCTTCTGCTCATGTGCCAGCAAACTAACCAATGAAAAACATTTTCTTTAGCACAACTAGCCATTTGTCTAATGGAATATTGCTTGGAAGTCGATGTATTAGGGTGTATTCAGAAATAGTTCCCAAAATGTGTTTCCTACTCGCATTTCATGTGAAAACAGCTAAAACCTCCAGGGGTAAATGTGTTAAGAAGTGGTCTGGCTGGGGAAATTTAATTTTTAATGGGCAAGTGAAGATATGAAATTTACTTGCCACATGGGCAAGTAAACTTTCAACAAATTCTGAAAGTCTCATAGCAACATTATCCAGCTTCACACGTTGATTTTATAACTAAACAATAAATTAAATGTGATGAACAACGTAATTAACTGTTTTTCATTATAACATTTTATTATAAAATAAATATGGTTGTTAAATGATGGCTAAAGATAAAATTATATAATTCATCCTAATGACAGACATTCACTTCATATTAAATACCATGAGATAACATCAAATACCAAGATAAAGTCGCATGTGATATCAAATACCACGATATAGATACATGGGATATCAATCAAATACCTTGATATAGTCACATGGATATTGATCAAATACCTTGATATAGTCACAAGAGATATCATTCAAATCTCCTGATATAGTTACACTAGATATCAATCATCATTATAAAGTTACATGGGATAACATTCAAATACTATGATGATATAGTCAGATGGGATCTGAATCAAATACCATGACATAAACACATGGATGGGATATCAATCAAATATGATATAGTTTCATCGGATATCAATCAAATATCATGATAGCCTCATGAGATGTCAATTAAATACTATGATAGAATCACATGAGATATCAATAAAATCTCATCATAAAGTCACATGAGATACCAATATTACAAGTGTTTTTGCTTTGCAAACCTTAACAAGCACATGATCAAACCCATTTAGTTGTATCAACTGTATTTAAATGAACCCTTCATGTCATGTTATAATTGTCACAAGCTTCATCTACTGTACTTAAAACAAACATCAAATGTCAAGTTCTATTTATCTTAAGGTTATAAAAAAAAATCTGTTAAAACACAAATTTTGAAAATTGCATTAGAAACACTTGTAACATCAAACACTTGTAACATAATATATTGTAGCATAATAAACTGTAATATTGGACACTCATAACATAATATATTGTAATATCAGACACTTGTAATAATACATTGTAACATAGGACACTTGTATCATAATGCAATACATATTGTGACATCACTCTGTCAGACACTTGTCTTGTAAGATGTGGTGTTTCACAAACTAAATATAAAAATACCATGCAGTAACATATCTGAAATAAAAAAAAGTATTGCACAGACATGAAACGCTTTTTGCTGGTAATTTTAAGATCTTGTGGTAATGAAATAAATATATGAAGACATTTTTATACATTTTCTAAAGTCTTTCTAGTGGTGTGTAAATATGTCTTCACAAGTTATAAATAATCATGACCTGCTTGAACTAATTAATATTGCTGAATGTATTTCACAGAACTGATGAAAATATCTGATTTAAATTTGATAATTTTGAGGACCATTATATAATATATTTTATGTCACCGTTGTTATTTCTGCTATTTCACTGTACAATGACTCTCACCGATGTCTGATTCAGTTTCTTACCTTTTCTTCTCCAATTTGTTGCACACTACTTTAATTGTAGAGTGGATAAAACACTTTATCATAATGCTGCCATGCAGACTATTTACTCTCAGACATGTCTTGGATGTATAAAAAAAATCTATCACAGATATGCCAATCTTTTTCAACATTTAGCATATTTAAAATTAAACAGCATTTGGTTTAATGACGGAGGAAATGGGTGCAAAATATACCCAAAACATCATTGCTGGCTGAAAAATATATCCAAAACATCATTGCTGGCTGAAAAATATATCCAAAACATCATTGCTGGCTGAAAAATATATCCAAAACATCATTGCTGGCTGACACATATATCCAAAACATCAATGCTGGCTGAAAAATATACCCAAAACATCATTGCTGGCTAAAAATATATCCAAAACATCATTGCTGGCTGAAAAATATACCCAAAACATCATTGCTGGCTGAAAAATATATCCAAAACATCATTGCTGGCTGAAAAATATATCCAAAACGTCATTGCTGGCTGAAAAATATACCCAAAACATCATTGCTGGCTGAAAAATATATCCAAAACATCATTGCTGGCTGATGCTGAAAAATATACCCAAAACATCATTGCTGGCTGAAAAATATATTGAAAACATCATTGCTGAAAAATATACCCAAACACATCATTGCTGACTGAAGAAAAGGAAGGAGGACTTGTAATCCACAATATGCTCTGTGAGAAGAGCTGTATGCATAAAGGTTTTTTCTTTTATTAGACTGGAACATCCAAAAGAAGCCTGGACCCAATATATTACAGCTGATAATCTGTAAACTTTCTGATATAACAATGGTTAGATCTCATTCAAGTAAACAAGCACTATTTAAATTATCTACTGTATTCACATTGAAGTAGACAAACAATACTGAAAATGTCCTCAGTCAAGTATACACACATTGCAGTGTGACCTTGCTGTAGCATGCTCTGCTATAACATGAATTTAGATAAAATACTGTTGTGATGTGGCTCCCAAAATTGTACACAAAAAGTTTTCTTCTTTCTTAAAGTACGAAAAATTTTGCTAAAAAGCTTATTATCAACTTGGAGTTGAGATCATCTATAAATTCTAATATAAGAAGATTGTGGCATGACTCCTGAAATTTCATATACAAGTATTTTTAACACTAAAAAGCTTATTATCAACTTGGAGGTGAGATCACCTATTAATTCTAATGTTAGAAAGATTGTGGCATGACTCCTGAAATTTCATATACAAGTATTTTTTTGTATTTGAAAAACCATCGAAATTACGAGATTATTTGAATATTGCTCTCATTATGTGAGATTATATGAATCATAATATCATACATTTTAATATATGAATCATATTTTTTGATTTCACAATTGAGAATGTCTGGATAGATTAAATGAATGAGACATATATTTAGAGCATGCAAAATTCACTGCACATGTAGAATATTTTTATTAATCCATTCCATTAATTTACATTTTTCAACACTGTGTTGTCATTTGATCCAAGCTGTTGCACATGGTTACATTCTACAAGACAGTGTAGTTTTAGGTAGCAACTTGATATAGTGTACCCATGTGTTTACAAATGTGCTGACTTCCTTTGATGAAAGGTTCTTTGTTTTTTTTTATTAAAGATTGTAATAAGCTTTCTTTGATGAAGAGTTCTTCCTGTTATTGAAATCACCGCTTAAGGATAGCTTTAAATAACTAAACAAATGCCTGTTTCTTATTGTGGCGGCAATATCAAATAACTAGAACATTGATTGAGACTGATTTTTTTTCATTTTCTTAGTATGATCAGTGCTTCAAAAGTAATGAGTTTTCTTCAGCAAAACTATTTTTTTGGGCACATTTAAAGAACAAAAGAATTAGTCATTGCTTGGTTGATTGTAGCCGTTTATATTCCTGCCTTCAAAGGTTGTTCGAATGTAGCTAGTGCCATTAGCCTAACTATTGGATTGCATCACAGTATACAGTACTTGGGCGAGATGCGAGCCTAAGCAGATTATGATATATAACAACATACTGTTTAGATGGTTTGTCAATAGAAACAAAGAATGTATGTAACAATAGATTCTAGTGCATGTTATATCAAGTTTGCTTCATTATTTCACGATACAACATAAAAAACTGAATATGAGTCGCATATCAAACAAAATACAAATTAACACTTACCTCTATGGCTGGTGAACAAAAATGGAGAACATTCAATACTTTACAAGATACCAAAGGACCAGTGTGTCAATTAAAAAAAGACTTGCCTTCAATCCACATGAGAGCGAGTATTAGTAAGGGTGAAATACACATGTATACCATGCTTTAAGTGTCTCTTGTTGCAAGCAACTTACAACAAGATACGTGCTAGTTCTTAACTAGAAAAACAATTTGTCACCCTATGTAACATACACATGCACAATGAAAAAGGGTAAAATCTTTCTAAAGTAAAACAAAGTTATTTCTTGCCTTATTATGTGACACATATGCAAATTGGCTGACTGATATAAAATTAGTACCCAAACTACACTTGTACAATGTCACCATATGCAATAGGGCTACAGGATATAAAGTTGGTAACCAATCTACACTTGAAGAATGTCACCAATAGGGCTACATGATATCAAGTTGGTAACCAAACTACACTTGAAGAATGTCACAATATGCAATGGGGCTACATGATATCAGCTGGTAACCAAACTACATTGTAACCATATGCATAGGGCTACATGATATCAAGTTGGTAACCAAACTACATTGTCACCATATGCATAGGGCTACATGATATCAAGTTGGTAACCAAACTACACTTGAAGAATGTCACCATATGCAATAGGGCTATATGATATCTAGCTGGTAACCAAACTACATTGTCACCATATGCATAGGGCTACATGATATCAAGTTGGTAACCAAACTACATTGTAACCATATGCATAGGGCTACATGATATCAAGTTGGTAACCAAACTACATTGTAACCATATGCATAGGGCTACATGATATCAAGTTGGTAACCAAACTACACTTGAAGAATGTCACCATATGCAATAGGGCTACATGATATCAATTTGGTAACCAAACTACATTGTCACCATATGCATAGGGCTACATGATATCAAGTTGGTAACCAAACTACACTTGAAGAATGTCACCATAGGCAATAGGGCTACATGATATCAAGTTGGTAACCAAACTACATTAGTCTTTAAGAATGTCACCATATGCAATGAATGAATTGAAGGCATAAAATCATCCAAGCAAGGAGGGTAGTTCATCACTTATGGATGGTGGATTGCAGCACCAACCCAAAACTGGCTGGACAACACTGAAATTATTTCCATTTTTTTTTGTTCTTTATGTCCATTTCATTCCCAGCTAAAGTTTCTGGGCAGATAGATGTTTACATCTTTTTAAGGTCAGGGTATAATTTTCCATAGTTCTGAGCTTGCCCTGCAAAAGAATGGAAAAAATTAACAAATTTTGAAAATAAGCTGAAATGTAAGATTACAGTGATATATCACAGAAATATAGATAAATATGTGACAATAGAATATACTGTATAAACACATCAGCATTACAATGATAAAAATACACACAACACAATAAATTGTATTAGCACACCTGTATCACAATGTACATGTGACAACCAAAGAACATCAAATGTAAATTTATAAATTTAAAGAAGTTAGACAAGACTCAGATTTACTGACAACCATAATCTGTTTTTTTTTTATTATCTTGTATCAATTTTCAGAAAACATTTTCTTCAAGACTTTTTGTCACAGTACAGTAGTTTTAATACAAAAATAAAATTACATATCTGTTTTGTTCTGTATCAAGAGACATTTAATTAACACCAACTTCTGACTTGATATTATACTGTGGCCAGGAGGTACCTGATAGGTATCCTATAAAGAAATGTTGAGTTCATGCTTTGTGTTTTGGATGTCTGACAATGTTCAGTCATCTGCATATAGATCTGTTGATGATATTGAGTCCCTTAGTAAAAGTGGTTGGTCATTAATAAATAAAATAAATAGAAACTGACAGAGAATTGAGCTTTGTAGTACTCAATATCTAACTGTTAAGGTTCAGACAGAATATTATTTATAAACATGTGTTCTCTCACATAAGTTTGAAGTTAACCATCTAGCTGTCACATTGGTAAATTTTCAGTTTCTTGAAAAGGATTTCACGATTTAATATATCCAAAGCTTTCCTGATATCTAGAAATACAGATCCTATTATTCTACCTTGGTCAAGTGCTTGAAGCCATTTATGGAGATCAAGGCAGTCTCACATGAATGTTTCTGTCTAAAGCCTCATTGATTAGGGTGGTACAGCAAGTGTTTAGTTAAATATGACAAGAATGAGTCATGGACATGTTTTTCAATCAATTTTTGTCATGAAGTAGATCAATAATAGGGCACCAATTTTCCACAACATTTACCAACACTTTGGAAGCAAACAATATTCAGCAACACTAGCAGAACCAGGCACAGGTACATGGGTGATCAGGTAGGTACCTTATGCACAGAAAATTAATGGATATGAAACTCTTTTGACAGTCAAATCACATTGAGTAATTGGGGGTTTCTGCTTAATTATTCCAATACAAACTTGACCAATTTATCTTAAATAGGGTTCGAAAAAGTAAATCTATGTGTCATCACCTGTGACAGATTAAATCGGTCACCTATTTCACATCTGCCAAGTAACTGCTTGTTGATTTCAACCAGAATCTGTTTTGGATCAGCCATCAATAAATGTGAGAACATCTTGCACACACCTTTCTATGCTTCTAATTATTCTTCTATATTACAAATAACTGAAAAATTAATGGATGTGATGTAATGTGATAACAGAATATCTTTAACTTTGTATTGAGCATCTTATTCAATTGCTTCCTTCACATGAGCCACTTCTCACTCACCATCCATAGATAAAACTCTTTACATGGATTCAAGACCATCTTTAGAACCCAAAAAAACCCACCAGAAACTGTCAGATGCTAAAATGGATCAAAACTAATTAGTTCAAGTTGGCCTTGAGATCAAGGATCTTTAGGATGCTATAGTATGCTCTTTTTTCAGCTCTGCCATGTTTTAATTAATCAATGTTAAATTTACTGACAGCTTCAATGAAACAAAATGTTCAGAACATTTCAAATAACCCTCATGTCACATAGTGTAGTAGGTTTTCTGAAGTAATGATATTATTGAATTAGTTCAAAGTTCAACAACTGCTATTATAAAACAAGTATCCTGCTGAATTCTGTTTCATCTTTCTTATAATTAGGCATTTAAAAGAAATCTAACACAATGTTATATATATATATATATATATATATATATATATATATATATATATATATATATGTGTGTGTGTGTGTTGATTATTCATATTTAAAGACTGAACCCTAGTTTCAATGTTACGAATCACCTCTATTCTCCAGTCTTAATTTGACTGTCATCAAAAAAAGCATTCTCCTGATTGAGATCTAATTGGTTGTAAGACATCTGAAACAACCTGAACATGGTAAATAGGTGATCTTAATGCCTAATTAACATAATGCCTAGTTAACCTGAGTGCCTAGTTAACCTTAATGGCTACTTAACCTCAATGCCCATTTAACCTTAATAGCTAATTAACCTCAATGCCTAGTTAACCTTAATGGCTAATTAACCATAATGGCTAATTAACCTCAATGCCAAATTAACCTCAATGCCCAGTTAACCTTAATGCCATATTAACCTTAATAACTAGATAACCTAATTCCAAATTAACCTTAATGCCTAGTTAACCTTAAAAGCTAGTTAACCTTATTAGCTAACTTCAATGTCTAGTTAACCTTAATAGCTACTTAACCTTAATACCTAAATAACCTTAATAACTAGTTAACCTTAATATCTAATTAACCTCAGTGCCTAGTTAACCTTAATGCCAAATTAACCTTAATAGCTACTTAACCTCAATGCCTAGTTAACCTTAATGCCAAATTAACCTCAATGCCTAGTTAAC
This sequence comes from Unio delphinus, assembly GCA_029339505.1. Lineage (NCBI taxonomy): Eukaryota > Metazoa > Mollusca > Bivalvia > Unionida > Unionidae > Unio > Unio delphinus. Next base: position 4,464,575 of record JAQISU010000106.1, read on the forward strand.
TTTAATGCCAAATTAACCTCAATGCCTAGTTAACTTTAATAGCTACTTAACCTCTATGCCTAAATAACCTTAATAACTAGTTAACCTTAATGCCAAATTAACCTCAATGCCTAGTTAACTTTAATAGCTACTTAACCTCTATGCCTAAATAACCTTAATAACTAGTTAACCTTAATGCCAAATTAACCTCAATGCCTAGTTAACTTTAATAGCTAATTAACCTCAATGCCTAAATAACCTTAATAAATAGTTAACCTTAATGCCAAATTAACCTCAATGCCTAGTTAACTTTAATAGCTACTTAACCTCTATGCCTAAATAACCTTAATAACTAGTTAACCTTAATGCCAAAATAACCTCAATGCCAAGTTAACCTTAATGGCTACTTAGTTTTAATGCCTAGTTAACCATAACAGCTACTTAACCTCAATGTCTAATTAATCTCATTGCATAGTTAACCTCATTGCCAAGTTAACCTTAATGACTAACCTCATTGCCTACTTAAACTCAATGCCTAGTTTACCTGGCTTGATCTACTCCCCAAAACACACATGGTAGCCAATCTGACTTGATCTATTGCCCAAAACATGCAAAGTAGCCAATCTGGCCTGATCCAATGCCCGAAAACATGCATGGTAGCCAATCTGGCTTGATCTATTGCCCCAAAACATGCATGGTAGCCAATCTGGCCTGATCCAATGCCCCAAAACATGTATGGTAACCAACCTGGCTTGATCTATTGCCCCAAAAAATGTATGTTAGCCAATCTGGCTTGATCTATTGCCCCAAAAGATGTATGGTAACCAACCTGGCTTGATCTATTGCCCCAAAATATGTATGATAGCCAATCTGGCTTGATCTATTGCCCCAAAAGATGTATGGTAACCAACCTGGCTTGATCTATTGCCCCAAAATATGTATGGTAGCCAATCTGGCTTGATCTATTGCCCCAAAACACACATGGTAATCAATCTGGTTTGATCAATTGCCCCAAAACGTGCATGGTAGCCAATCTGACTTGATCTAATGCCCAAGATAATGCATGTAGCCATTCTAGCCTGATCCAATAGCAGGAATCCAACATGCCCAAAACATGCATGGTAGTCAATCTGACCTGATCCTATAATGGAAACCAAACATGCCAAAGAACACACATGGTAGCCATATGGCCTAATCAAATGTCAGGAATCAAATATAGCCAAGAGAACACAGAGAAGCCAGTCTGGTCTTATCTGTTGGTGGGAATCAAACAAGCTCCCATCCAGTCATAATTTTAGTGCCTTATCATGATGTCATCATGACTCTATTGGATATTAAGTTTCATCCACCAAAGATAATTCATTTGTAACAAGTGCCATTTTTTAGTTAAAGACTAATGCCTGACCTTTTTCACCCACCCAACCAAAGATAATTCATTTGTAACAAGTGTCCTTTTCTAGTCAAAGACTGGTACCTGACCTTTTTCACCCACCAAAGCAAAGATAACTTGTGTAACAAGTGCTCATTTTTAATCAAAGACTGGTACCTGACCTTTTTTCACCCACCCAACCAAGATAATTAATTTGTAACAAGTGCCCTTTTCTAGTATAAGGCTGGTACCTAACTTGTTTCATCTCCTTATAGACAGCACTAATCAAAGAATCTTGTTTTTGAAACAAAACCAACAATCTTCTAACAGTGACCCGACACTGATGAGAAGTAGATCTAAATACAGGTTTCCACATTTTCAAACTCTCACAGATTCATATGTACCTTTCATTCTTTAGGAGAATGTTCTAAATTTGCCTTTTCTTGCCCTTACCAGTAAATGTTTCAGAAATAATTGATACACAACAAGAAATCTTCCCCTGACTAATGTGAGGCATAAAGCAATCACACGGATCTAAAGGTAACTGTTCTGTCCAAAATTACCAAGACCTTGTCGGAAGGCACTGTTAACAACACGCAGTGCACATAAAAAACTGTACCAGCCCTGAAAAATCCCAAGTCTTTCAAATGGTGTGTAATAAGAAACAAACTGTCTTATTAACATTAAACAAACAGATGGATGTAGTTAATACTCCTTATCTATCAAAATGTCATATACATCACTTCCTTTTGCATAATCAAACACAACAGCTTTAAGAAACCGAGCCACAACTTTGATAGCTTCATCTGACACAATTCTTTTTTCTCCAAGCATCTGCTACTTGGTCAAACTGAAAGGTAAATGACACTTTACTGTTGTTTATTCTCTGAGATTTTCATCCTGAAATAAGGCCCAGGTCCATCAGAAATCTTAAGAAGTTTTACTTTTACCCATAGTAAAATCTTCAAAATCTGAAACCAAGCAAACAAAACAACACTGTTAGACAACGTTCTGAGGTTCCATCACAGAAACTGTAAAAATACCCAGAAGCAGCAATATTCATTACCCAGAACATGTCTGCTATAGAAATTTGTTCATGATGGGTTTCCGACTGCAGATGGACTTGCTGAAAATCAGGTGCTTGATCAGGAGATCCACTAGATCTACTACCTTCTCCACCTGATGGAATGAATAATGTCTGAGACTTGTCGATTCTCATTTCTGAAATCTATGCAGGGTTTGGTCCTTCAGCAGGACTCAATGGCTACCAAACATGAAGTGTTTCCACTTTTAATTAATTTGCTGCAAACAATAACCTGCATTTTCTGAAGACATCCAACACTATTATTTATGTTCATTGCTATCTTGTAGCATGTATAACAAATCACATTAATTGAATCATATACCCCTTAATATCTTTACAACCTGTTCCCTTCATGTAATGATCCATCAAACGTAACCTCCTGAAAGCATTTCTCACCCATCCCAAAATTAAAAAAAATGAATCTGATTTGTCTTTTGAAAGGAGCGATAAAGTTTACCTATCCAGCAACATGACTGAATGTAGAAACAGCTGTAATCCATTGAAAATTTGCATGTAGAAACTGCTGTAAGCCTTTGAAAATTTGCAACAATAAATAATATTAATAAAGAATTATTATTATTCAATGTTCCTAAATTGATTATCTTGCATGTATTATGCTGCAGAATTTAAAGCATTACCATTTTATGGGAGGGACCCCAAGTGGTCTAAAGCGCTCTCTGTTACTGATCACTGCCATCTCACCTCTGTCTGCGTGGGTTTGAGTCTAAGATTCGGCTAATGTAGTTATGTGAGAAAGCTTGCCAGTAGCTACCCATGGGTCGGTGGTTCTTTCCGGGGGTTTTTTCCCGGGTTCTTCCTCCACCAATAATACTGGCCTCCATGTATAGCCTATCATGTGCTGAAAAATGGCATTAAACATATATATATATATATATATATATATATATATATATATATATATATATATATATATATATTAATATTAATGGCATTAAACCCTAAAACAACAACAACAACCATTTTAAGGCTGCTGCTGCACTTTTAGCACACACATTACAGCTGACAGCTGATATTCCTACAGAGTCCTTCTTCAGGAAATACACATTCTAAATAGCTTCAACCCACATTCCTCGCAAACTGTATGCATCATATCACATGAAACTTGTAGTCAGATAGAATATAAAAGCAGGAATCTCAGTGTAACTAGAAAGTAAATCTTTATTTCTGCTTACATCACATGGAACTTGTAGTAAGATGAAATATAAAGACAGAAATCTCACTGGAACTGGACAGCAAATCTCTCCTTCAACACAAAACTACTGAGAGGTTGAACAAAATCATCTCATTATATGGTTAGCAAAACAATATATATATGCTGACATAAAATGTTAAAATAGTAGGATATTAGAGCAATTTAGAAGAAAAAGAAGGGACAAATAGGGGGTCTAACAAAAGAGAGAAAAAAATAAGAAAACCCTGCTGAAAGGATTGTAATTGGGAAGTAGTACATGTAAGCAATTATTTACTAATGAACAAATGAGTTATGAAGAAGGTCAACAAGGCTTGGATGTGGTTTCTTACCTGAAAACTGATGTGTGGGTCTCCTATGGTGGTCCTCCTCACTGGGTCCACTGTAGTGTGAACCCTGTGTTGGGGGTGGTGCACTGGGAGTCGGTCTTGCTCTCTCTGAATGTGCAGATCTGTCAGCTAAAATTATTAAAACACAAATATAATACCTTTATTTTCACATAAATTGGAAGCAAACAAAACAAAGAATGGTGAATAATTTATTACTCACATAACCATACCACAGCAGCTTGCCCCCACCCATGATGGGGATGGATATATAGCAAACAAAGTGCAATCATCATGGAGAAGGATATATAGCAATTCCACTAAAAATGGTGAGTACTATGCAATATCTTTTGATAATGACCAGAATGTGTACAGCAATCCATATTTATGTTTTCAAAATATTCTGTCATGCACTGCAATAGTAGTTGTATTCACAATAGGCCTGTTCAATAAGGTTGTTATCTCCCCTTATTTATTACCTTCCTTTGCATGCTCTTCACAAAAAAAAAAAAAAATTGACCTGTTCCCAAAATTTTGGGGAGCAAAATTGGCACACACAAGGTTAGCAGAGACCATGTGTGTGTGTGTGTGTGTGTGTGTGTGTGTGTGTGTGTGTGTCTACTATGACAACACATGGGGAAATAAGATATATATATGTATGGCATAGTGATGAACTTTTTGGAATTCAATAGATTACTGAAATTTAAATACTTTTCCTGCAGATAAAATTTATTTTTATTAAGAGTCACAATAAAAGCTCAGTATCAACAGAGCCGGATATGGTCAAGTGTTGGGGGATCTTGTTGATTTTTTGCTCACCGGAAGTAGATTTAACAAAGAACGATAACTCACGCAAGGGAAGTAACAACCTTTATTGAACAGGCCTATAATCTGCCAGGCACAGTAGCAATTGTTCTATTCACATTATGGTCATGAATTGCAAAATTAGTTGTATACACAATACTGTCATACACTGTTAAGAGTACTTGTCATTGCAATATTCAGCCATGCAATGCATCCAGCTGCAAGTAAAAAAGAACAGCAAACCTTGCAAAAGACATCAAAGCACAAAGATTTGTTAAAAGGTGCATCCTTATGGCAATGATCATAAGAAGTGCATTGTTTCACAGCAATCAATTAAAAACTGCAAATATCAGATATACTGCATTAATCTTAGTGATACAATGTAAAATATCCACACTGATACTTTTATGTTGTTTGAGTCGATGTTGATGCCACTAAAACACTTGTGTGTTCATTAGTACTTTCAAGACTGGACTATTGTAACTCAATTCAGCCTGGTTCATCTCAATATCTACTCCAGAAACTTCAAAAAGTTCAAAACAAAGCTGCTTGTATCATCCTTAAAGTACCATGATCAGAGCACACCTCTCCACTGCTCTGTACTCTACACTGGCTATCCATTAGATCCAAAATCAAACACAAAAAATGTTCTCTGTGCTACGTTTCACTGATGGACTCCAGTCAAACATACCTATCTGGCCTCACCCATATGTACACACCAGTAAGATACTTATTATGCTCCTCTTCTCACAATCATATACTCATTATTCCCACTATAAAAACAAAGTCATATGGATAACGTTCTTTTGCATACCAGGGCCCAGCCACATGGAATGAATTACACCTTGAAATTGGTCACAAAGACACAATTATCCCTTTCAAAAGTGCTCTTAAAACTCACCTTTTTTGACTACAAGAACAAACTTAAAGACCTAATAATGTTTCCATTCTTAAATATTTTTCAACATTTTTTATGTTTTCTAATTTCATGGTGTTTGTTTTTGTTTTTTGTAGTCATATCATTATAGATGTTTTAAAGCACTTAGAGCTTCTAATGATTAGGTACTATACAAAGTCCTCATTATTATTATTATTATTATTATTATTATTATTATTATTATCATTATTATTATTATTATTATTATTATGTCCAAAATAAAAAAGAATTTGCGCAGCATGTTATCTGATTAAATGATAGAAGAAATAGCAGCCACATTTTTCAGGAATAACACTCATGGAGCCCAACTGACACTTTTTGACAGAATAAAGTCTAACAACATAAATATCACATGGACATCTTAAAACAATAACACGAACAAAAAATATGGAAGCAGTCAGATTTGTCTTCAGGCATCAACAGTAACATTTAAAATGACCACAGACAAAAGAAGTCTGTGAGACTATCTGCGCCAATAAGATTATGTCACACACTCCAAGACAAAAGAGTAAGAATACAAACAAAACTGCAACTTCAAAGTGATTTGCTGACAACTGCATCTTCAGGTGAATACCATATTAACAATAAAGTTTGATGTCAATCCATTAAAAACTGTCCTATGAGATGTGATTACTGTGAGACTGTCATACACTACATTAGTCTACAAGACAAAAGGGCAAGGTATAAAACTATGCAACAATTAACTGCTGTAAATATCTGTTCTGATAAATAATGAAAAAATGTGGATGGATGAATATTAGATCTGGGTTGTTATTGTAATATATATGGTAATCTTCATTATGATGACTTGAGTTGATGTAAAATTACTAACTTTAATGTATACCTCATTTTTAAATACATTTACCCATTCTGAAAACAGTTACCTGAAAATTAATATCATGTTATTTATATCTATATTGTGTGCTAAACTTTAATCCATGAATTTAGAATATAGCTTAAACTAAGGGTCATTTGCAAACCACATGTTAAGATAGATAACTTTTGTCCATGATTGTAGATTGTACTTTAATAATAATTTGTAAACATGTTGATAAGGTCATTTGACCATAGAAAGTTCTAGAAACACACTTATGATCCCCATCCTGTTGTGTCTTAGGTTTTATATAAGGCAGAGAAAAACATAAACTATGCATTCCTATCTTAAGATCAGTCTGTGGAGTTATTTACTGTTGTGTTCAGATATAATTCTAGAGGAATTATTTAAATCATACATTGGAATTACTAAATTGATTCAAAGACATTTTTGGATTATATCCTTATGATACATCAAGACTGTTATTATATCAGCATACTCAATACTGGAGTTTATTTTGAATACTTTTCTTGCAGAATTGTTTTAGAACATTTAGGATTATTTGGGATGTAATTTACATAACTGTAAGTTCCTATTCAATGATACTAAGTTTAAGATCATAGGTCGTAGCACATCTACAACCTAAATATCCATACATTACCAATAATTGCTTTTCTCTCTGAATAATTCAATTGCCAATGAAAATTGATAATTTTTCCAAATATTTTTTCTGGAATATTAACATCTTCATTGTCAGAATTGTGTAACAATGTGCCTTGAAAATTTACTGCTACATTTCCAAATAAAGTAGGCTGTATTACATCTCATGTTGCCAATAATAAACACTTTCATGATAATGCTTCAGTGAATTCTTTTACAAACAAATGATGTTTCTGAAGTTTGTTTTTTGTTTATACAACAAAGTCAATCCGTTTATCATAAACAAGCATCGCTGCTGTTCATAAGTGAAAATTAGCCCTAAATGACATATATGTATTTTCCTGTAACTAATTTAGTTAATTATGTTATTAATTAAATTAATTACAGTAAACTCTGAGCATGTTCACAGACTCGATATTATGTTGCTTAACCATTAAGTACTAACTTATCAAAACAAAACTCATGTGAATAATCGTTAGAAACTTATCAATGAACGTGAACCAGATGATAATAATGTATGCAAACTGTCAATTGAAACTAAATCTAATATTGGCATTGTTTCTTAATGTAAAGATTGTCTTTGACTATGGAAAGTATCACCAAAATTATATATATCTATTCATGGTATCATGCCTTTAAAAATCTAAAAAAAATATCCATATTTTCTTTGAAAAAATGCTAAAAGTGATCTTAACACTACAACTACATATATGGCTATGAATGTCCTACATATGTAAGTGCTGGCTACTGACAACACCTTCAATTGATGACACAACTAATCAATGTGATTTTAGTTTGAAAGACGTTCTATTCCAACACCTGTTTTTAAGTATGGGAAGTTTCTTTCGTTTGAAAAATGCATTTGGTGTTTGGAATCTTTTGCACCATTGCAAATTATCTATTAAAAAAATTGAAAATATAGTGTCCCTAAAATTTGAGGTCCGGTTATTTCAGTTAATTATGATACCTGTCTGCCCTACATTACATTATATTAGATTAGATTAGATAAGATTGGACAAGATTGGATTGGATTGGACTGGGTGGGTGGATCGATGGATGGACTTACACACAGCTACATAGAAACATCAATTAGTCAGAGAGACACAGACAGACAGACAGATAAAGAGATAGATAGATAGATATTGACAGACAGACAGATGGCTGGATGGTTGAATGCATAGCTGCCAACCTGTAACCCCAGTACAAAAATACTGACTACTTGTGACAAAAATACTGATTTTCAGGAACAAATACAGATTTTTAAAATTGTAATGCATATATGTAACTATTTACAACATATACAACCATCAGTAAAGTAGTACAGTCACAAAGTACCTTACATAATTATTTAATGTCAAAGATCCATGTGTTGCACACATGTACCTTCTGGACGGGCACCATGTTCCATTCGGGTGACCATTCAGAAGGCGCAGACACAGTATGTTTATAAGAACCATCTCCACACCTTGTTTTTTTTTCTTCCAATCATCGATTCCAATGTACCAACTTCAATAATGATCTCAATTCTGTGATTATCTTATTGAATTGTTTTTGTTCATGCAAAAGAGTTATCCTTTGCAATTTTAATGTATGGAAAATGTGTGCAAAATAAATCACCAGCAACACTAGTAACTGAAAGATAAAGGTTTAGTTGTAAAAGAAATTTAATAAATCAAATTTCAATCAAATTACATTAAGGTTCTATTTGGTATTTATATATGTCTCAAATTCAGGCTGAGCTGTGTGTGATGAAGCAGGAAGCTGATGGATATTAGCTTTTTTGTGCTCTTGTACTTCATGGGTGCCTCCATGCCCAATAGTGAAATCACATTACACAATTTGCAAAATGTCAGGTTTTCTCCTTCACAATATAATATGGTTTCACAAATCTACACAAGATGGCACAACTGTCCTTCCAGTTGTTTCCTTCTCTTTTTCCTGGAGAAAATTCTGAAATTCCTCTTTCCTATTTAACATGATTAGAAGCTGAATATACATGCGATACATTCTATCAAAATAGAACCGAGTGCACATTCTAAACTGATAATTCCAAAGAAATTTTATTTTTATTTTATTTAATTACAAATTTTATTGTTTGCCAAAAAATACATACACCTAAAATACAGGACAAATACGGAAAAAAATCAGGACACTTGGCAGCTATGTGAATGGGTGGATGGAAATGGATGTACAGACAGACAGACAGACAGATAGATCAAACAGTTTGATCAAAGTAAAATATGTAAATCAGTACAGTGTAGATACATATACAAATGACAAGCATAATACCATTAACACCACTGATAAACTCTCTGATCAAATTTATGAAGTTTTCCCTCTCTGTGGGACCCCCACCAATAAATGCACCAAGGGCTTCAATTGTCTTGCTCCCAACCAGTTCCTGCACCCTTCTGACCAGTTCCTCTCTTTCAGAGTCAGATAGAGCCCTGATCACTGTAACCAGAGATTGGTAGTCATCTGACCTCAAGTAACCATACACTGATCCTGTAAAAAATGAACTGCACATGACCATTTTAGTGTCTCTAAACCAACTGCTTAATATATAACCTTATGGTGTTAATTCAAAAATGCAGCCTATGATACATGTGTGACAAGTGTGACAATAAAATAGGTACTCTATGTAACAAGTGTGACATGGGTTGGTAAAAATAAGCAATCCATATTACATGTATGTCAATCTTGCTAATTTTTTAGGCAACTTGTCTTGCATGTGTGATGCAAATATATATATATATACAAATAGGCAACCCAAATTACATGTGACACATGTTGTACAACAAACAATACAAGGTACATGTGACGTGTCTATACAAACGGCACAACATGTCAGTAATTATATATGCAAACAATGTAAAATCTGACAAATGTCACTAATTAAATGGGCAACCCATATGTGAACACATTTTCACATTAAAATAAGCAACTACTGTTACATGTATGTTTTGTTTGTTTTTTAAGGTTTAACGCCATTTTTAAGCACAATATAGGCTACACCTGGCAGCCAGTATTTATGGTGGAGGAAGAACCTGGAAACCCCCGGAAAGAACCACCGACCCACAAGAAGCTACTGGCAAGCTTTCTCACATAACTACATTTGCTGAATCTTGGACTCGAACCCATGCAGACAGAGGTGATATGGCAGTGATCCGTAACGGACAGCGCTTTAGACCACTCAGGAACTTGGGGACCCCTACATGTATGACACATGCTGCTAATTTATTTGGTTTCCCATTTTGCATGTGTGATGCAAGTAGCTATACAAACAGGCAACTCATGTTGAGTTTCATGAGTTGCTATACAAGAGACAAAACAAGATGTATCTGACACATGTTACTATAAAATAACAATAAATGTTATATGTGACAAATAGTCAAATATACAACCAAAGTTATATTTTAATATGTCACTAATTATATAGGCAACCATGTTACATGCGACAAAGAGCCAAATATGAGAACTCTATGTCTTAAATGTATATACCTAATTAGTGCAAAAGTACGTTTCATAATAATGTCCATTGGACTAAGTATTTAGCTCTCCTCTAAACAGTTCCCTTGGCATGTCTACATACACAAAATCTCTCCTGGTAAGTAAAGGATGCCAGTCTTGTTGAGTTATCTCATGATAAGACCAGGTTACCAACATTGTACAATTATCTCATAATAAAATTACCAGTAGGTTACCAGTCTTGATGAATAATCTCATAATAAGATTAGGTTACCAGCTGTGTAGAATTATCTCATAATAAAATTACCAGTAGGTTACCAGCCTTGATGAATAATCTCATAATAGGGTTAGGTTACCAGCTGTGTAGAATTATCTCATAATAAAATTACCAGTAGGTTACCAGCCTTGATGAATAATCTCATAATAGGATTAGGTTGCCAGCTGTGTAGAATTATCTCATAATAGGATTAGGTTGCCAGCTGTGTAGAATTATCTCATAATAAGATTAGGTTGCCAGCTGTGTAGAATTATCTCATAATAGGATTAGGTTACCAGCTGTGTAGAATTATCTCATAATAAGATTAGGTTGCCAGCTGTGTAGAATTATCTCATAATAAGATTAGGTTGCCATCAATAATTCTAATTATATCATGATAAAATCAGGTGGCCAGCCATGAAGAATTATGTAAAAGGGAAGGTTTTGTCAGTGGAAATTAATTTTGAAAGTAAACGAAAATACCAACATGTGAGAACAAGCCTTGATGGTTTTATCATGGAAATATTAGGGAATAAATAATAAAATTCCATTCTGAAGCATTTTTACAGATAAGGAGAATTAAAATTCAATGACAAGTCACTTTTAAATGACTTTTCAGTTATGAGTTTTCAGTTTTCACAGACTAATCTCAAGTGTTCTACTTTCAATTACTACTTTTTACACATGAAACAAAAACAATAAACTTATAATTAAATGCTATCAAATATGAATGGCAAACTATAATAAAAATCTTCATAACTGGACCCAAATATTAAACACTGCTCTTTAGCTACTGGATTTTCTAAACTACTTTCATTTGCTCTTCATTTTCTTTTTCCTTTCATTCGAGTCAACTGGACTCAGATATTAGTGTGATTGTTTTCATCTGCTAGTGTGTCTGCTTCATGGAAAAGCTGCAGACATTTAAACCTTCAGCACTCTGCTGCTTTGCATGAAACCTATTATCAAAACTGCACTCACAATGTCACAACTTGCACAACCTGCCGACGAAGCTAAAAACGACTTTTATAATGCAAACGACAGCAATGACAAAGAATAAAATGATGACTGAGCTAACCCTATCAAATCTGACTGATTCCAAAAACATTACTTGTCTCGAGGAAACATTAATTAGTTCAACAAACTGTCACTGAAAAGAAGGCAAACATCAGATTATTCATGTCAAATGAAATTCAAAGTAAATGAACTGCAGATCTATCCAAGATACTCAGTTAATAGAACTAGTTCTACTATTACATAATACATTGGTAGATTAGATCTATGTAGTTTGTTACAAGGGTCAGTTTTATCAAGTGAAGGGCTGACTAAGTTGCCTGAAAAATGTAAAAGTTTGCATGTTCCTGTTAAAAAGGTGAAAACAACTTCACCCTGTGATTTTTGGGGGTCACACAATTACTGTAATTTATTACTTCTGAGATCCTCCCTCATTATAGCTCATAAGTTCTGACAGTGTTGTGTTTGTTAGCTAAGCCAAAATGTATTTATGTGGAGTTGATATCAATTAAGCCGCCAACCAAACTCTTGCACATTCACAGACATGTGTTTTAATAGCTAACTGACCATTTATCCTTTCCTAAGGCAATATACCACTGCTCAGTCTAGTGTACAGTACTATTTGTTCATGAAATTCTGTTTAGAAATTAGAAATTCAAACGTCAATATATATAAATATATATATATATATATATATATATATATATATATATATATATATATATATATATATATATATATATATATATATATATATATATATATATATATATATATATATATATATATATATATATATATATATATATATATATATATATATATATATATATATATATATATATATATATATATATATATATATAAAAAGAGTGCTTAGGTCATAAATATGCATAATGATTATATCTACCAGCTATCCCACCAAGAAGAGCCCCTGCAGGACCGGCAACGAGACCCCCAACAGCAACCCCACTTGCTGCCCATGCCATATGCCGAAATATCCCTGCAAAAAGAAAAATGTAGAAAGTACATGAAACATTTCTCTCATATTTCACTTTATTAGTTATTTTAGATCAAGTTCTTAAATTAGTGACAACAGAAAGCAGACCACATGTATCAAGTATGGTAGCAGTATCAGACCACATGTATCAAGTATGGTTGCTGTAGCAGACCACATGTATCAACCATGGTAGCAGTAGCACACCGCATGTATCAAGTATGGTTGACCACATATATTAAATACGGTAGCAGTAGTAGACCACATGTATCAAATATCATAGCAGTAGCAGATCGCATGTATCAAGTATGGTAGCAGTAGCAGATCACATGTATCAAGTATGGTAGCAATAGCAGATCACATGTATCAAGTATGGTAGCAGTAACAGACCACATATATCAAATATGGTAGCAGTAGCAGATCATGTATCAAATATGGTAGCAGTAGCAGACCACATGTATCAACAATGGTAGCAGTAGCAAGTAACATGTTTCAAATATGGTAGCAGTAGCAGACCACATGTATCAAGTATCGTAGCAGTAGCAGACAACATGTATCAAATATGGTACCAGTAGCAGACCACATGTATGAAAAAGCAGCAGTACAGGCTGACCATGATTATGCAGTAACAGTAGAACAGGCTGACCACATGTATGAAGCAAAAGTAATATAGGATGACCAATATATGAAGCTATGGTAGTACATACTGACCACATGAATGAAGTAACAGTAGTACAGAGTGATATGTATATCTATATTGTCCTTATTTTTTTGGTTCCTGAATGTAGATTGAAATAAGCTGTAACTAAGCATGTACAAGTCTTAGTTTCAATCTTAATAGTGAACCTGTTTATAAGTTTGGATTAATTTCCAATTGGACAATTAAGTCAGGTGAGTTCCTTTGCAACGTGGGGGTATTTTGTGAAGTAAGTCACATGGAAGGTATTTCAACATAAATTGAGTAGGAAGTATTGTGACATAGAACCATTAAGTAATATATATATATATATATAACAAAGAAGAAGTGCACAATTTATTTATTTCCTATTTCCAATGTTATTTTAAAATCAATCTGCAAATATATGTAATGTTGTGATTAGATATAATGTGAGAGTACTCATTTGTTTGGATTATTCAATGTAATTACAAAGTGCTATCTGACTTTGAACTAAAATATTTTGAGATTATTGTGAATTCATTAAAAGGAGTTTTAGTAATACCATTGGGATACATCAAGACTGCTGACACTTCAGTAAATTCAAAGATATTGGTACATCATCACAATACCACGTTAAGGACTTAGAATTCATTCGGAACATTATTCTTCTGAACCTGCGATAGAATTGAAAGTATTACAAAAATGTACTTTTTGTCAGAGGTCACCATACCTACTATTTCACTGTCAATAAAACAAGTGCTGATCACAGTGTGGTTAAGGAATGTATCTTCAAGGGTTATAAGTTGGTACCTGAGGCATATCAACAGAGGTTTAGGAATTGTAGCAAAACAACTGACCAAAGCCTATGTCAAACTTGCATTGGAAAATGAGTGATAGTTTGATAGGTGATGCTCATCTACATATAGCTCATGATTATTCCTTGACTCACGAAGTTTCATTTGTCAGTAAGTCTTCAAGTCAGAAGGTTTTAAGTAGAAAAAACCATTCAAGTGTCATATGAGTACTTCCAAGTCTCATTTTGGCACAACTATTTGGAATAAAACTTCTGATAAGACTGATCAGAAAGCCTTACCTCTTCTTCAGTATACTTATTGCAATAAGACAGGGCATGTTTTTCTGGTTGATATAAATTGAAAAGTAAGCAAATGACTAAAGACTGTGCTATTATCTCAAAATTTTGAATCATTTTTACTGGCCAAAAGTGATGTTTGTAAATACTGTAGATCTTGTCATACTCGTCAAATGGTAGGAAAACCCAATCAGAAGATACCTAATGGCTCATCTGCACCATATTCCTCCATCCGACAAACCATTTAGCAGAATAATGGTAGACTGTGACTGTTCCATACACAAAATCAAGTCAGGCAACCAATATTTGCTGATCATAATGTGTGCGCATCAACTAGATGATTTTCAAGGGCAATTCCTTTAAGGAATATAAAAACAAACAAAACAAATAGTAAATGCTTTAATATTTTAAAAAATTTAAAAAATTTATGGCCTTTCCAAATCTGTCCATTTTGATCAAAGGTCAAATTTCATGCATTGAATTTTTCAGCAAGTTATGCATAAATCTGACATCCAACAATTTAAGTCGTCTGCATATCAACTCAAAAGTCATGTGACCTTGGAAAAATGTCATCAGACTTTGAAAAGTTTCATTCCGTTGCATTGCTTTGAAACAGGAAAAGACAGATGAGAGTCTTCATTGTTTACTGTTAGGCATCAATTCAAGAATATTTATGTTTTAGTCCTACTGAACTAGATATTGGACATACTGTTCATGGTCCACTGAAGTTATTTAAAAAGAAACTTCTTTCAACCAAAGATTCTGATATTAATCTTCTTGATTATGTCTGTGCTTTCAAATATAAGTTGCGAAAGGCTTGTGAAATCTTTCCATATCAATTTATAAAAGAATTTGTCACAAGATCATATTCTGCAGAGAGCTTACCTGAATGATCAATGTAAATTTTATTGCTTTTTAATATCATTGGATACATTTCTTAGTAAGAATCATAAACAAAGTATTGTGTAAACTCACAAGTTGAACTCAACTGCAAACAGCAAGGACTGTCAGATCACATAATACACTGGCACATCTGGGTCTATGTTGTTTGTTTGTCCTAATGATTACTCCCAGCAAACTGCTCAGACTGCTCAGACGCAAACTGCTCAGACCCAGATCTGCCATCACATTATGCGATGGCAGATCTGGGTCTGAGCAGTTTGCAGTTCCACTTAGAAGGAAATATATACAGACATGATATTTCCCCAACGAACTATGAAACAAGAAATGCATCTGTGTTTTCAGCCTATTGTTTGGTTTCTTTCCGTCTTGAATATAGTGAATTACACAATTTCAGTTCATTTGACTATAATCGTTTTCATAAAATCTGAATCGTTGACAGTGTCACACCAGTTTTAATGAATTTCAAGTTTGATGACTTCCTTACAGATTTCTAAAACATGACAATATACATTATTGTCAGGATTAGAAACTTACTAAGCATCACATCTCTCTTCTCATGATATGAGCATCTACTTTCCTAACACCCCAAATAACAGTCGTCAGCAAAAATGTTTCTCAAACAAGATTTAATATTTTGCTGATGAAATCACAAACATGAATGATATCATTTTTTATTTTAGTTAAATTGGAAATGAAGCAAACATATTCTCATTCATATCAAAATAACCTATCATGAACCTTGCACCTAATAGCATAGCCAATCACGGTTAGTGTTTATTATGATAAATTATAATATACACAAGTGAAACCCAGCCGTACATTCGTCATATAATCAAAATTCAACAAGTTAGTTCTTAGACATATTAATGAGCTTGAAATACCTGGCCAGCTTCTGACTACTCCAAATGACACTAAAAATTGTACAATCTTCACAAGTTTTTATGGCTGGCAGCCATAATGAAAAATGTGTGCAAGGAAATAGTATAAATAGCAATTTGACCATATTGTTACCTGCTTAGGCTCGAATAAGCAGCAACACAGAAAGAGTGAAAACTAACAAGCTTGTATAACTTGAACAAAGAATTTATTAAGTACAATTATTTTCATAAAATAAATAAACTGACGGTTTTAGAGAATCAAATCCAACATTAATCCAATATAGAATTCACAAAAAATAATCCACTAATGGAATTGCAAGAGTCCTGATAAATAAATGTTCTAATAGTTCTAGGTTCGAATCTTGACGATGTAATCCAAAATGGCTGACAATGTCACGTGATGCAGTTCTTGCTTTATAATCATCCAAATGAAATTATGAAACACATGTCCTTTTCCAGATAAATACAATAAATTCTCTTGCTCCAACGAATTGACACAATTCCCTGTACAAGGTAATTAAAATTATAACTCAAACAGAAAAACACAACTTAACTTTAAAAGCCCTGATTCTACTACTGTTAGCTTCCAAAACACAGCTATATATATGTAATTCCCTCATAAACAAAATGGAATCATGTGATTCTGGAAGGTCATAGAAAGAAGCTACCTTCACCAAGTCACGTAGTATAAGAATGATCTAGAAGAAAAACCATCCCCATTAACTAAAAATATAAAGATGTCCTTGAAATTAACCAATTGTTTTAAAGGCCTGTTTATCAATCTGAAGCAAGGTCAGATAATGAGGTAATGAGGTCAACATCTGGTTTCCACCCGTAAAGTACATAGGTCATAGAGACTTTCTAGAATAATTTCCCAATTAATAAATTTAAAACCCAATATGACAAATTTGGATCTGACAATAAAAAATAAATAATTTATATCCAATAGCCGTAACAATATCATAACATAACATATAAAAATAGTATAAATAACAATCTGACTGTATCGTAAACATAACATAACATATAAAAATAGTATAAATAACAATCTGACCATATCATAAACATAACATAACATATAAAAATAGTATAAATAGCAATATGCCCATATCATAAACATAACATAACATATAAAAATAGTATAAATAACAATCTGACCATATCATAAACATAACATAACATATAAAAATAGTATAAATAGCAATTTGACCATATCGTAAACATAACGTATAAAAATAGTATAAATAGCAATTTGACTATATCATAAACATAACATACAAAAATAGTTTAAATAGCAATATGACCGTATTGTAAATGAGCTTTCGACTCATGGTAGGCATCACTAACCTTTACTCGTTTTTTTCAACTCCTCATGTGTCTCTAGAATATGCACTATATTATTGTAGTATGGAATGAATAAACCTCCTGCCATATCCGCCATATTGTTCCTGTTTCCTCTGCAGTGATTGGAAGGAAGAAATAAGGATATGATGCTTTAGTTTTGCTATTATTAAATTTTAAAAACATAAATTAATACAAAATTATTATTCAAAATAAATAAATAAATTTATCAATGGTTTATACTAGGACTTTTACATTTGTGTACAGAAAAAGTACTGACCCAAAATGTCTTGCAAGGGAGTTTCATATTAAACATATTAAGCCTTTGATAAATTGCTTAAAACTTCTTGAAACTTTGTGGTTAATTGAAAAGCATCTGTTATGAAAAATGTATTACTCAAGCAAAGAAAATGGTAATAGTTAACAAGGTGAATTATCCTTTACAAATAAAATAAATTTGTTCTTTGTGGAATCAGATTTGCAGCTAATGAGTTTTCAAATTAGCCAGTGGAAAAATATTTACAGGTGCACAGGTGTTCCAATGGCTGAGAGGATAAAAGCACAGAATCACTGACTATATGAAGCACAGCCATTGGCTGCTATTTATAGTCTGTCCCCCTTGCCTTTAAGGTCATAGTGTAAGAACTTTCAAGTAATTTATAAGGTATCATCATGCAAATCCTAGATTTAAATGCAGTAATGGGGTTTAATCACAGAAAATTAACAAAGGAATCTACCATTCATATAAATTCTTTTCAATGTAAAGGAAATTTAGAAAATGAGTTTGATATTTAACAAGAACAAAGAGTCCAGTGAAATGCTAAGAATCTGCCAACTAAGTGAATTTGTCAATAGCAAATGTTGCACACTTGTGAATAACAAAAACTATATTCAAATTTCTCACACAGCTTATCCTAGCAGACACTAGTTGGAAAGCTGGAACAAAAGACAATGTAAAAAAACTACAGACCTATCTCTGTCCTTCCTTGTCTTTCCAAATTACCAGAAAAATATCTACATGATTCTTTTATCAACTTTTGAATACTTATGATCTTATACATGATAATCAGTCTGGTTTTTGACAGAATCACATGTGAAATTGTATGCATATTTTTGTATGATAATCAGTCTAGTTTTCAACAGAATCACATGTGAAATTGTATGCATACTTTTGTATGATAATGGCTGAAATTATGATATACTGAAGAAATGGTTGGCACTATTATGGTTGATTTTTTAAAAGTTTGGTCTTGAAGACCATAAATTTTGATTGAAAAACTGAAAATCTATCAATGTAATGAAAATTCTCTATATTCCTTTACTTCTTACCTAACTGACTGCTATATATATTTAATTTGTATTCTTTGTTGGCTTTTTTCAATGATTTTATATTGTAAATAACTTAATTTTGTAATTGACCTTAGTCCAAAATCCAGTTAACAGTGTACCTGACCAGTCACATTTGTTTTGTAAACAACATAATTCACTGCTTTTATGTCTCTATATTCAGATCATTATCAATGGAAATAAATGTTTATTTCAATCTAAATGTAGGAAATTAATTTTTCTCTTGGGAATTCCTAAATCTGCTAATAACTTTGAACATTTTTGAGAGAAGACTGACCTACATCTTAGTTCTAATATTGTGTCTTAGCATTTTTATAAAATGTTGTTAACTTGAAATTTTTTAATAATTATTTCATTAATATCCTGAAGCAATTAACACAAGATTTTGCACATAATTTTAGGTAATAATTCTTTCTTTTTATCACTGGCCAAGAAGCAGTTGCTGCTTTTCCACTTGATTATCATGTTTTCTGTTGGTGGACAGTAACTGGGTCCCACTTTAAAGAAAAAAGATTTATTTAAGAAATATTACAAAGCACAAACTCTTTTGTCCTATTAATACTGCACCAGAAACACTGTTGAGAAGACTGTACGGAGTTATAAAGTTTCAAATGGAGCTGTCATCTACTGATGTTCTGATGTTGGTTATTTGTTATTATAATTTGCCTATACAACAAGTTACAATCCATACTTTTATAATATATTTAATAATAAAATCCTTTACAGTGTTTTCTTTTTTATTTCAATTTTTTTTCCTATATCATGACAAGTAATTTCACTAAAAAAATACATTTTCAATCATTTTTTTAAGGCTATCTTCAATTAAACTTACTTCTAAGGTATTTAATTTTCAAAATTTGTACATAATTGTATGAATAATAATAAACTGAAATTACAATCTTCTCCTATAACTTTATTCTTTTGTCCCAGATTATCTGCAATTCTAGAGAAATGAGTTAAGAGATGCAAAGCAGTTTTCAGTTCCATGAACCATGGTTTGATTTTCTACATATCGACAGAAAAAATTCATTTTTAAAACATAGGTCATAAGCTAAATCTAATATTTAAGACTTACAATTACTAAAATCATACAATAATTTTTCCCTATTTTATTATCGTTGCCTTTGAGAAAAAAATAACTTGAAACATCGGAATGCTTTCAAAAAGTGAAATATGTTTTCATTGTATAGACAAAAATTATGATTTGTTATTGTTTTTACCATAATAAAAATCAAAATAAACTTTAAGTGATTTTTAAACTAATTATTTACTTTTTAGCAATTTTAAGCTCAATCCATGTAATGACACTCACTCATACCAAATAACAAATGTGTAAGTTGGAATGAGTGGCATCACTATGAGAAAAGAAAATATACTTCTAAACATGTCAAAGTAAATTCATAGGTGAAAACCAAGGACTTCCGAGTCCAGTGGACTCAAACCTACCTGTTATGATTTCCTAGGTCAGTGGAATATAAATAACTAATGACTGCCAGGAGTTTGCTGACTGGGCTTTATATTTATCTTTTACAAAACTGTTGAGATCCAAGATGCAAACTAATAAGTGAAAGGATCCTATCATACACGAATATGTTTGAAGATATTGATAAACATTGATACTGATCGTGATGTATTGAGGTTTCCGTCCATCTTCAGCGAGTTTTACAAAAACGTTGATTGACGCAACTCCGCTCTTCTGCCAGAAATATTAACTTGTATGTGTAGTGTTCCAAGACGCAAAATTTGAAGGCAATCAGATCAAACAAGCGTTAAAACGACTTTAGTTCGACGTGTACAAACGCCTGTGTCTAATTTTGGAAATGTGTATCATAAGTGTATGACATTCGATGAAAGCAAGTATATTCCGAATGTCCCATGCTAAAACTAAATATAAATATTGCATCACACTCGGAGCAAGCTAGATAACAAGGTTAAAGCTTTGATGCACACAAAGTAATTACGACAAGAGACATGTAAAACAATTAATATAGTATGTATGTCTTAGCTAAGACTAACGGATCAGCGATTTTATTCCGTTAAGGTTTATATTTGTCTTTGGTCATTACATCTAGTATGTGGCCATCCATTTGGTTTAAGTCGGGCCGCTACGTAGGACCTGGAGAATCAGATGGATATGACCGTATGATTTCAAATGAGCATAACAGAAAGAAAAAAAAAACTGTTGTTACAAAATACGTGTATTTAATCAGTGATTTGAAATCAAGAACAAAACCTTTACGAGAGTAAATGTTATTTAATGATAAAGATTTTAACTTAGGTACAGTACCTGAAAATTTATTTCAATGTCTTAATAATACCAAAATTGTTAATTACTGCATGCATAACTTTGCACGAAAATAACCAGGATGGGAACATGAATAATTATGGGTATAAATTGATTTACTTTTATAAATCAGGGGATATTATATAACAACAAGGAGAGTCGACCAAGACATATATTGTAAAACACGAGTACAGGTGTCCACGTGATTGCCTTGTTCTAATCAATTAGTTTAGTGTCCGATTTTTGTAATTGTTATTTATGTCTTTCATTGTCAAATATTCCTCCTTGTCCGGCCTATAGTCAAAGCCCTACCTTCGGAGAATAACTACACTCCAAAGCTAAATATAAGAAGAAAGAAAGAAAAACTAATTGATGCGATTCTGTAAAGAATCAAATCTACTGTTATGAGGGTTGAACGCCATTATGCAGCACATGACAGGCGATGCATGGCCGCAGTAAACTGGCGGAGGAAGAATCCATGAATTTCCACCGACTCGCAAGAATCCATTGGCTAGCTTTCTTACATACCCACATTGTCTCACAGGGGCTCGTATCGTTGCTTACAATCGACCGGTCTTACATATACTATATAATAACTATTATTATAAGTATAGTAGGACCGGTCGATTGTAAGTGTTATGATGAAAAAAGTTGTTGTCTTTCATAACAAGAGAGAGAGAGAGAGAGAGAGAGAGAGAAGAAGAAGGAAGAAGAGAAGGCTCTCTTAAAAGTGTGCCGCCACGATGATAAAACAGCTACATCTGAAATGAGAAGACAAAAGATCTATTTCCTCGTCGATACGGAACAGACTTTATTTAATTAATCAACACACATATATTGACTACATTCTAAAAACACATCTAAAAACTTTATAATAAAAATTCATGCAATACATATTATATTTTCCTTTTTCAAGCTTTCCAACTTCATTTATTCGTATAACTTCTGCATTTTAGAATATTATACAAATGGTTAATTCTCGATCAATTTCAAGATAGCCAAAGGTATAAAATGTAATAATTATAATTAATATAACAATTAATTTAAAGAAATGCATTTTACTTATTTTAAAATAGAATATAGATTTAAAATATGTTGCTAGATATTACTCTTTCTTGCTTAAAGAATACTTTATTTCAATCATTAAATCAAAACATGAAGTTGGTAGCGAATTCAACCTTTACAATAAAAATTACATAAATATAATTAAATAATAATTCTTTAGAACATTTAAACATTCCGTTACAATATATTATAAATAAAAGTATTAAGTAAACAATGTTGATAACATAAAAATGTTACTATTAAAATCTCAACATTAAAAGTACTTATTCCTAAAGACGTTACGACATATACAATTGTTTTACCTGAAATGGGAAGACAAAAGATCTATTTCCTCGTCGATACCGAACTGACTTGACCCTTTGATGCGTGGTCTATTTATACGCATCTTGTGTCAGGTTTAAGGCATCGGTGAGGAAATATGTCCGCTCTCTTCAGGTAAGAATCAGTTTCTCCTGGTCAAAATCGGCTTAATTTACGTCATTTGACATAAGGTAGAACTCAAATTTGTAGTTTATCTATATTCATTTGGCATTAGTTAGGTCCAAATATGATAATTCCTTAATATTCTAAACCAGCAACATGTTGTAACATACTAAGCCAGCAGTGATGTCTGTCCATCATTAGATAAGAACCATTTTGTAGCGACGACTGTCCATCATTAGATAAGAACCATTCTGTATTTACGTCAGCACGGAAGTTCGTTCTACTTTTTTATTAACCGAATTAGACTTTGCCAATGCCTGGTTTTACAGAAGCTTAGGAGCTGACTGACCCAGTAAGATTTTTGCTTTATAACCTAATTCCACACAATATCTCATATCGTTCTTTGACTTCAGGAATACGCAGCCTTTCAATGTCCACCTTCTTCGTATGTGTCCTTTTTTGAACACTGAATCTTATTCTGAAGTTTGCCATCACAAGATTGTGATCATTCACCACGTTTGGCACTATTGCACTTGGGTAACTGCGTGCGTTGTTGATGCAGCTCCTTCATCTTCGGTCAATCATGATATAGTCGATCATCTGCCGCGTTCGATCACCGGGTGATGTCCAAGTCCATTTCCTCGAAGGCTTATGTTCGAACCAGATGTTCATGATATTCAGTTTGTTTAGCCTGCCGAATTGGAATACTCGTTCACCTCTTTCGTTCATTGATCCATAGCCGTAGCGTCCCAATACTCCATTCCATGTGGTGTTGTCTGTTCCAACCTGTGCATTGAAGTCGCCCATTACGATCTTGATGTCACTTTTTGGTACGCTGTCAATTGCATGTTGCAACGTCTTGTAGAATTCATCGACTACCTCATCATTATAGTCTGTAGTCGGTGCGTACGCTTGGATGATAGTGATGTTGTGTCCTTGACCAATAAACCTAGCTCTGATCAGCCTTGACGATATCGGATTCCAATCGACTAGGCTTCTGGATGCCATCTTCGATAAAAGCAAGCCTACACCTGCTGCCTTGCAGGTTAGGTTTTGGATAACCAAAGGCTAGCCCAGTTTAGACGGCGAGTGATCTGCGCCGGTCAAATAACTGATCTAGCTCACTAGTTGTGAGTAGGGTGCGGTAATGCCCTTGGTAGTTAAAAGCTATCCAAAACGGCGGAGGAGTCTCGAGGAGACCAACGGCGTATAACTATGCTAGAGAACTAGCTAGCGAGGAGAGGTTGGGTGGAGCCGCCTCGTGAAAGAACCACAGGAAACAAGGATGAGAGGACAAACAAACCGAAAAGAATGCCAGCTGGGCGGTCGCCTGGACAAACAAGCGCCCCGTTGTAGGTCTAGAGCAACCCTGGGATCTACTCCGAGAAGTGGGTTACAGGGAAGGAACGGAGGAAAGGAGAGACTAATTGATGCGAAGCATGGTGTGTCAATCGGCACATGGAATGTGAGGACACTCTGGAAAGAAGGGAGCCTGGAACTTTTTGTCAACAGAATGAATGACTGGTTTAAATGGGACGTAATTGGTTTAGCAGAGGTGCGAAGAATTGGTCAAGGAATAGTGGAATGCGATGGCCACACATTATTGTACTCCGGAGAAGAGAAGAAACGTCAAGGAGGTGTAGGCTTGCTTTCATCGAAGGTTATTACTATATGATATAAATATTGTCTACTGCAGCTTAATTTGTGTAACTGTGTAATTTTACATTTTTAAGAATAATACAAATCATTTTTCATAAATATATCACTCAAATTGACACATATTTCTGTGCCAAATACTGCCTGTTTGTCGGACGGTATCAGTTGTCATGTCACGTGATTGGTAGGCGGAGCGATCTATCGTCTGAAGTATTTTTTTTTTTTTTAATGGTTTAACGCCATTTTCTTCAGCACAATATAGGCTATACATGGCGGCCAGTATTAATGGTGGAGGAAGAACCCGGACAACCCCCGGAAAGAACCACCGACCCACGAGAAGCTACTGGCAAGATTTCTCACTTAACTACATTTGCCGAATCTTAGACTCGAAAACACGCAGACAGAGGTGAGATGGCAGTGGTCCGTAACGGACAGCGCTTTAGACCACTCGGCCACTCGGGGCCCCTATCGTCTGAAGTAAGGCCAATTTGTTTGCAATGGACCTATTAAAATAGGTAATTTCTGTAATATTTTTATATTGTGAACAGCCACGTCTGTTACTTTCAGATGATGATAAATCTATTCTTAATTTTTTTTTTTGTGATTTAGTACTCAGTACAATTTTTTGTGTGCAAATTCTGATATTTAGGAAAGATGAGAGTGTACTGTTTTATAACAGTATTATTCTTAAAGGATTGACCTTGATGTTGCCAATTGTTCACAAATTCGCTTCCTTGTAAATTATAGGCATATAGTCAAATTTTCATACAAGTTTGACAGTATATGTGCGAATCATCTTTCAAAAACTGCAATTTTAGAAACAAAAAAACTGGCAATTTCAAAAAGCCGACATGACTTATTGGCTCGCGTCTATCTCACGCGACGAACAAGTTCTTGACTCAAATGTTAACCAATTGTCAGAATATCACATACAATTTGTCCTTATAACATGGAAATTTTCATCCCATTTTCACACTCTAATTATGAGGCTTGTTTCGATCACTGTAGAAAAGTGCAAGAAAGAAAACACATGATGGAATTAATTTTGTATTTTAACGAATAGGCGAAACATTCTGCTTTGCTCATTATTTTTTTTTTTAGTATGGGCAGTTGATGGTATTAAAAAAAAGTTCAGTGTTTTTTGCCTTTGTCAATCGAGTTGAAATTCACAGCGCTTTTGGACATATTTTGGTCGGGTTTAGTCCGAACCTGCTATAAAAGCTTCCTTCGGCGTCGGTGTTTTATATTTGCAATTCGGAAAATATGGCCGATGAGAATAGGAGTGACTCCTTTTTGATTACAAACAACATACAAAACGGTGTTCAGAATTTAGATTTAAGCTCAAATAGCCAACATATGATAACTGAGACTCCCGAAAGAAAAATTACACAGACTGATCATTTGAACAAACGACTGCTGAGTGCATTTTTAGATCGGTTAAATCAAGGAGGGTCTCAGACTCAGATCCCCGCTCCTCCACAGGAGTTTACAGAGACCGGAGAGAACGAGTTTGAATCAGAGAAAGCTGAAAATACACACCATTAAGCAAGGACTAAGTTCATAGATATATGTAAGCAACTAGTAAGATTTTTTCTCCATTTTGTTTGCTAGCATTAAGTTAGTCCTACAATGTAAGACCTATCACGTTAATTATGTTTTAGGTGCCACGCCCCAAAACATAAATATCAGCGTCGAGGTCTCACATGTAGGACTAGCATCTAGTTTACTCGATTTATCAACAGCAACATAACAACACTAACATCAATACTAATATTTTAAATGGCAATAGTCGAAGCCTAGGAGAGGTAAGAACAGCATCAGGTGTGTACCATCTTCACATGCCAATGTGATTACCCTCTCAACACATTGGCATATCGAACAAATATTTCTGTGCATTGGGTCTGTGAATTTCATTGGATCAGGTGGATCAAAATCAAATAGTTCAAATTTGAACACTGTTCCTACGTGATTGAGACTAGGAGAGCACAAAGCCTGAATCATCTGATCATTAAGCACTTTTTCAGTGCCTATCTGTGTTTGCACAAACATCTTTCACTCAGATTCACCTGTAATGGCTTCCCTCTGGGACACAGTCAAACTTTCAATGTTAAACTTCTAAAGTATCCTTTTTAGGTTATTGCCCACACCACTTTTTGGCTGATGCACAATGCAATTGGCATAACATACTAAGGGAGGCAACTCTTTAAATTCAATAAATGTCACCAGGACAAAGCACCAGTATATCATTTTGATGTTGCATGGTGTAGATAGGGTTATCATATTGGAACTGGCAGGTTTCTGATTTATTATTATTATTTTTTTAATGAAAATTATCGTTATGTTCAGGTCTTGAATTGATAATAAATCGGAAATTGTCCTTGACAAAAATGGTAAAAGAAATGTCTGTTTAAAGGAGGTAATAGTTATTTATCAGTCTGTTGATAAACTAGAGACTGCAACGAATGAGGTTGATGATACTTATTTTCTGTTATGGGGCTAATATTACCTATTTCTTAAAAGCTACACAAATCTGCAGCCAATCTTGACTGCACACATCAGTGTATATGATTTTATACTCTTGCTGGTATTTCATGCAGTTGTGGAGCTACTGTCGGCTGGAGAGCTCTCTTGTTGGCATGTACAATATATTTCCAGAGCAAATCCTATGTTTGATTTGTAAATTCATGTGGAATAGCAAAACCAGCTGTCCTGTGACCATTTTTAATTTCATGCTAGATATGGTTGTTATCAATTACTGGTATGTGTCTAAAGTGTATGCAGGTTTATGCAGAAAAGGGCAGCAGTAATACAGATACAGATAAATATTAGTGTGTGGAAAAGACCAAAATAGTTTACTTTCAAACATACTACATATATGGAATAAAATTATACTTTCCTATGTATAGAACTTAGGTCCTATCGTTTTGTTTACAATAGCCATTGATTTAGACAGAATTTTCACCGCTTTGATGGATTAGTGAGGGTTGAATTTTAGTAATATGTTGTAGGGCATAACCGATTAGCATTTTTCTACTGATTTCCGATTCCGGATTTTGGGCATGAAATTATTCCGATTCCGGATAGGATTCGATTAATCGGAAATGCTAAATCTGTATATTTTTTCTAAAAAATTTCATCTTCTGTTTCCGGGTTTCTGGTAT
This sequence comes from Unio delphinus, assembly GCA_029339505.1. Lineage (NCBI taxonomy): Eukaryota > Metazoa > Mollusca > Bivalvia > Unionida > Unionidae > Unio > Unio delphinus. The sequence continues at coordinate 4,492,299 of JAQISU010000106.1, forward strand.
CTGGTTTTGCCGTGTCTAGCATGTTACTTAGTACTTTACCATATCTGGCTTCATTTCCGGTTTTCACCCGTCGGTTCAAATAGATTGTCTCATAGCGTGATTGTGTTGACCATATTGGACTTTTCTGACTTCTTATTTAACTTTATTAACGCACTATCGAATGTCACGCAGTGTTAGACACAGTGCTATAGAAATTCAACTTTATTATTTTTATTATCCGAATCGGTCGTTCCTGCCTTGTCCGACTCCGATTAATCGGAAGTTCATACTATCCGGTGGAATACGATTTCCGGATTGAAAGTCGGTTATGCCCTAATATGTTGGCAACATCACTGACCTCAGATGAGCAGCTCAGTGTTAGTTTTAAGCCTATTACATGCATGTTGTGAGCATCTAATAAAAATATAAAAGGCTTTGTTTAAACCTTTTCTAGCAGTGATCTATCACATTAAGTCAATTGACACTGGTGTCAACATAGTTGTCTAATGAGTCTAATTGTATTATGGAGGGCAGGTGTGTGTGTGTGTGTGTGTGTGTGTATCAAGGACTGTTGGAAGTAAGATGGCTTCATACAGATCAGATAAAAAATTTACCACTATATGAAATCTTTTATTTTACTGATTTCTTGAGTCCAGTTTTTGTGTGCAAAGTTTCTCTCTCTGTAATGCAAGAGAAATGTATTTTTTTTTGTACTAAAATTATTAACTCAGATTGTGTGAAGTTGTATTGCATTAAAGGAAGTTCAAAACATATTTCCTACAATGTGGCTGGGACTGTGATTTGGAAACTCCCCACATTTTTTTTTTAATCCTTGACTAAATTTGTGCAATCCAGTGAAATCTATTTACTCATTCTTAAGTGAATATGCAATCATTAGAATGCATTTGGGGAAAATGGGTACAATTTATGCAAAAGTTACTGAGTTTAGTGCATGTAAAAAAAATAAAACTTTTCCAGCTTGTGACTAGTCAAAAATGATGTCCATGGAAGTTGTTTGGTCCATACATGTAAAGCTGTTTGAACCTTACATGATATGGAATGTTTTAGCTTTACTGGTCCATACTTGTAAAGCTGTTTGAACCTTGCATGATACAAAATGTTTTAGCTTTACTGATCATTGATCAGTGTATGGGATGGCCTGTTTTCTGTTTGTTAGCAACTCCTAAACTACTAGGTTTGCTATGAAACTTTGTGTACACTTTCATCCTTAGGGTCTAGTTGGTACTAATTAGTGATACTTAGACATATTAGTCATTTTGAAAATCATGTTATGACTAAATAAAGTAACAGAAATGGTTCCAACACTCAGCAGGTGAAAATAAGAATGGTCTTTTGTTGGACTCTGGAATTTTTTTTTCAGCATATAGAGCATCATCCCCTTCAAATGACTCTTGTTGTTTATTAATTGATAGTAACATCATTTTAGCAACAGGAATAAAATGTGGATGAACTGAGTGGCAGCATTAACACCATTTTCCCACAATCATGTTATATTTAGGGCTGTCAACAGGTACCTGAATAATTGGGTACCCAACCCCGTTAATCGGGTAACCGGCCGTAGCAAAAAACCCGGGCATTGAAAATTAATGATGAGTACCCGTTCACAAAAATATTATATAGTAGCCACATAAATAAATATAGTCTGTTCTCTCATCATTAAGCCATACAGATGCTATAAATAGAATTCGAGGAAAAGTAGAACATGATACTGTAAGGAAAGTGCAAGTCCAGGGACAAGCGTTCTCTTATGTTGTAGTTACATAAAGCAGTCTTTTCTAAAATACGGTCTGTGGGATTAATGAAATGTTAATAGAAATGAGAATTATAATCCATATATGTTTACGCGTAACACGTAATTTAGTGGGGGGAAAAAATTGTTGGTCAAAGGTTATACATGTCTTACATGTTTCAACGAGTACCCGGGTACCTGTTAAATGGCATAATGGGTACCTGGGTCAGTTTTCTGTGGTTTTGACAGTCCTAGTTATGTTCGGTCAAAAAGAATGTCACATTATATTGCTGGACTTATGTGACTGAGTTTTGTCAACTTTATCAAAAAACATTCTTCATATTTTGCAGGAAACAGAAAGTGACAATTGAAATTAACAATGTCAAGACCAGTGTTACTGATTGGAATCAGTGGGTAAGTGTTACTGATTAAAATCAGTGGGCAGGTGTGACTGATCAGAATGAGTGGGTAGATGTTACTGATTGGAATCAGTGGGCAGGTGTGACTGATTGGAATGAGTGGATAGATTATACTGATTGGAATCAGTGGCCAGGTGTTACTGATTGGGATCATCATCAGTGGATAAGTGTTATTGATTGTGGAATCTGTCAGTGTTCAAGTCTTACTGATTGGAGTCAGTGGTAAGAGTTACTGATTGGAATCAGTGGGCAAATGTTACTAATTGGAATCAGTGGGTATGTGTGACTGATTGGAATGAGTGGGTAGATGTTACTGATTGGAATTAGTGGATAAGTGTTTGTGATTGTGGAATCTGTCAGTGGGCAAGTCTTACTGATTGGAATCAGTGGGCAAGTCTTACTGATTGGAATTGGTGGGTAAGTATTCTTGTAAGTATAATAAATATGCAGTGTACTTTAAATGGTTACATACACATATAAAATATGATTCAGATTTCATTCTGCTTATTTTGTAACTGGTAATTGAAAGAATCAAATCATAGACAAAAACACAAATTTAACCTTTAAGAGAAATGTAATGATTTTTACATAGGCTGTTATACAAGAATGATTTAACTTAATATGGTTTTCCCTCATTAGTTGGGGTACGTGCATGCTAACTACATTTTGTACACAAAGTACAGAGTTTAGACAGAATGATTGAAAATTCAGTGATTGCATATACATGTCTTGGATGGGTTTGTAATCGAAATGGCAGTAATGATGAGGTCCAGAATTGCTGATTTGTTTTTTGTCCTAGCCATAGTTTAGTGAAAATTATTGAAACTTTGCTGATTGTGTGTATATATCATTGGGCAGTGGGTGGGATTGATGTAAAAGAAAATCCCAGTAAAACATATAGTAATCATACTGCTTTATGGTATTTTTAATTTTGTAAAATATTGTTTTTAAAGGAAATAAAGATGTAATCTTCCTTTTGTTTTCTTTGATCTGTTATTGTCATAGATTTGGTAGACCAGTAAGTATAATGTTTTAATGTTTGGTCGTAGTGTTTCATGTGATATCTGGAATTGTGGTATGTGGAGGGGCATTATAATAAGGGAGCACTGTATCTGTGTTCATTTATTTCATTCACAGTTACAGTTACCTCATAAGCAATTAAAGATATTGACGATGTTTTCTTTTTCTACTTTAATACTGGATATATTTCATTGTCTTGTAAAACAAAATTTGATATTTTGATGAGTGGAAAAAATGTCATTGGTTTTATTGACTGAAGGTAATTCAGTTTGTATATATTACTCAACCTCACTATAAGTTAACTTCAGTAAGCTAAAAAAAAATAAGCATCACATGACATGATGGGAAATTTTGTATCGTCATATGTAATATATATAATATTATATTTTTAAAATGTGAAAATTTAGCAATTAAAATATGCTACTAATAATTTTCTATATTTCACACTTTAATACAGAATACGGCTTTATGTAAAGAGCTGATGATGTATTGTTCATACAGTGTGAGCACCTCTACCCTTAATTTCATTCTCATCAATAGGAAACATCATGGATATACCTTAGATGAAAATACGTTGGTTTTGTTACAGATCAGATTATCATCAGTGCAGTTTGCAAGAAAAGCATTGGAACATATGTCTGTTTGTCTGTCTCTGTTTCTCTCTCTCTCTATATATATATATATATATATATATATATATATATATATATATATATATATATATATATATATATATATTGTCCAATTTCCAAATAAATTTACTAATTGTCAATTTCTTCACACAGTACCACAAATAGCGGAAAGACAACTCTTGCTAAACAGCTCGTGCGGAAAATACCAGGCTGTCACATCATACACCAGGACCATTACTTTTTGGTAAATAATTCACGTTACACTTTTATAGCCAGGTGTTGTTTGACATGCTGATTCAATAGAATATATCTTTTTGGCGTAGCATGTAAATATAGTCTTTGCTAAGAAAATCAATAATTTTACTTCATGACATCATTGGCATGTAGGACACACATACTTGGCCCATGCATAGCTCCTGAGTTGTGAACCTCAACCATGACAGGTGATAGTAGAAAACATTATTGTAAAGAATATTGACTTTCACCCTTTGAGTCTCAGTTTGTTGATATGGATTTTGAAAAGCTTCTTGATGTACTATCAAAGAAACTTTTGGTCTTGTTTTCACAAGAATGTGGTTTATAGTAAATTTTGACCCATTATTTTAAGAATTTCTTTTTTGGTCAGCACTATATAGCCAGGATCTACATAGGTCTCATATGCCATTACCAGGGTTTGAAACTTAACTTTTTTATTTCCTAGTCAAGCAGACTAACAGGACAAAAGACATACTTGTCCGCAGCAAAATTCATTCGTCCGTAAATTGGAACATCCAACTACAAATGAGCTTAGTTTTTCATCCCCTGTTTTTGAATCTCTTTGTAGATGCTGCAAAACATTTTATTTATGTCGGGGTTAAAGTTAAGCCATGGCCGACTGCTTTTCCACTTGTCTAGAAAAGTTCAGTTCCTACTTTCTTTTTCATACTGTTTGTCGCGTTCCCTTTTGTCCTCATTATTGTCAGTCTTCTGTCGTTTGCTCGGATTTTCCACACCTTGAACAAATCGCCACAATGTTCTGTTTGCTTTTTTTTTTGTTTAACTATGATCCTAGTCAGTGCTACAATAACGTTTTGTGCACCATTTGTAATGCTTAATATAAAGCGCCTAGGTGATCTGGATTTACTTACTGGAGTTATAGCAAATTAAATAACTAAAAATAGCAAACTTTAAAATAATTACATGCATTCAGTTTTTATTAGTCAGGCGGACTTGTATTGGAATATATTTATTAGTCTGTGAGGAAAACTATTAATTGCAGACTAACGGACATACGTTAGTTTCGAACCCTGCATTACAGACAAACATACATAGGTCTGATGTGCCATTACTCACACACACACACACACACACATAGGCCTGATATGCCATTACATACATATCTACGTAGGTCTGATATGCCATTACATACATATCTACGTAGGTCTGATATGCCATTACATACATATCTACATTGGTCTGATATGCCATTACATACATATCTACATTGGTCTGATATGCCATTACATACATATATACATAGGTCTGATATGCCATTACATACATATATACATAGGTCTGATATGCCATTACATACATGCATAGGTCTGATATGCCATTGCATACATACATACATACATACATACATACATACATACATACATACATACATACATACATACATACATACATACATAGGTCTGATATGCCATTACATACATATCTACGTAGGTCTGATATGCCATTACATACATATCTACATTGGTCTGATATGCCATTACATACATATCTACGTAGGTCTGATATGCCATTATATACATATCTACATAGGTATGATATGCCATTACATACATATCTATGTAGGTCTGATATGCCATTACATACATATCTATATGCCATTACATACATACATACATACATACATACATACATACATACATACATACATACATACATACATAGGTCTGATATGCCATTACATACATATATACATTGGTCTGATATGCCATTACATACATAGGTCTGATATGCCATTACATACATAGGTCTGATGTGCCATTACATACATAGGTCTGATATGCCATTACATACATACATATCTACATAGGTCTGAGGAATGCAATAATAAGAGAGTTTGAATCTACATATCTTAAGGTGTTTATATTTTAAATGTTAGTTTTATTTTATAAACTTTTTAGATAATTTAGTATCTTTACTTTTTATCTTGCAGTACTATGTTTACATATATCTGGAAGAATTTTTTCTTTACGCTACTTCTATTTTTAATATTTAATTTATTTAACTTTTTGTTTTCAATCAACATGCTGATATGCCATTAAACAACATACAAAACTTCTCAACAGAATTGACATAAAAAACTATATTGAATCCATTTTCTGCCCCTGTTTTTATGGTGGAATAAATTCTTGTAAATATCATAACTCGTGTCTCATTGTATTATTAAATCATCCTATTCTGCATTAAATATGCATATAAGTTTCTTTTATATACCTAAACACGACCTTCAAGCATGGTCTGATATGGGGAATTTAAGACAAAATGCTACATTTGAGCAACTTGAAACCAGAAATAAGATCTAAGTGCAGGCTTGTTCAGACAAGGCATTTACTCTGATTAATTTTTAAATTTTTTGGGGGGGGTTTCATATTAAATTATGTGATCACATTTGCACTAATCACTAAAGATTAATGCTTGAATTTTGCTGGCTGTATATCATTGTCATTGTTTTACCTGCTGCACGGTAGCTGCTATCACTATGCGTGAGCAATTTTACCCACATTTCTAGAGTGTGCTATATTATTTCATTCATTATTATATTTTAAAAGTTCTGAGAAAAATAACAATTCAGATATTTTGAAAACAATGTTATCCATTCATTTCTCTCTTTCTGTTTTTTAAATTGCCCTGGGAACATGAATTTTTCTAAGAGACACTGACACTGAAGGAGGCATTGAAACTATATGTAAATAAAGACTGTGTGGAGTAAACATTAAAAATAACTATTTTTATGTTACCATTTTTTTTTTTAAAGCATGCTGTAAATATTAGGATAAGTACATATATATTATTTGTTTTATACATAAAAGACAGGATTTTCTTCATTTCCATCATGATACCATTTGCTACATTTTATTCACTCACTAATGCACCATAATTCCATACATGTAATATTTCAATGAATCACACTTTCTAGATAGAAATAACATTTGCAACCAGCATATTTTTTTCATTAAATTTTGTTAACTGGGTCTTTCTTCATATAGTAACAATATTAATTCTTGTTTAAAAAAAGCATTAACTGGGCAAACAACAAAGGATCGTCTGCAGTTACATCAGCCTGCATGGAAGAAATGTGTCATCTGCATTATAAACAGATTGATCAAAGAAAGCTTTAAAAGCTCAATGGATATAGCATCATTTTACCAAATTGTCCCTCTAGGTTTTATTCCACAAAGTACCCTAATTTTTTTCCTCTTTCTTTGTAAAAAATTACTATCCATAAAATCAACTGCTTTCAATTTACAGGCTTCACGTAAAATTAGTAACTGTTAAGTTTTCAAAACCAACAAAAATTAATAAGAGAGGGACCAAATATCTTTGCAACAGAAAATTATTGTGGTGGAACCATTGTTGTGAAATGATTATTATTCCATAGTGTCATGTAATTTTTTTATACATAGTTGTTTACGCTAAATTATTTCATACTTAATGTTTTATCACATATTTTTAATCACTCCAAAAAAATAAAGAAAAGCTAGTTTTGGACTGACATAAAATTTTATTTGCCTTCTAAATCAATGATTTTTCTAGCAATTACTGAAATTACAAATTACCCAATTTGTTTCCATACTTTGGAAAACATGTCCCAAGGTCAGGATGGAATCTAAAGTAACTGAATTGATTTATGTTTTTTTTAATTGAAAAGGATAATGGATTATTCCTGGGGGAACCAGCAAACCTCCCCCCCCCCCAAAAAAAAACAAGTTTGTTCAATCTATTTATCTAAATACTTCATATTTATTATAATTGCATATTGTCTTTAATTCATTAAATGATAACCTTGTAACCTGATACACTCACTGATTTTAACAGAAAATCATAAATATAATAACATTTACAGATGAAAATCTTTTATTCAAAAGACATCCTGCTTGGATACAAGTACCACTACTATTAAAAATACTACTACTATTAATAATAATAACGGCATTAATAATACTAAAAGAATATCCATCTACCTATTTTTTTCAAGTTAAACAAACACGGGGGAGGGGGAGGAGGGTTCAGAACTAAACATGAAACATATCAAGCATACAATCTATTCTATTCAGACCAAATCTATTCTGAAATAAAACAAAATTTGGATATAACATATCATAATGGATGATACAAGAATTTATATTATATAAAACAAGAATTATGAAAATTAATACATAATAAACCAGTTTGTTTCGTTTTAGATACTGTTCATAAAATTAGTTTCTGGCTCCATCCCTACAATAACTGATTATATGGAATTCACAGCCTCTGTGTATCATTATTGATTAAATATGACTGCCAAAGTTAATACTTGCAAATGTATGAAAAGCACCCAACAAATGAGACCTTATGTCAGATATGACAATTTGGTGAATGGTCTAAAACACTTCAAATGCTGCCATAAAAGACCCACAATCAATTCAACTTCAAATTCCAACGACATAAAGATCTCACAGACATTGTTTTGTACGTAAAATACCGTATGGGCATCAAAATCATCTTAATGTCCCAATGTGTGCCATTATCCAGTCATTTGCAGTGTTTTTTTTATTATTATAAAGTCACAGTAGATGTTGCAAATTCCATTTGGAAATCAACTTCATTAAAATCTTTTGAAGAACATATTATAAATCACTTTTACAAAATGTATGTGAGCTTAGTAAAATAGCCATATCATAACTTTGATGTTTCTTCTTCCTTATCCGATGATGACTATTTCCACTTTTATTGGCTTGACAATGAATCAATCCCAGTAACCAAATTAAATCCTGATTCAAACGTGCTGAATAAGCACAAATTGTACTTCAAGATGGATGCATCCACTTGGACACTGAATGAATTCCCAAGGATATCAGTTGATTACCTGTGACATTACAATGGGCATTTGTCAAGTCAAACAGGTTCCAAAGTATACAAATGAGCATCTCACAGAGGAGCAGTATGAGGTTATGGCATGCATGGATTTTCCAGGTCTGTTGCATGTAAAAATCCATTCTCGCCACTCCAGATATAAAGTCCATTTATTAAAACTAAGATTTGTTCCCAACGATTTTCCAGTATTAAAGTTTATGTCTATTGATTTTGTAGTCATAAGGTCCAAGTCATTGTGAATGAATGAAGCAACATAGTTTCCTTAAAATAATGTTCTTGTTCACAGACTATGTTGATTGCTTGCTAGATAATTCGAGGTTTTATGGGCTTTCACTGACTGAAAGAAACAAAATAGTTTCTGCAGAATATTAATTCTACTTAACATGGAACAAAACTTGGTGGATAATTTGCAAAATTCTAATGATTTTGGCATCCAAAGGTCAAGGTAGATTATAATTGAAAGAAGAAAACTATTGTAGTACATAATTGATTCTGGGATTAAAGAGTCAAAGGTCAGGGTTATGGCTCATTGAAAATGGGTTCTATATAATAACGTTCATTCTAGAGTGTGTTCCGCAGCCAAACTTAAAGGATGGCTTGCATTTAGGATAATAAAGTAAATTATAGATTTTAGAGCTCTATAGAGGCCATAGTATTAGTCACATATGTCTAATAAGACAATAGTGACCTTTGCTTAGTAACTTAAGTTCAAGACTGCATACCCTGACCAAAGGTCCAAAAGGTTCTTTATTGCAGGTGCCGGGGCCTTGAGTGTCCGAGTGGTCTAAAGCACTGTCCGTTACGGATCACTGCCATCTCACCTCTGTCTGCATGGGTTCGAATCTAGGATTCGGACAATGTGGGTATGTGTGAAAGCTTGCCAATAGCTTCTCGTAGGTTGGTGGTTCTTTATGGTGTTTTCCGGGTTCTTCCGCAACCATTAATACTGGCCGCCATGTATAGCGTATATTGTGCTGAAAAATGGCGTTAAACCATAAAAAAAACAAAAAAACATTGTAGCTGCAACAAATCTTCATTTATTTTTATTTACTAGATTGTATTTTTGTTTATTTCTTCATTTGTGTTATTACTTGCATGCATGTTTGCTCATTTACTGGCCGTATGATACTTAATTCTATTTTAACTTTTGTACGTGTTTACTTATGACATTAACATTCTTTCTTACCGTATCAATCAGTTGGTTAATTATTTCAGATTCCCGGGGATGAGCGATTAGAGTATGTGCCGGAGGTGAATCATCACAACTGGGAAGGTATCTGTCAGTTGATTTTATTTGAAAGTATCCTGAAGTAATGTGTACACCTCACTGTGTTAATGTGTTGCATTTGTGTATAAAATTTAACCTTATTCAAACCTGCTCAAGTGGTTAACGCTAAATGTAGGTGGTTTGTTTATAAAAGTCAGGTACACTATTTTAAATAAAGTATCATATCAATATCATCTTATAAAGGACATGGTTTTGTTTCTCAGACATTAATTTTTTTAACTATATGATATGGTCAGAAGGGGTTTCACTTTAGATCTATCACTAAACTGCAGCCATGATAGGGAGGTGAAAACTAAGGAAAATTTGCACACCAGTCTTTGAATTTTAGCTCTTCTGATCACTGCACTTTGCAGACCTGCCAACCGTTACAATTTTGACATAAGTCTTATGAAAATAACTGCAAAAATATGAACTTACAGAATTAAAGTAAAAACTATGGAAATATGATTAAATTTGGGTAGTTGGCTCATCCGTGTTTGATTTGGATCTGGGTTTATGGTAGATTTAGTGGAAATGGTCAAGGAACCAGGCTAACTTGACTGGAGATGGTTTAAACTGCAATTTTTTGTTTATGCAAACTGTCTTCATGATCAAACTGTTGTTTATAGAATTTTGAAGAAATTGGCATCATTGAAGTAATACAAGCTCAAGACAAAAGGGAAAATAATTCTCTTGAAAATTTTGAATAGTCAGTACAAAAGAATAAAAAGGAAATGTTAGATTCTTGAGGAAAGAAGCAGAGAACGGCAACAATTACATTTTATTGGACATCACATACTGATTTGAATATCATCTTTAGTGCTGTCTTGAATGCACAAACACATGGTACTTGCAGTGGATAGTTTGAAACTAAAATCTGTGGCAGGTGATAATTTAAAACTAACATCTGAGCCAGGGGACAGTTTAAAACTAAGATCTCTGGCAGGGGATAGTTTAAAACTAAAATCTGTGTCCGCACTATTGCTTAATATTTCTTGCTTTTAATCCCTGTTGTGCTTAACCCACCACTCTTACACACACATCTCTTTCAGAATCCCAAGACAGTATATTTATTCAACAACAATCACTATCATGCACCTTGTTTTGAAGTCTTTGTTGGAAATATTGTATGACAATACATGGTTATGTACAAACTCTGGTCAGGGTACTATTTGACAAAAAAATCATTATTTTCTAGCTTATTCAGCTCTTGATATGGACAGAATGACAGTTGATGTGAAGGGTAGAAAGAAGTTGCTGGAAAAATCAAATGGTTCAGGACCTGTTATTCTGCTTGTGGAGGGTTTCAATTTCTATGGGTATCAGTAAGTGTCTGCATGTTAAACTTGAACACTTTTTTATTTTAAAAAATATTGTAATTGGATCGCTGTCTGTGTAATTTTAACTACTATTACCTATATATATATATATATATATATATATATATATATATATATATATATATATATATATATATATATATATATATATATATATATATATATATATATATATATATATTGTCCATATGATTGTCCTATTGAAGGAAGGTGTGTCAAATTGTGCATGAGATTTTTTTAATTATGACCCTTAAGTCTTGGCCCAGCATTATAAGGGAGAAGTAATATATAATAAAAAGCGATTGGATTTGCAATGGCAAAACACTTAAATGGATTTAGTTTAGCTCACCCGGCCAGATCATGTGTGCTTAATACTATGGTCCTTCATGATTATTTTCATTTTTAAAAAATCCAGATGGTCTAAAGAAACTGGAATACAAGAGAGACTGGGCTTGAATGAGCCTTAGAATAAGTCAGCCTCCATGGGGTTGAATTTTTCTCTAAGTTCAAAAATGTAAAATTAATATTTTCTGCCTCTCTATCCATTCATCTTTCTGTCCATTACACTCTTTCCATGACAAAAGAACCATACATGGTGAAATTTCATTATTCTTGGTTTGACTTTCCTCAATTGTGACATCATAGTGCTGACAATAGTTATAATTTTTATATATTTTTTGACATATGTTCCAAAGTGACTTTGAACAGGGATATTATTTGTACTGTGTTGTAAGATTTGCTAACCTATATGGTGCTTAAATTTATGTAAGAAATAATACTTTAAAGGGAAATTTTTTTTGCATGAAAATTAAGTATACTTTTTAGGATGGCATTCAGAATAATATTTCCCAGGAGAAAATCCCTAAGGGCAAGAATTATTTGCTTAAGTGATTTAGCTTTTCATGCCGTGAAAGTGTAGATAAAGTTATAGGCTGGAGATCTCAATGACTTTCAAACTTTGACCAAATGGAATAAAGATGTTACCATGAACCAATACTAACTGCATGATTGAATATCCTTTGCAATATCTATATTTATAGTGTAGGGTCTACAAAATGTTGGGAAGGTACCTGTACTGCATGTGAAATTGGTGTGAACATCCACACATATAAAAGCATATGTGCACATTCATTGACTCTCAACAGTTTTCTTTTTTTCCTAAGTCCTAGTATATGTTTTTTTTTGCAAACTTTATAAATGCTGAAAATCCCAGGAATCAAGAATCTTGGTGAAGGGGATACTTCTTGATGATTACTACACTATGACTAAGTCTGTTAATGGTCGATCATCCAACAAGATGATTTTACATATTTCTATTAGTACCAGACCCATACAAAATGTGACATTACATTTCACATTCTATATTTATAGTTAGATAGATAGATAGATACAGTTGAGCCTCGTTAATCCAGACTCCGTTTATCTGGAAACCTCGCTATCCGGACATAATTCAATGGAAACGGAATTCCTGAACACAATTTGCTCAGTTAATCAAGAAATTCGCATTCCGGATCCGGAAATCAAAATCGTGGACCAGAGTGTAAAATTACATTAAAACTTGTCTCGATAATCCAGAAATAATGTGTCCAAAAATAAGAAAATTCGAAAAATCATATATGAAAATACAGTCAATAGAATAATACATAAAAAACAATAGTGAAGCCCTTGAGAATCTATGGCCACTATCAATAACTAAGTAGCATGACCATATTGTAACCAGCGATTGTATAAACAAATGTTTTAGCTAGTTGCTGTTGGGGGTGTTAATAATTAAATAAACTCACTAGGATCAAATCGTCCACGCTTTTTGACATAACATATGGTAAATAAATTAAAAGTGTCATTAAGCCTCTTTGTTGTTTATCAATTGTATGTAACAATCACAGTTTATTAATGGCTGCACAAATACATTGGACATATTTAAGCTGTGGATAGTATAGGGCTTCATTTCCGAATTAAATTTGGGACATCAGTCATTAGCAACTGTAACAGCTTTAAAATACAACTTATAAAAATGACTGCATTTTTTTAGTTTACCATAATGCATTTAACTGCGAGATAACAGTTTGTTTACGTTGTACTTTTTACATATATTATGGCGACACTTCTTACTTTCAATGTTAAATTTAAATAAGTATGCATTATGTAAGCTACTTCTAAGTACATATATACGATGTGATGATATCATAAAATAAAAGATGTGCATGATTCAATTATCCGGAAAACTTGTTATTCCGGACATATTCACTGGGAACGAATATATATATACCTAAATTCATAAAACCTGATGCATTTTGATGAGTACTGCACCCCCACTACGTGGTAGGTCACTGTGACCCATATTTCATGCTACACCAACTTTGCATCAAATTCATGCTTTTACTGTTCCTGCTTGAATCATTAAAACTTGACAAGTGTTTACATCTTTTGGCATCAATACTGAAAATGGCCACTGTGACATGTATTTCACATTTTACTGGCTTTGGTTAAGTTTTTGCATTTAAGTGTATGTGATTGTATTATTTTTGATTTTTAACAGTGCTTTAACAATTTTTCCATCTTATAGCTATAATGTCTGCAGTGTGGCAGCTTATTGTGATGTTTAGCACTGAGGTTATTATGCTGCAGACATGTAGCATGATGCCTCACCCAGTCCCATTATCCTGACACCGGGCTGACTGGTCCTCTAGTCCTAACACTAACCTCTTAATGCAGAGTGCCTAGCGAGGCAGCTGTTTGTACCATTTTTATAAGTCTTTGGTATGACTCCGGCTGGATGCTCAAATCACTAGGCCACAGAAGCTGTGCATTTAAGTGGTGACCTCATAGTTTTTGGGCATGCTTTGTACTACATATTGTCATATTTAGAATCATGAAACTTGGTGAGGGAGTGTATTTTGTTTGCATTACTTTTTTATTTCTGTAGTTGATCATTGTGGCCCATATTGTAATGGCTAATGAAGGTAATTATAAACTGTGTTGGTGCTGCTGGCTGTTCAAAACTGACTTTAACCTGAAAAAAATTCGTTTTTAGAGGTAGACAAGGCAGTTTTTAAGATCAATGATTTTTTTAAAAATAATATAAAAGACATCATTCTGTGTTTTTTTTATCAACTTATTAGAGAATGGCCTTTTAAATTGTTTGATGTCTTATGCCCTGTGTAATTGCAGAGCATGGAAATGAAGCTCATCAGATGGATACTTTTTTTTCTCCACATGATAGATGCTAAAATACATGTTAACTGTCTTTGATGTTGTGAGTAGATATAAAGAAGCAGCGCCATTATTAACTAAAACAGCTGCTGAAGTTGTTTTTGCTTTTGAACAAATTTATCAATGAAGTCCCTTTCGATGGTCACAATTACTACAAGTTGATCCTGGCAAAGAATTTCTTGGTGTAGTATCATCTCTAATGAAAAAACATGTCAAAATCAGCCAAGGACATACCTCAATTCATTGCGATCAGGTAATCGTTGAATGATTTAATCAAACACTGGCTGAGCGGTTATTTAGATATCAGTATGCAAAGGAAATAGTTTACAAAGATATTCGATCTCGTGAATTGGTTACAAGACTAACAAGAGTGATAGCTGCATTAAATAATAAGGTTACTCATGCAAGTTCTGTGAATCCTATCAATGCAATCACAAAAGAACATTCATCAATACAACATGATTTTTCAAAACAGCCAGTATTAAGTAATATGACTGTAAGATATTTGTATAAACCCGGTAAACTTGAAGGTTTAAGAAAAGAGTGACTGATCCTATTTGGAATGTAACAACACATACAATTTCAAGTGTGGTAAGATCTATGGGTACACTGGCAATATACATATTAGATTCAACTGCTCCTCAACGATTTGTATGTGAACAATTACAAGTAATTCCCGAAGATACATAATTACCACCGTCTTTACTTAACTATCTCCTCGATGTCGATTACACTCAAGATAGGTCAGTATTACATTTTCACGAGTGTGACCAAGACTACTATTATTTCTATTTACAATAGGTTGTCTTGGATCACTATTTGAATATTGCCACACCATTACTGCATTACAGCTCGCACAATTATTATTCTGTCGTTTAAATGTCATGATCAGTTCAGTGTCAAGATCAAAGTTGCATTTATTTTTTTGGTCACATTGTTTAAAACTGGATATTTTTTTACATATATCATTGCTAATAACATAGTTATTGGTGCCAGCAGTTTTTGTAAAGTTTATAATAATCCTTTGCAACTGAGATATGGCAATGACATGTACATACCTTCCTTTTCACATGGTATTGTCATGTAAATGCTAAACTTTATCACATGGTAGTGTCATGTAAATGCTAAACTTTATCACATGGCAGTGACATATAATATAGCTACCAAGCTTCCTGTATCATATAGCAGTAACATGTAAATACCTTTTACAGTCCTGTTGCTGCATTGATGGATAAGAAGTACTTTTTAAAGGTTTCCAGAGATGTGTGCCTGGAAAGAAGGAGGTAGGTTAGCATGTTAAATATTATATTTTCACACAGTTAATGAAATCCATGTAACCTCTGCCCAGGATTCAAATGGTATTTGTTGATGGGAATTCAGTAAATGTAACTTTATTTTATTTACCAGAAATAATACTGGATGTGTTCTGGGAATGTGATGTGATAAACAGCGTATGGAATGATGTGTCCCGCTTGATTCAGAATAAAGTGAACATAGACACTGTGCCAAGTGCAAAGACTATAATATTGGGAGCATGTTTTGTTTGATTAAGATTTTTAACGTAGCTTTAACAATTTTTCAGTCATATCACTACGATGTCAGCATTGAGGCAATTTTTAGTGATGTCTTGTACTGGGGCATAGTGCTGCAAACATGTAGCATGATGTCCCACCCAGTCACATTATCCTGACACCTAGCCAACCAGCCCTAACACTAACCTCTTAATGCTGAGTGCCAAGCGAGGCAGCTGTTAGTACCATTATTGTAAGTCTTGGGTATGACTCGGCTGAGGATCGAACCCACGACCTCCTGTTTCCACAGTGGACACACTAACTACTAGGCCACCGGAGCAGTTAATATTGGGAGTTAGTGCAAACATAATAAATGAGCAACCATCATACTTTTGTTTTATCTGGCCAGATATTACATCAGTAAAATAAAAAACATTGTGCCCAGATTATAGGTGTTGAAAGTTTTTCGGAAAGACCAAAATAATTTGGAAAAATATATTGCAATTAAATTACAAAGGCAAGAAACATTTAATGATGATATGGGAACAATGGGACTGGTAACTAAGAAAAAGTAGTGTTATAATTCACATGCATGTTTTATATCATGATTCACTTTATAGTGTATAATCTGTTTGCAATACATAATGTCCACTCATGTTTGATCAACTGAATCACAATTTCATCCTATAGTGATCTTGTACACATACCCATGTTACTATTCATATTTGTGGAGTTGGAATTTATCATGTAACATAGTAATCCTGTACACATACCGTTGTTACTATGAGTATTTGTGGAGTTTGAATTTATCATGTAATGTAGTGATCTTGTACACATTCATGTTACCTTGAATATTTGTGGAGTTTGAATTTATCATGTAACGTAGTGATCTTGTACACATACCCATGTTACTATTAGTATTCATAGAGTTGGAATTTATCATGTAATGTAGTGATCTTGTACACATCCATGTTACAATGAGTATTCATAGAGATGGAATTTATCATATAAAATTATTATCTTCTACACATACCCATGCAGGGCTTGAATTTAACTCAAATTTCTTGGTAGCCAGAAGGACTAGTGTACTGATAAATTTACTAGTCCTGCCAAACATTTACTAGTCCTGTCCACAAAACTATGTCACACACTTGTATTGAGATAAACAACAATTTTCTTTCATAAATAGCAGTATCATATGAAATGCAGAGGTACAGAAGTATAAATCTTACTTCAAATCATCAATCAGTCAATTAATATTTCTTGTTTTCTCAAGATAATCAGGATCCAATTCCAGAAAGGGATCCAAATGTCCTTTTTCGTCCTCCACCTGCACTCTGTGTCCATATGGGGTTTGTTCTGGTCTTCTTACCCGTCTTGTTGAAACATTCCACAAACGTATTGCTGGTGACGGATCATTTGTTGGAATGTCATTTGTGTGGAAGATTATAAAGAGTAGGTCGGACAGAACCCAAGGTCTCAAACAAAACCTACAGACAATCTACACCATTTTTATATCCAGTTCAATTTTAAAGTTCGAACAACCTGCAACAAAACTGGATGTTTTCTCTGTGTTTGTTTTTGCGAATTCCATACACCAGTTACACTGCATAACATTCTTGTTCTCATCATAATTCAGCCATTCCCTGTCTTTTGTCCACGTCTTCTGAAACGTCTGATTACGCTTTTCCCAATCATAAGAATTGTCCCTCTCTTTTATTTCATTTTCATTCAGCTTTTGCTTTTTCTGGAGGCTGAACACCTTATTTAAAACGCCACATTTTGCCTGTCTTATATAGCAGGAATTGTGCCTCTTTTTGAAATACGAGATGTTACAGTATAGCTAACACGAATTATTTAAAGTAAGAAAAGGAATGGCAGTGTCCATTATATAAGAAAGTCCGAGCAAGACATGCGTTTCAAAACACATGTCTTTGCCCCCCCTCCCCATAAGTAAATGGTCTCTCCCTAATGAAGTCTTGACTTCTGCAGCATCAAAGCAGTGGCTATTGTAAACACTGTTATTAAATATTAACATCAAAAGATAATGTTAGTTTCACCTTGGAAAATGTGTGTTTCCATCAAACGAAACCATCTGACTCGGCGCGTTGCATTCAACAGTGCCAATTACGGTCTCATCATTAATAGCGTAAATTTAGTAGGTGCTCCTAATTAATCGGACCACAATGTATTGTTGAAATTAATAATAAGCGGAAATTTTTCAAATCTTAGATGCCCATGCTGAGAGATTTTAATTCCCAACAAATGTACGGCATTCTGCTTGGATATCTCCACGTGTACTCAATTATTTGTTCAGTCTTGTATGGGAAAAATATTGTTTTAAAAAAAGTTTTATTGACACAGAAAAAGTAGTTGTATGGAAATGATGTGTCAATAATTGTGATCATAATAAATTGATCAAATTCTTATAATTATTTCGATGCAAACGTAAATTATGCAGTTTCCCTTTTGTGACTGTAGCGCATTTGGCTAGCAAGCAAAAAAAAAAAAGGAAACAAACAAGCGAGCATGCAAACTAATTTATTGGAATAGTCGATACCATGTGTTCTAGTTTTGTAGATTGTTAATGTGGTCATGTGAATAAAGTGTGAAATTTTTCATTTAATTCGCTGTCAGATTAATTAGGATATAAATTACCAAACTTCCGTTGTTTGTTAATGACGGGACCGTGATTGGCGCTGTTAAGCGAAATGCACAAAATCAGATGGCTTCTTGTAATAGAAACACATGTCTGAGGCAGAAATTGACTTCATCTTCTCATGCTAATATTTTATGACTGTATTTACAATGGTCACTGCACTGATTCTACTGAATATATGCTGAAGTCACGTCTTTATAAGGGTATTGAGTAAACAAATGTTGACTGTTGATAAACAAAACTTACTAGCCCATCGGACTAATAACATTATGATAGTTACTAGCCCGACAGGAAATCTACTGGCCTCGGGCTAGCGGACTACCGTTAATTTCAAGCCCTGCCATGTTACTATTTGTATTTGTAGAGTTGGAATTTATCATGTATCATAGTGATCTTGTACACATCCATGTTACTGTGTGTATTCGTAGAGTTGGAATATATCATGTAAAATTATTATCTTGTATACATACCCATGTTACTAGGAGTATTCATACAGTTTGAATTTATCTTGTAATGTAGTGATCTTGTACACATACCCATGTTACTATGATTATTTTTAGAGTTTAAATTTCATCAAGTTCATTCATCGGCTTCTGTAATGATTCACTGCTGACATGCTAGGTATAGTGTTACATGTTTAGGGTATTTTAAACAGTGCCAAGAAAAACATTGATAGTCAACAAGCTTTGTAAAATTTAACAAATAATTTATTTCCCTAGAAAAACAAGGTAAGAATGAGAAAAAGAACTTGTGGTTGTAAGAATCAAATTAAAAAATAATGCGAGAATAATCCAAGAATTTACAAATAAAATACCTTATAATAAAACACAATTTTTCAGAATATACATGTACGTGGCGGCCTATATTAATGGCAGAGGAAGAACCCAGGAATATCCCCAGAAAGAACCACCGACCTGCGAGAAGCTGTCAAGCTTTCTCGCATACCCACATTGGTTGAATCTGAAACTTGAACCCATGTAGACAGAGGTGAGATGGCAGTGATTCATAATGGAGAGTGCTTTAGACCAATCTGCCACTCTGGGCCCCATAAAACGTTTTAATGAAATATGAAATAGAGTTTGAATCCTGATGAAATCCAAAATGGAAGTCGATGACGTATACTGTGGTCAGTGTATTATTGATATGTCAACAGTTCTTTGTTGAATCACAGAAATTAATATTCCAGTGTTTGAATTCTATAAATTTTGATAGCCATCTTTGTCCAATAATTGATTTTGAGCACAAGTATTTCCAGGGTAAAATAATCTTAAAATCCAAATAATTAAAAAATTAAACTCAAACTGGTCACAACAAAAAGCACCTGAACATCTCCAGGGTTAAAGCAAGACTTAAATCATTTTCTCAATACATCAATATTAAATTTGGCTACTGCACAGAACAGATAAGGGTAAACCTTCGGGTAAAACCAGAGTTTCGAAATAATTGCTACATGTTATTTGTCACATGTATGCCTTGATTTCACCCTAAGAAGAATTTTTAAAATATTGTAAAAAAGTTGTTTACTTCAATTCATGAATTAAGGTCAGGATAAGTTACAAAGTTTATATTATTAGGTTTACAAAAAACAACTGAATTTCTGGAAAATATCAAATTCATTAAAAACATTTTACATAACAATAGCATGTAATGGAATAATTTTTTTTTTTTACAAAATAGCCAACAAACAATTAAATTAAATCAAATATAAATTAAATCAAATATACATAACAATAGTGTCAGGATTCTTTTTACTAGGATTACCATTCTGTATGAATTTATTTCCACATCCAGAATTTTCTCTTGGTCCAGATCCATTGAATTCAAATAGATTGGATCCTTTAAAAATTTTCTGGAGTATTGACATGGTTTGATTTACTGCCATTTTCTTTGTTTGCAGAACTATTATGTTTTTTTAAATACCATATTTTACAACATCAATTACAATGACACTTCACCAAAAGCAATCAAGCACTTAGATTAACAACATCCATGATGAATAAATCCTAGATGAATGAATAATCACTTGATATTCACTGCAAGCTTCAGGAATTATTACAATATGAACAAAGGTTACCATCGTCAAACTAAAACGGCAATATGTTCAGAGTGATTACTCGCGATTACATTATGTGTAACTAGTAGCATTTATATTATAACAGTTTCATTGTTGCAATGAAAAGTCATTTATTTTTGGCATAAGTAAGCCCTATATCATAACTTTATACTTTGAAAACGATGCATACACATTTCTTCTGCCTACAGAAAAATATTGCATAAAAGACCTATTTAATTAAAAGTTTCAATTTTTAATACTCATTTCAAAATTCCTGTATTTAAGTTATAGCATGTCTCGTTAACCAGACTTTGCAATTAAAGTTTCTTCTCATACTACATTATCCAATCATAATACCTGAGGAGAACTACTACATGTACTAGCTTGCAAATCCAGCCCTCCCTTATTCTGCTTTTAGCTAAACAGAGCTAAAAGTTGTCTGCCAACCTAGATGGTGTTCAGGCAGAGTGATCTTCCATAAGATTTTAGGATTGGTGGCAATACCAATAAACCTGCCAGTTACTACTTCTGTTCATGCCAAGAAGTATGCTCTCATTATGACAGACCTTGCAGAAGCCAGAATCTAGGTGGAAGATATACCATCACAAGTTGGAAGAGTTTTTCATTCTAAGGAAAGTATACTCCATCTATATTTACAAATGTTTCTCTTCCTGTGCTGACAGAGCTCTGCCTTTACAGATATATACCTCCATGGGGCCAACCATTGGTGGACCTTTTTGTGACAAGGTTGAATACCAAACCAATCTTGCAATGGAAACTCCATCGGAATTTTTGATTTTCCCTGATTTAATAAACAAACAGTGGCCACAGTTGTCTCATTTCTGAGCAGAGCAACTGAACCAGCACATCCAGATTATATTAAACAGGCCATCAGAAATAAATATTTATCACATTTATTCATGGCAAGAATCACTTCAACAAGAAGGCCTTCTACTCTGAAAACATACAATGGCAGCTAGTACATTTTAAAATTCAATCAGAGTATGATAAAAGGTTACCACTCCACAATTGCTGACACCTTTCATCACCAAGGAAAAGAGAATATGGGACATAATGAGGATTTATCTTACTTTCTCTCTGTTTGATTATACTCAGCCAAAAATAAACATTAGCCCAGTGCCCAAAGGGGAACCTGTCTTGAGTATTAACCTGGATGAATAAGACAGTTTTGAACCACTGTTAAGTTTGCTCTTGCAGTCAAATTAGGTGATCTTTAAAAAAAAAAAGCTGAATTTTAAGAGCACTGTGTCCTTGTGTGTTAAGTTCAGTGGGCAATTAACTCCATGTTGCTGGGCCCTAGTATGCAATAGAACATTGTCCATATGACTTCATTTTCATAGTAGGAATAATGAGTGTAATATTATCAGAATGGGAGCATAAGTATCTTGATGGTTTGCACACATGGATGAGGTCGGATAAGTATATTGGACTAGAATCTGTCAGTGAAACATAATAAAGAGAAGAAATGTTTTGTTTGACTCGGGATCGAATGGGTAGCTAGTGTTAGGGTACAGAGCAGTGGGGAGGTGTGCTCTGAGTCCAGTCCTGAAAGTACTAATGAACACACAGGTGTTTTAGTGGCAGCAACTGAAAGATATTTGTGAATGGAGTTGATGTGTCTTAGCTCAAGATATGCAACCTTGCATATGTTCATGATATATTGGTGCAATGTAGAGTACTGTCGAAAGTAACACCTAGGTTTCATACTGACTGTGTGAATGTAATGTTGGTGTTGCTGATATTTATTGTGTGAGGTAAAGGATGTGAATGAGAAAGTCTTTGTGTTGTAATCAGAATGGCCTCAGTTTTATCATCATTCATCTGCAGCTTATTACATGTCATCCATGATTTCACATCAGAAATACATCTCTACAGCTTGGATGGTAGTGTCAACTTCAGCTGGGTGGCTAGATTTGTATATTTGGTTGTCATCAGCATAGAGTTGATGAGACACTGGATGATGATCTATGACACTTAAGAGCTGTTGAGCGTTCACAGTGAAGAGAACAGGTCCAACAACATACCCCTGTGGAACACTGTAACATAGATCAACTGGGCTGGAGTATTCCATTGGCAGACACAATGCATGTCCAGTTGACCAAGTTGGGCTTGAACCACAGTAAAGGTGTATCATGAATGCCAAATACATGCTGGAGACTAAAGTAATATATCATGTTCTATTGTGCAAAATGCTGAAGACAAATCATGGAGGTTGAGGACAATAATCTTTCTGCTATCCAAAGCTGAGAACATGTAATTAACTACTTTTAGAAGAGTAGTTTTACTACTGTTGTAAGGGCAATATGGAAACTGTACTAAAAAGACTCTTTGAATACAGATGAGATACATGTTGGGTTACAACAACTTTTTCTAAGATTTTTTTTTTATCTTTATAGGAGATTACAAACTGGGCGGTAGTTCTTTAAATCGTTATGGTCAAATGTTGGTTTCTTCAGCATGGGCTTTACAATGACAGATTTGAAAAATTATGGATATTCACCAGATGAGAGAGAGGTATTAATAACATCAGTTAGTGAAACCAATATTGGATCTAAACAAGCAAGCAGCAGTGATGTTGGAATTGGATCAAGTTCAAATGACTTTGGTGTACTCTTCATGGCGATTGTACATACTAAATCCATATAGACAGGTTCAAATGCTGCTAATGGTTGCCACTGAAATTCTGTATTGCAATTGTATGGTGATGATGAGTCAGTTGATATTGTGTTGTTAAGCTTATCGCTAATGGTTTGTACTTTGTCACAGAAGAAATTTTTAAACGAGTCAGGAAGGTCGACTGGAGAGAAGGTTGTTGGAAGTGGTGTACATTTGTTCCTTGACTTTAGCTTGTTAGTAATCAAAAGAGCTCTTTGCAGTTGGAACTTTCCGTGATCTTAGTACAGTGGAACCCCGCTATAACACGGTAGTTGGGAGTAATAGAATCCGACCATGTTATGAACCGAACCGTGTTATAAGCAACCATGTACAATACCAACACATTTTTGGATTTAATTGTTTAATTGGGGGGGGGGGTTACATAAAGACGGGTGCGAAAATGCATGGCGCAATTACCATTTTTGACCACTATATATTAATGAGAAAAACATTTGCTGTGGTAACAGAAATTGCAGATATAATATATTACTTTATTCAGAGAACCATGCATTGGTACATACACGTGTCTAATTTATATATACATGTATAATCTATTGCATGAAAAGAGTATCAACACCATGTACTCACCAGCGAATCTTGTAATATACATTGAATCCATAATACATATTTACATCGAAAATATCCACACAGATGTAAAATATTCAATAATTTTGTCACAGATCATTATGTGACTGAATTCAATGAAAAGAAAATAACAAAAATTACGTAACGGGTGTACGTAATGAATGATGAAATAGTACATGTCCGTAGATAAAATAATGGAAGCTAAAGTGTATTCTTATAATAACTACATGTACATCTTGGGATCTTTCTGTCTCTGAATTCAGTCATTGTAAATTTCAGCACATTTTCCCACCCAAGCTGCTAGTCAAAGTTCTTTGAACTTGCCACCCAGCTGTTGCGTCATGTTCTTTTGATGTACTCTAATAAATACAGCAGGCAGAACTGGCTGTATTTTAACCACTGAATTATGTCACTGTAAATATCAGCACAGCTAAAATGATAAATTAATCAACACTAACTTTGTCTCCCAGCTATTTGCATGCGTATGGAGGACTCCTGCATAGAGTGATTTTTGTGTCCCAGATCAAATATTTGCATTCAAATACGCGTAATTAAGCGTTTCCGAGACCTCTGTGTCGTATATATTTTATACTATTACATTTCTCATCTGTCAATAGTTATTATTTTTTAAAAATCTCAGATTTTTAGCTGCTTTCTGCTAATGTCACGTTTGCTCTTGGCAAAGTCAATTATAGTTCTCAGTTGCAGAATTCGAATTTACTAGTCAACAGATTGCATAAAACAACACCGCCAAGCCATACACACACATGTTGGCGGCTTTTGTTCCTTTGATGCTGTATAAATGTTTCCCCCTGATTTGAACAAGTTTAGCTCGGCAGTTCACTTTGATGATAAACAATGTACTTAAATTAATTGATTTATACATTCTGGTGAGAATCTTTTATCAACCCCTGCATTGGCTGTTGCTTAGTTGTGTATGAAATTAAGAGAACATATATCGGAGATTATTAGAGCAACGATTGTATTCGGAATGCATTCAAGACAAACACAAAGTAGACAAGATGGCTTCATTGCTCAGGGATCAGTAATAATAATATTGACACTTGTGAGCTGTCATTTTTCAACAATAAACAAAGATCAAAGTTCTCAGTAGGCCCAGCAATTGGTTCGTATTTCCGATGTTTATTCTGGCACAAAACTAGAAGAAATTTGTTAATTTTTGAAATTTTAGGAGCCATACAACGATTATTTTATATTCGATTTTGTGTGTGATTTCCTCCCCAAAATGATAATACATTTTCTACACGTTTTTTTTCCCGCACTTTTTAGATGAGTATGAGAATGATACTTAAACTCTTTACGTATTTTATTTTTCATACTTAAAAGATTTTTTTTTTTGGTCTTTGAGAAAAATACCTGTAATAAATTACCTGAAATTTCGGGAGCCATGCCACGACCATGTTATATCCGAATTTGTTATAACAGGGCTGTTTATAGCGGGGTCCCACTGTACTGTAGTGGGATGATTTCACTGCATGGACTATTCTTGTAACATTCTTCTTAGCAGCTTCATAGATTTGCTTATGAATAGTTAATCTGGATGAAAGCCAAAGCCTCTCAGCTTTATGGCAGTCTCTTTTAGCAGTGTGAAGCTGGTCCCTAACACTGCTATACCATGGAGAACACTTGTAAATTGATACTTTTTGCTTGGTGGCTGTGACATGTTTTTCAAGCAATGAATGCAGTGACTTATCGAGCTGTTCTGCAGTGGGAGGTAAGCAAGTTGTTAGGTTTGCTTGGAAGTCATGTATTAGTTTGGTTATGTTTATCATACGGAGGTTTCTCTTAGTAGCAAATAAAGGTGGAGAGTTAGGGACTGATACATCCAGGTGGCATATAATGCAGATGTGATCTGATGCAAGTTCTTTGGATTCCAGGGGAGGACTGTAGAATATTACCATCGGGTCTATGAAGAATCCAGTCTAAAATGTGACCATGTTTATGGGTGGGTTGGAACACTGTTGGTGTTTGAAAACATTAATGAAATCAAGGAAATTGATGAATATAGGTTTCCAGGACAAAGGGAAAGTTGAAATCTCCAAGAATAATGAGTTAGCCACCTATCAAATTTCCATACTTAAGGAGATTTGGAAACTACTCCAAGAGAGAGACTCAGGAGTGCGTTTGAGGCAGAAAAAATTGACTGACCCAGTCTGAGTGTGGTTTGGATTAGTTCAAAGATGTTGTGGTGTAGTTAAGACATTTGATTATGGAGTTCTTTGTGATGACAGCAATTCCACCTCCATGAGAGTGGTTGAGGAAAGACTTGATGGAGTAACTGGTGGGTATTAGATCCACACACTTGGGCTCATTGACTGATGTTTTTACCTGTGTTTCTATCAGGAAAATGATGTTGATATTCTAATTGTTGATAAAAGTAACTATTTCTGTACGCTTTTCCGGTTTTCCTACTGATTGGGCATTGAATAATGCAATATGCAGTGGTATATCTTAAACACAAAGGTTGTCGATTTAATATGGATTTGAATCAGGTTATCTAAATTAATGTCCGAATTGTTAAATTTTTGAGTCAGAAAGGCAAAAGTGAGATAACTGGAATTCTTCTACAAGACCTATTTCATCATGGCAGGCAGAATTAGCATATGCATGCCTTATCCAAACTGTATGCATTTGTAACCAGACAGGTCAGTCTTACTCATGATGGCATCCACGGCTAACAAGGTTTTCATCATGAAACCTCTGTCATATCTGGACATGTCACCTCTAGACCATGAACAGGATGCAGTGCAGACTTTCAAATGGTACCTAATAGAACAGAGCTACCGTTTCAAGGGAGATCATGCCTATTTTTACCTCCCACGAAGACCAGGAGGATATATCAATGCATACTATCCCATCATGGAATAAGTGGGTTATTTACTCTGCTTATAGAGAAATAACTCCAGATCAAATGAATTTCTTACATATTTAGGCTCACCAGGTTAGAGGAGATGCCACGTGCATAACATTCGACCAGAACTGTTCTTTAGCTGATATCTTCTAATCTGTTAGATGGAGATCAGAGTCCATATTCTCTAGCTTTTATCTATGACATCTGTCATCCTAAAGGGCCCAACTCAGTCTGGTGTGACCTATATCCAGTTGAACAGGTCACACTTCAAGGTCAATTGACAGCTTCTTAAGAATCAGCTTCATGACTTCCTCTTGATTATCTTTTCTTGTTTTCTTTGGTTGGGGAGGGGGGTATTTTTCTCCATTTGAAGCAGAACCCCAACATATGGAGTCCTCTCTAGTTTGGTTATGAAGGCACTATCTCAAATACCTTAGGGGACCAGAGATGAAATCTCCGAGGTAATGGGGATGTACCTCACTCCACCTCTTACTTATTAAATATGTTTCTTCAAGTATACTTACCCAAGCATAATATGCATACACCCTCACATTCTCCCCACAGTTACATCCATAGAGAGTATGCATTCCAGTCCAGTAGTAACTGACAGGTTCATTTGATTTGATGCCAATCCTTATACCTAGATTGGCAAACAACTTTTAGCATCATTTTTTTAAAAGTAGTATCAGGGGGAGGGCTGGATTTGCAAAGTAATAGTAGTTCTTCTAAGGTATTAAGATTCAGGTAAGTTTTCCAAAAGAAAGATAGGAAAAATTAGTTTATTATAAAACTTATTATTTCCATCAGCTCTGGTGTCATCATTGGCATCCACTCTTGGGTATTTGTGGTAGGTTTTTCATTGAGCTGCTTTCCATATGGTAAAGCTTACGTAGATGATTAAATCCTGTTTGATTGTCACTAACATTTATTATCTTCTATATTTTTTCTTTGATATACATCCCTTTTAATATAATATCGCTACTCATGACTAAATCATAATATTGACATGTACTTTTCAAACTGATATTGTTATTGCTATGCCATGCTTGGGGGTCTTGAATATTTTACTTTTTCTGATCGCCATTATGGATGGCCATATTTACAAAGGTTTCAACATCTTGTTATGAATGAAGTATAACTGACAGTTTGAATATGCAGCAGTTGAAGGAAATAAGTGGTCTTATCTTGCTTTCATACAAATTCGCTTCACCCAGTGGAGCTTCAGTCCCTTCTTTGCAGCAAAGAATATTATCACTATTACAGTTCCCATGGCTATTTGCCTTACACATTCATGATTCTGAAACAGAGCAGGTAAGCATGTAGCATGTAACAATTTTCTATACTAACATGAAAGGCTAATGGTTCATATATATATATATATATATATATATATATATATATATATATATGGTTGGATTGAAGTTCAACTTTTTACAGGCAAGTTTTTAATCTCACTATGCCTGCATTGTATCTTGCAGAAAACGGACTTACAACCCAGCAGATCCTCCAGGTTACTTTGAAAAAGTTGTCTGGCCAATGTATAAAAATCATTTAAAAGACATTGAGGACCAAGATGACATAGGTATTTATAAAATGAAATACATTGAGGACCACGATGACATAGGTATTTATCACTTGAAAAACATTAAGGACCAATATATGACATAGGTATTTATCATATGAAAGACATTGATATGATATAGATATTTATCACACAAAACACATTAAGGACCAAGATGGTATAGATATTTATCACATGAAAGACATTGAGGACGAAGATGACATAGGTATTTATCACTTAAAAGACATTGAGGACCAAGATGACACAGCTATTATTTATCACATGAAAGACATTAAGGACCAAGACATTATGGTATTTATCACATTAAATAAACATTGAGGACCAAGATGACATAGGTATTTATCACATGAAAGACATTGATATGATAGATATATTTATCACACCAAGAAGGTATAGATATTTATCACATGAAAGACATTGAGGACCGAGATGACATTGGTTTTTATCACATTAAAGACATTAAGGACTGAGATGACATTGGTTTTTATCACATGAAAAGACATTAAGGACCAAGATAACATAGATATTTTTCACATGAAAGACATTAGTGACCAAGATGATATAGGTATTTATTGTATGAAAGACATTAAGGACCAAGACAACAAAGGTATGTATGACATAAATAAAAAAAAAGACTGAGGACCAAGATGACTTAAGTATTTATCACATGAAAGACATTGAGGACCAAGATGACATTGGTTTTTATTGTATGAAAGACATTAAGGACCAAGACAACAAAGGTATGTATCACATAAAAAAAAAGGATTGAGGACCAAGATGACAAGTATTTATCACACATTGAGGACCATGATAACTTATTAGGTACTCATTAAATTTCATTGCTTATGATTTTATGGATGTTTAATATTATGTCATTGTATAAAAAAAATCCAAGTACAGGTGTAACATCCAAAGCAGTTAAGTCATTTCACTGTTGTAAGATCAGTGTGTTTTGTCTCCTGAAATAATTTCCAGATCTCAGTGGCTTGTTTTAGATATATTGTATAAAATTACTACACATTACTCTTTTCATCAGTGCTCTCATTTAGAAGATATATCAGAATCAAATAGTCCAAAGCAGTGTTGATGTAATTTATTGAACTTTCAAGTGAAAAAGAATAGTTTGCTGTGGCTGCTGGGATGGGTAGGTGAGAGATATAGTGTTACCGATGTGCAACAGAACATGTTTACATATGTACATCATAGATTTTGTTTTCACTTAGTAAAATTAAAAACTTTCACATATTAATTAAATGATGTATATATAATAATACTGAGGTCATGCTTGGAGGTGAAGTTGTCAAGTATAATATTTTGCTTCAACACATTAGGAAAGTGACTACTTTGCCTTGGCATCAATCTGTATCTACTCTCACCGCTTTCTTAAATAAAGCCATTGATATTTTGGCCAGAATAATTAATCTTATGGGGTTTTGTTAAAACTCATGTTTATAGGGCAATAAACAGTAGGAAAGTACATTAATATCAACTTTTTGCTAATTTAGTACTTTGGCACCCATAAATATGTACTAAGTTATGATTTCACTTGTAAACATTCAGATGTGAAAATGGAGGAAGTGAGTACAGATCTTAGTTTTTTCAAACCCCAAAATTAAATACTGTATCATTGAAGTTTTGATTCCTGAAACTAAGAAACGATTAATGAAATTATCTAATATTTCACCAGAAAACATTTGATGAGATGATTTGCTTCAATGAGTATTAGTCAATTGTTTTCAAGGTTACTGTTTAAAAGCTGATCCAGTAATATGTATGTTAGGTTCCTATGATATAGTGGGTTCTAAAGTATCGTGGTATTCATATTTTTCACTATTTGATCTGCATAGCGCCACCTATTGTGTACTTTTCTTATATGCACTACATTATCATAAGTTGCTAGTTCAGCATCACCAGTTGATTTCAGAAAAATCTTGGGATTGCTGAAGATAACACTATTTAAAAAATATACCCATGAATATCACTGTTTCCAAATATAGCCATGCCCCATGTATCAACACATAAAGGCATTTGTCTGTGAAGACATTTTTTATCATTAAAGTAACCGCTCCAGTGGCCTAGTGGTTAGAGTGTCTGCCTCGGATGCAGGAGGTGAATGGTTCAATCCCTGGCTGAGTCATACCAAAAACTTACAAAATGGTACTAGCAACTGCCTTGCTTGGTGCTCAGTATTAAGAGGTTAGTGTTAAGACTGGTCTGCCTGGTGTCAGGATAATGTGATTGGGTGGGAAATCATGCTACATCACTATAAACTGCCACCTTGCAGACATGTTAGAGATATGACTGAAAAATTGTAAAAGCTACGTTAAAAATCCAAAACACACACACACACACACTGGCTCCTCCATGGTTTCAGTAATCTCAGTACTTTGATTTAGGTACTCATGTTTTTTTCTTCTTTTTCCAGTGTACTTTGATACTAGTGAAGAAAACAGTCTGGATGATATCTGCAGAACAATTCACAGTCAGATAAAGAAATTAATAGAAAATGTAAATCAGTCATCAGACATGTAAAAATTTGAATTGTCATTTGTGCAATCTCCAAAAATTGGAAATAAACATTTTAAAAAAAGAAATTTGTCTTGACAACTTGAATCTTGCAATATATATATATTCATGTAATATTTTTCCACTTCTTCTTAGGGATTAGCTGTTACATGTCAGCAATAGCATTTTAACTGTTAAGGTCCATTTTTCTTTTTAAATACAGTAAAACCTGTCTTGAGTGATCACCCCTTCTGCTACAGAAAATGATCTCATAAGACAGGGGATCTCACATAACAGGTTTTGTGTAAGATGATCAGTTTTTTTCAAGGTAAGAATATCATCAGTGTGTAAAAAGTAAAAATACCCACAGTTATAGTACATGCATTTCATTATTTGCTCACAGTTCTTGTTCATGTATAGCTTTCCTTTCATCTAAACTTTTTTTAAATATAGCAATAAAAGTTGACATAAAATGTTGATATTTTTTATAGGAAGATTAGGGTACATGTATTAGTATATGAACTGCAAATTAATTTGGTAATATTTATTTATCCTGAGAACAAGTTAGCTTTAGATGCCCGATAATTTCAGAGTTATCTTAGATTTACTTTTTTTGGGGCACCAGACAGAAACTCGAATCAACACAAGTGCATCATATCTAAAATGCATAAATATAATAAAGAATGTATGATCAATGTGAAGAACGAAAACGGCAAGAAATGAAAGAACAAAAACAACAAAGAAAGAACAAAAACAGCAGAAAAAGCATGAGAAAGCAATTCTTCCATCTGTTCAAAAATGAATTGATAAACTCAGACCTGGAACTTGTGAAATTATTAAAGATATGGATTATGGTCATTTAGCTAAATACACTGCTGACGATTTTAATTATTCCTCTGATATGTTACCAGAACATCAAAATTTGAAATTTATTGTAAGATGGTCTTTAGAATTCATCATCATCATCATAAAGGTGGTATTAGTATGGGTGATTCAGAGTTTGTTAGTTCTCTGCAAAAATTGAACAACTAAAAGCAAAAACAGAAAGACATTAATCCATCAACAGTTCCACTTTCTAAATCTCCTCCTAGACCAACATCTCTACATCGTCTACTACAACCATCAGAACTATTTAGTACCAAGAGTAAATTTATGCCTACGGGTTTACGTCTTATTATAGATTCTACGCCTGATGAATCAATATATATTGACACATTTGGATACAAACATCAAAATACGAAAAACATAGGTTTATTAACTTTTGGAATAGTGAAGATGATTGGATGAAAAGTGTGTACAGAGTATACTTCAATAAACCTGTCAAAGGTAAAGAAGATGCCTTTATTTTTACCTAACCAGCACAATGAAGTTAAAGCATTTTATCATTAATCTTGACAATAGTTCTGGTTGAGGTACTCATTGCATGGATCTGTTTACTTTGATTTGTACGGACTTCCTCCGCCGAAGAGATTTATACAGTATACAAATCCAACTTGACACCCGTCAAGGCAATCTGGTATTCAACATTACCAACACAGACATGTGGCCATTAAGCATTTGCTGTACTCAGCGCTGTATCAAACTAAACCAAACCACCCCATAAAGTTGTAGATGAATACACAAGTAACTGTTATTGTTTTAAATAGATCTTAAAAGTATAATGGTAGATATTTATGGAAGATCTTCCTCTAAACAAAATCACACAACTGCCAGAATATCGCACTAAAATGTAAATAAAATCATTATTGGAAAATATCAGAATTACTAAATCTTGCAAATGTGGATCCATTGAAGTGGTTATATTTCAAGATAAGGAAAATTAAAAACAAGTAATCTTTCAGGATATATGATATTATCATTAGAATTAATGGAGTAGTCAAAAACAGCATAGCTGTGTTTAATAGTAACAGATAAATTAAGCCTGGTGTTGTTATGTCAACGATATCGGATAATATTCCCATTCAAGTAAAAAAAATCCGCTGATACAATGACAGGTCCTCACAGTATGACTTATAATAAAATTACTAATCTCGGAGAACCAGAATAAAACAATGACAATGCAACGAAGAAATACGTCAGTGATAGAGACTCCCCAATAATGAAGTAATGTTAGATCTGATTAATACTTCTCATGTAAATATGTTCTTGAGTTTTCGTAAAAACATGAATAAATATATTGGAAAGTTTTATGGAAGTTCAGAGGCTTTCAACATTAAACTCGTTGACATAAAAAAGATCACCAATAGCATATTATATACTGTAGCGTCTGGACAAGTAATGTGATCATCGCCTAATAAATTTTTTAAATACCACGCTGAGGTTACTATCAGTGACAGTTTTTATGATTATATCCACCACAATACCATGGTGTTAGCCACTAACAAATCTTCTGGATTTAATTTAGTACTACTAGATGATAATGAAGAAGTAACAATTGAAGTGGAACCTGAAGAAAAAATACTTTGTTGGATTTACTACTGAAGTATTGAATTAATCACTAAACTACCAAACTATGAGCTGCCCAATCAATGTGCATTAATATAGGTACAATCAAGTGTGTGAATGGCAAAATTTACTAAAAAATATATACCTCCAATAATAATTTGGAATGAATATGCAACATTTCATTAGATGTGTTAAAAATGTTTCTTGATTAGTTACTGTTAAAGAATACCACGGTGATAATGTGTGGTGATCATGGTCAACAATCATCATTTGTTGGATTGCCAATGTACGAATGGTTAAAAAAAAGTTTTTAGATTATTACGAGGTGATAACTGATGATAATAGAGCGCTTGATCCAGAATTAGAAGAGCTTAAGAAATTAATCCGATTAAAACCAAATAAAATTCAATGTGAAATAATCCGTGAAATAATTTCAGAAACTTATATGAACAAGTTTTGGGATAAATGGAGACCAAACGATCTGATAGTGGCAAGTAGAAAAATAGTATGTGATCCACTTGATAAACAGAAATTATTTATATTACATAAGGATAAAAATTCAAATTTACCCGACCAGCTGATACACGACAACATAACAATGACTTTGATTTACCAGGATTGTCAGAGAAAGGAAATTTTGTAATAAATGATATTGTCTTAGTTGCTGTTGGTGTTGTTGATAGCACATTCACTCCTAACAGAGTCAGGCACACAAATTCCATGGACGCTAGTATACACAATAACAATTCATTCATCGCAAGGATTAACTATTTAAGATACGCGAATTTTGATCATCAATAATCATGGTAAAATTTAGTTTATCAAACAGTGTCTCGAGTCAGAAGAATGTCTCAGTTGCGGAAAGTTATCACAGAAACTGTTGATGATGTTACTGACAATGATATAATAAGAAGAAAAAAAATGGTTATTAACAATGTGACAAAATATAAGCACAACTTTGATCTCGATGCTGAAATTATTATGACATTAAAACAACTAGAGAATAATCATTGTGCTGACTGTAACACAATAATGTTGTGGAACAGCATCCTTAATAATCCAAGACGATTTACCGTACATAGAAAAAATAGTAATCTTGGTCACACATGTGAAAATGTGATGCTGACCTGTCAAGAGTGTAATAGACTTAGGGGTGCTAGTTAAATGAATACGGTGCTAATTGTGTATCTTCAGGAACGACTGGTAATTGTTCATGTTCAAATCCTTGTTGAGGAGCATTTGAATCTAATCTGTATATTACAGGTCTACCCGTGAATCTTCTACATTGGAAATTGTATGTTTTGTGATACTCCAGATAGGACCAGTTGCTCTTTTTTACCACCTTCAAGTTCACTATATAAATATCTAACAGTCAAATTAATCAATACTGGTTGTTTTGAAAAATCTTGTTGTATTGGTATATGTTTTTTGTGATTGCATTAACGGGTTTCTTAGAAATTGCACAAGTAATCTCATTATTTAATGCAGGTACCACATTTGGTAATCTTGAATCCCATTCACCAGATCTTTTATCTTTCTGAACTATTCCTTCACTTATTGATATCCAAATAACCGCTCAGCACATGTTCAATTAAATCACTCAATGATAGCTGATCATGGTGAATTGCGTATGCCCTTGTCTGACTTGGACATCATGTTTCTTCATCAGAGATGATACTGCACCAATAAATTCTATGCCAAGATTAAATGTGTTCAGGCCATCATAGACCACCTTGTGGTCCAGATCTTCGTTGATAAATTTGTTCAAACACAAAAGCAACTTTTTAGTTAATAATGGCTCTGCTTCTTTATATCTGCTCGCTATGTCAACGATCGTTAACGCATTTTTAGATGTTAATTGATGTCTTCCAATTTTAATAGTATCAAGTAAAAACTAATGTATTGCCTGATACCTTAGTTAGGAACACCGACATTAAAATTTGTTTACTGAATTTGTTTAGGTGGTGGTAGATAAATTTGCCATATTGCTTGTCGTGCTAACCATACTGCAGCAACAGAATGTGTGACATTTGCTGCGTCAGCATGAGTTTACTAATCGCTGCTCTACCCCTCCAATATCATCTTGGGCTATAATAAATTGATTACATTATAATAATAATTGGTTGATTAATTCCCAGCCCTAACGCTAGTTCACCTTTCATCACATATTTTACTAGGGAGCTTGCAAGTTTTTCTCTGAGAGATATTTTTATATTAATTTTAGAATTTAATGCATTCATATCTGCAATATGTCATTATTGTAAATATTTTTTTTAATATGCTACATCATGAATATGACAAGCTTTATCAATGTCATTTAATGGATACTCTCGGGGGTTTGAATGATCTTGCTCCAGGCCCATAATACGTTGATCCAGGAAGATGTTTTTCACCTGGATACTTAGCCCATGGAGTTCCTGGTAATTTTCCCAATTAAGTAGCGATATCACCACTCATTTTCCTTGAGATAAATTTTTATTTTTTGTACCACATTTCACACATTTGCATGTGACCGCATGTCTGTTATTTTTTGTTATTATTGTTGTTACTCCATCTGTATGGGTGAGTGCTCTATATTTTACACAATATAAATCCATATTATTTATTATATTTCTATAACATGGATATCATTGATTTCTCAGTGACAAGAATGCAAGAACCAGTAAAACATCATCCAGCACTACCAAATTGTATTCAAATGATAATAATTTGACAGTCCAGGTCTGGTAAAACACAATTATTACCTACTTAATTTAATAATGAGATGGCTTAATTGGGATAAGTTATATCTAGTGGCACCTTCTGTAGATGATCAGAGATGCTATTAAGGTACTGAAAAGATTTTAGTGAGAACACAAAATATTAAATGATAGTAATGCTATTGAATTTATTACTGATATTGACGAAACTCCATCTGTAGATGACCTTGATATATTTATTAATAATCTTGTAGTTTATGATGCTGTGATGATGGATAAACAATCAAATCCGGCAAGAATACTTTTTCAAGGAAGACATAAAAACAAAGATGTGATTTGCATTACTCAATGATATACACAAATACCTAAAGTAATCAGAGATAACTGTAATATTTTAGTGGTATTTAATGGAGTTCATGCGTACACTCGACCAAATATTCATCAGACTTGGTGTAGTAGAAGTATGGATATAATTAATTTTAAAAACTTGTTCTCATGTGCGCAAATAACCCCACACAGATTTATAACAATAAATTTACATGATCCCAGATCAAGATATCATATAGGACTTTATAAAAGTCTTTGGATGAAAGACTGATCTAATCAACAGCAGCAGAGAGGGCAAGCCCACAAATAAGCATCATGGCAGGTGAACTCAAAAACTTTTTAATAAAAACAACCCACTAAGACAACGATACAGTAACTTATAAACTAGCCCAATGAGAAACTCTTGGTTAGTTAGAGGCTTCAGTTTGGTGTTATTAGTCTGTTTTTTTTTCGTAAAAAGCTTTATCAAACGGATGCTTCTTTTTGTTGTCTGTTTGCCCTCTCTGGTGCTGATTTAAGACTGGATCATTTGATTTTATGTGAAAATTGTCCATGATATTTGTATGCATTGACATGTATGTTTTATTCATAACTAATATGCATTGCTCTGTTTGAGTCCTAATTAAAATTCATGGCAAATGGCCATACATCACAATTAATTTTACTATATGTTTTCTACATATATTTCTCAGTACTGACCTTTCAACTGTGTGTCAATATAAAACGTATGTTAATATAAAATACCTCCAAAGATGTTCTTGTCAAAGTTTCATCAGCATTTTGTTGCGAGGCTGCACTGTAAACAGAGCAGCATGTAAACAGAAGACAGATTTCACTTCCAGATCATCACGAAGGCCTTATTACTCAATGTGCACTGTCGCCAAAATACACACCAATCTCATAGCTCATATTCTCAAGAATAAACAATTACCTTTAAATCCCTACTAAAAATGCATTAATTTAACTCTTCTATCACCACCAAAATGAGAGAGGAATAATGTTCTAAAAATAGACTAGAACTACATTCATGGGTACTGAACTGGAAATACTAATTGTGACACAATTCCAAATGCCATTTTCTACCTCAACAAAAATACACATTTTCAGATTAAATACATGTGGGATATTAATCAGTGTTTCCTGGTTTATTCTTTTCGTTTTTACAGATCATTTGCAGATACTGGTACATGTCTTATTAGTGATGGTACATGTCTTATTAGTGATGGGACATGTCTTCACATACTGTTATGTACAAACAGCTGTACTGTGTGCTGTTATGTGTCCTATATTGTAATGTACAAATACATATATTGTATGTGCTTGTGTATGTGTCATCTCATACTGTTATGTACAAATACATATATTGTATGTGCTTGTATATGTCATCTCATACTGTTAAGTACAAATACATATATTGTATGTGCTTGTATGTGTCATCTCATACTGTTATGTACAAATACATATATTATATGTACTTGTATATATGTCATCTCATACTGTTATGTACAAATACATATATTGTATGTGCTTGTATGTGTCATCTCATACTGTTATGTACAAATACATATATTGTATGTGCTTTGTATATGTCATCTCATACTGTTATGTACAAATACATATATTGTATGTGCTTTGTATATATGTGATCTCATACTGTTATGTACAAATACATATATTATATGTACTTGTATATATGTCATCTCATACTGTATGTACAAATACATATATTGTATTGTTTACGTCTTTTCATAATGTGATTAACTAACTATATGCATGTTATGATCTGAGTTGTGTCTTCTCATACTATTATGCACAAATACATGTACTTTGTGTTCCTAATTTTATCTTCTCACACTATTACATACAAATATATGTACTTTATGTGTTCCTATTTTTGTTATATATGAACTTTATGTGCTTGGATATATGTTTTATTCTGTTGTGTACTGTCATGTGTAAGGGGTGTGTGTCAAGAATATTTACAACATCTGTAGCAAATCTTCCACTTGCTGTTCATACTTATTTTTACTCTGAGATTGGTACCAGTGCCTGATAAATCTTTTTGAGCCCTGGTGATTGCCTTGCAAAGAAGATAAAGATGCTTCCTTTTAAGATATTTAATACTGCTAGAGTCACAGAAAGCCTTTTTCAGGCACTTCACCTGTAACCAATTACAATAATTGCTTCATAATTAGCTTTACGTACTTCTTCCCAAATCAGGTATGCAAATCAGAACTTAAGTTTGTTCATAAAGCATTTATCATTTTTCACCCATAATGTCCGACTTTTAGATTAAATTTTTTAGAGGTTTTTAGTTTGAGCCATCAACAAAGGTTTGTCTAGGTCTTTGATGTAGAATTAAAGCTGCTTTGCCGAAACCATTTTTTAAAATATTACATTAACTTTGACCGTTTGACCTATGGGTTACTTATAAGCCATACAGTGTTTGGTAAAGAAGTTTAAATATCAAGTTTTTTGTGTGAAAATGAATGAAGGTAAGACTAAGAGGTAGATTGTTGTACAAAAATACAGAATAGATAATAACATTATAGACTCTTTGTGCATATAAAAGAAAAATCACACACACACGCACACAGTCAAAAAAATAACAATACGAGTTCTAGTCCAGTGTGGCATGTCTTAGTACTTTTGCCATCAAGAATAGCTGAGTGATATTTAAAGCTAATTTGATTAAGGCTAACACTACACACCTCACCCAATGTTGTTTATATTTATAAAGCTCTTGAACCAAGAGTAGACAATCTACTTATCAAGAGTACTGTTCCAGTGGTGCAAGTGGTTAGAACATCCATCCCAGATGTGGGAGGTCATGGGTTCAAATCCTGGCCAAGTTATATGAAGGACTATAAAAATGATACTTGCAGCTTTCTCATTTGTTGTTCATCATTGACAGCTAACTGTTAGGTCTGACTGGCCTGGTGTCAGGATAACGTGACTAGATGTGACATGATGCTACATGTCTGCAGCATGATGCCCCAGTGCTAGACATTACTATAAACTGCCACACTGCAGACATTAAAGGAAAATGACTTTAAAAATTTTAAATCAGACCCACTTTTCATAAATTATGTGATGGGCTCCCCAGATCCTTTGCAGTGAGTGAGTGCAGCACATTTCCACTTAAACAAATGTAGGTCGCCTATAATTGTGACAAGCTTTACATAATGGCATCATTTAGCTTTTTAAATTAGATATACAAATTACATTATCACATGTGCCATTTTAATCTTGTTAATCCTAAGCAGTGAAATATAATTATTCATTGAAAGCATGTAAATGTGACCTAATTTTTTTCCAACCTAATTGCTGTCATGCCTATGTTAGTGGGAAGTGAGACACGGCAGTAACATTTCTGTGCCATCATCAGCTGTGATGAGAGTAATTATATATATATATATATATATATATATATATATATATATATATATATAAATAAAACAATGAATATGGTGTTATGTATTCATGTGTGCTTTCTGAATTCAATACATAAAATGAATGAACTGTCATGGCAAATTTTAATCTCAAACAAGAGCCATAGCTGTCAAAGTTTTACATGAAGCTGAATTTGACCCATAATTTCACAATACAAGCACACATGACAAATATTGTTTTAATCCATCAAGTCCATCATAGCTTATAAAGTGCAAAAAGAGTTAATGACGCAAAGATAAGATACTCAGTGAAGAAGAAAAAAAAGTGTCATCGTGTGCACAACTATGATACATGTATACAGCGGAGTTATAAAACTGCACAATTGCTAAACAGAAAAATCTCAACATGTCGCCACTGTAAATTAAAAAATGAAATGTAACAGTATGTCTCACCATGCTGATGCAAATAAAATGGCCAAAAATCATTATAATATGTAAACATTTCAACAAGTACTTCCATATATTTAGTATTTGTACCCATTAAAAATTCAAGTATTGCATATGTGTACACACACACATATACACACATAGTTATCTTAATCTGAGAAGCACATGTAGAGCAATATCTATAGTGACTGGAAATGATAAAGTGCAATAAAATATCTATATAGTAAAAGTCAGGGGACCTCCCTTCTACCAATCCCCCAAGTGTATTCCAATAACATTGTATGTGTGTGTGTGTCTCAGTGTGTGACGGGAAAAAACCATACCAAATGGAGTTACTTGTGCCTCCAAAGGAAGAGGATGAAATGACAATTAGATATCAATGAGAGACTTTTTATTGCTAAGTTAACAAAAAAGGTCTGTTACCATCAAGACTGCATGCAACAAAATTACACTGCTTTGCACACAAAAAATTACAAAATACAAAAATAAAGTTAAAAATTACATATATATATAACAATGAATATGGTGTTATGTACTCATGTGTGCTTTCTGAATTCAATACATAAAATGAATGAACTGTCATGGACAAACAAAAATTGTAAAAACATAATGTTTACCTTGGAATGACAACTACTACATCCAGATTCTCACTTGGGTAATAACTAAAAATATTTATATAAGATATTAATGTAAACTGGCAATGTTTAATTTCTGTTTAATGTTTATGAGCAGTGAGGTTTTACTTTTCTAAATTCATTACTTGGAGAACCTGGATGGCTAATACAAATATAAAAAAGTATATTCAAAACATAAAAGTCATGAAAATGGATTGTTCTCTAACATACATACAGAGACTGCATAAGAAATTGTTATAATTGCTGCAGAAACTAATTAAGAAAAATAAATACTACTTACAAGCAAAAGCAATTTCAAAATCTCTTAGCCCAAAGTAGTAAAACCACAGTAGACCCTACATTAAGCAATCACAGAGATGCTGCCAGGATTTTATCTCAAAGGGAACGCTTCCATTGTTACCCTTTGTTGACTTGTATGTCTGATTTCTTTCTGATTTCCATAACACCATATTAGTCAATCTCTGTGATACTCTGCATGTTCAAACAGAAGTATTTTGATCAGATAAAAATATCCTTCTTTTAAAAAAAAAAGCCCTCTGGGGTTAATTATATGAAAACAAAACTTGCACTCGGCTTTTCAATTGCCTGTATTTTTTAATTGGGTTAGGTGTTCTCCATTTCTAAATACAGCATTGTTTGTTGTCCATCCAGCACAATTATGAAATTCTATTCAATATCATTTTTGGATTCAAAGTTACTCACCAGTATTTTCTGTAACACATTTCTAGCTGCAATAATCTGATAGTTTAAAATATCACCATCATCACTGCTATCCAAAGCCAGTATTTTGCCACATGAAATTGTTATCTAAGAGGAACCATGTTGGATTCAGTCATTTGGGTTTTCTATATCGCTCATACTTTAAAGATTCATTGGCCAAACTTCTTAAAGGCATGCATGGTCAAAACTTGCTTATTCCAGGCCCTAATGTGTCAATCAAATTTAATTTAACAACCTTTAAAGCTGAAGTATCCAAAGAAGCATCTCTGCTATCACCTTCTAAAAGCAAATTACTGTCAATTCACGTTTGTTTAATGGGTACCAATTTTTGTGGTTGTTACCAGTTAAGAATTTAAAGACCCAAATGAATAAATTTCTTTGTAAACTAGATTTTTTTCTGCATTCACAAAATTAGGTACCAATGAAAATAAGATTTTTTGAAAACAATCACAAACCTTATATAATTAAATTAATTCACAGTATTTATAAATAACCTCTCTAGACCTGAACAGCCACATTTATCTCTTCCATTGGAGTGTCTGCTTTACATGTGTGTTATAGAAAATTTCCTTCAAAATAAAACAAATATAAAATCTGAATTCAGACCTTGGATCCATGTGATATAAATGTACCATTTGCAACTTCATTGGGAGTGTCTGGTTTACATGTGTGTTATAGAAAATTTCCTTCAAAATAAGACAAATATAAAATCTGATTCTAGACCTTGGATCCATGTGATATAAATGTACCATTTGCAACTTCATTGGGAGTGTCTGGTTTACATGTGTGTTATGGAAAATTTTCCTTCAAAATAAAACAAATATAAAATCCGATTCTAGACCTTGGATCCATGTGATATAAATGTAAGACAATTCTCAGATTGTACTGGTTTCATAAAGAAACAGTGCTAGAAAATGAATAAAATATATGCATATTAAAAAAGATGAATAAAATATAACTGGCCAAATGACGCATGTATTACAATAATTATGAATATTATAACAAATGCTGATTTATAAAAATGAAAATATTATTATTAATAATAATACTCTTTAATATGAGAAAATATTCGTGTATTGAACTGTGATAAACTATAGACAAGATTAATTTAGATTTTCAATGATCAAAGAAAAATACAATGTTTAATACAAATATATCTTTAATAGTAGTTATAGAGATTGTGTAGTTGTATAACTTTGAGACTGAGGTGAGTTTACAATGAAGCCTGCTCAATACAATTGCAAATAAATCAAAACTAATTTAAGTTCAAATCTAAATAAATTCTTTATATAGTGAAACACGGGATGTGTTGAGTTGGGTATTATTAGTGCAGATATTATCAATAAAGAATGGCATTCTAATGTAGATGTTGAACATCATCGTAGATAATTTAAAAAAATCAATTTTTGCTCTTCAAAGATTGACAAAAAACATTATACCTGCCTTTATACATATATATACA
Source organism: Unio delphinus (assembly GCA_029339505.1). NCBI lineage: Eukaryota > Metazoa > Mollusca > Bivalvia > Unionida > Unionidae > Unio > Unio delphinus. The sequence continues at coordinate 4,535,616 of JAQISU010000106.1, forward strand.
CACACATACATGTCGAGTAAACAGTTCCAAATACACAATGGACACAAGATATTAAAGGTAAATTAACTGCATACAAGCCATATCTGTCAAAAATATAGGGATTTAATAGGGATTTTTACATAAAATATTGGGATGGCTGGGAGGCTTATGCATAAATAGGTTCTCCAAGTCTGTTTACTTGTCTCAGATGGCAAGCACTTCCAAAACTGAAACAAGCTTTGCATGCAGTCAGATACAGATCGCAAGCGTTAATTTATGCTCCTTAGTGCCATGTACAGAAAGAGTATTTACCCTGAACTAGCCTGAGACTAATCTGTCTGAATACAATTACCTCAGAAGACACCTTCACATTATGGATATATATATATATATATATATATATATATATATATATATATATATATATATATATATATATATATTCAAGAAGACACCTTCACATTATGGATATATATTCAAGAAGACACCTTCACATTATGGATATATATTCAAGAAGACACCTTCACATTATGGATATATATTCAAGAAGACACCTTCACATTATGGATATATATTCAAGAAGACACCTTCACATTATGGATATATATTCAAGAAGACACCTTCACGTTATGGATAAATATTCAAGAAGACACCTTCACGTTATGGATATATATTCAAGAAGACACCTTCACATTATGGATATATATTCAAGAAGACACCTTCACGTTATGGATATATATTCAAGAAGACACCTTCACGTTATGGATATATATTCAAGAAGACACCTTCACGTTATGGATATATATTCAAGAAGACACCTTCACATTATGGATATATATTCAAGAAGACACCTTCACATTATGGATATATATTCAAGAAGACACCTTCACATTATGGATATATATTCAAGAAGACACCTTCACATTATGGATATATATTCAAGAAGACACCTTCACATTATGGATATATATTCAAGAAGACACCTTCACATTATGGATATATATTCAAGAAGACACCTTCACGTTATGGATATATATTCAAGAAGACACCTTTACATTATGGATATATATTCAAGAAGACACCTTCACATTATGAATATATATTCAAAAAGACACCTTCACATTATGGATATATATTCAAGAAGACACCTTCACATTATGGATATATATTCAAGAAGACACCTTCATATTATGGATATATATTCATACAAAGTATTTATTACCAGTTTTATCAAATTATGTTTATGCAATTCACAGAGCATTTCTAGATTGTCACTGATTGGTGCACCTAGAAACAGAAACTGTTCTACACAAAATTCCATTCCTAACAATCTGAAACAGTTTTCACCAATTTTATCCCACCCTGCACCTCTACTAATGGGCTTATCCCACTGCTGTCTGCTTGGGTTTAAGTCTCAGATTCAGACAATATGGGTATTTGAGAAAGCCTGCCAGTAGCTTCTTGTGGGTCAGTGGTTCTTCAGGGGTTTTTCCTCCACCATTAATACTGGCCACCATGTATAGCCTATCATGTGCTGAAAATGGTGTTAAACCCTACAACAACTACTAATGGGCTCGATGCTGTCCCACCTAAAGGGGTTAAATGATGGACATAAGGCATCCAAAGGTGGTCAAAATGATCTTTGACACAGCTGCAGTACAGCAACTATAGCACAAAATCATTTCAGTAATCATGCATCATAAATGGCTGTACCATAGTTAATTAGGGACAGACATTGTAAACAAATTAAACATGGTGGTTTCAACAGTTCTGTTTACATGGTTCATCTTTTTTAATGAAGAATCAATGCATGAGAAAAACTTGTACGCTTCAAGCAAGTACAATAGTTAAGTTTTACTTGCTTAACAGAGGCAGTTAAACCAGTGCAAAAACACAAGAAATTATGAGTGAGAAGACTAGAAAATACATGATTTGGGACCAGTAAAAATGATAATAAAAAATATGCTGTGTAAATATTTCATTCCTTGACATGAAAAATTATAAACAAATAACAGATGGTAGAAAATCTTTTTTTCTTCCATTCATGAAAAAGAAACTATTGTATACATTTTCTAAAACATATTTTCCCATTCATTACACTGGTTGTGCAAATGTGAGAAGTTTTTCATGAAAATCAACATGAGCAAAGCGTAATATCTGGTGAAAAAAGTAAAAAGTATATAAATTTTCTATATTCTCTTGATGCTGGTGGTAAGAGTGAAATTAATGAGTAACATTTAATGGCATAACATTTAAGACTTGAATGTTACCCCTGAATATAATATTTTAAAATTAAATTTCATTTATATACATGGTCATTTATATACACAGTCAAATTACCATTCATAATTGTAAGAATTACATGGTTACAGAGATTCTGGGAAATTATGATGCCAGTTTCAAAATTAGAAATATGTTTACTAAAAGTGTAATGAAAAACAGTAACCACAACAACAAAGTAATTACAAAGTAATTACACATTTTTCTGCAACAACATATGTAATTACAAAGTAATTACACATTTTTTCATTGGATTCGCAAAAACAGCAACACATGATGCAGAAGACTAAATTCATGGCACCAAAAAAGAGCTACTTTCAAAAGAAACATTCAAAAATACGAGATCCCAAATATAATCTAATAACAGGCATTACATTTAAAGAAAATCTGCCAAAAAAAATAAAGGGTAATAGTAACAGATCATGAATTGCAAATTACATTCCATGCTGACTCTTGGTTTAAAGATTTCCAAAATGAAAACATGTATACTTTTGAACCCGATTACCTTGATGACATATATGTATTCCTGCACCCATCTTGTGTGCTTTGATTATATTAATAAAGATAGTAAAAACATTGTTATTTATGTTAATAAACAATTAACTATTTATAATTAGAAAAACCTGAACTTTATATTTTTATGAAGTAAAAGAAATTTAAAATTTACTGCACACTATGTATTAATGATATTCACTATACCAGTTCATAAAGTGCATAATCAATTTTCATGACTTTGTGCATCCTGTGACAAAAATTAATTTCAATTCTTGAATAATCTGTCAGTTTCTAACATTATGATTCTTCCTGCCAGAAGTGTGGTGCCTGTTTCTCATTCTCTCTGCTAAAATGGGCACGAAAAATGTATATATCTCCATAACCACGATGACCATGCTTACTCAATAGCATAACACTATTAAACAAAATCATTTTTTTATTCTCAAATCATTTCTACTTTACTGTAATTGCCAAGTGATGTTGATGATTTCACTACAACTAGATGAAAGAAGTTAAAACAATTTTATTTTTTGTAAATGTTTTATACTGAAAACAACCTAGGTTTCTGACCATCAGTGACCAGCCATGAAGCTTGACCTGCATATCACCTTAAGTGTTATAATGTAATGTTTCCCTCATAGCCCATGTTGTGATTGGTTAGTGGTCTATTCAAATTACAAAATAAACAACTATTAAGTGACAGCTGGTAATAATTGGTGGACTAAGGAAAAGAATTAAATGATCACATTATAAAGTGTTTACTTGAGCCTGCATCGTTGGCATACTAAAAGCTTTTGTCCTGAGTATCAAATTAATGAAGTCTGAAGATACCAATATCTTTTAAATATGTTACAATATAGATTTAGGTAAAGTAAATGCTCTTTTACTATGCATCAGCCTTGTCGATCAACCTTCTCCAATATTAGTCTTCAATAAATGTTTTTACACAAACTTTCCTTTTCTAGGCAGTAGCATGTGACAATTACTAAGGATTATATGGTAATTGTTCACATCAATACGACTTATAAGGCACATTCAATCATACAAATAAAGCAATGTTTGGCAAAAATAATAAGAAACATAGAACAGAAAAAATTGGGATTACCACTCCACATGTTCTATTAACATTCATAAAAAAACACCACTTCAGACAATTACATGAAATACAATATAAAAATTTAAATTTCATCACTATCACTTTCGCTGTCCTCAAAAGATGCCCAGTTCACATCTGAAATAAGACCATTTTTGACAGCATAGTCAATAACACCCAGGTGGCAAAATACATATTGATCTGGCATCTGAATGCTAAAGGCACGCTGTGAGCGTATCCGTCGCACTGTTTCATAGATATTCACTGTGCCAATATCTCCCAAACGATGAAGGCTGATGTCTATTGTGATAAATGTACCTGCAAATGAAGTGGAAATAAAATAATTATTAAAAAAAAATCTCTTCTCCTTTTTTCAACAGCAACAGGTTATTTCATCAGAGATAAAATGTTTACAGTAGTAATGTATTCTAGCTAGAAGATCAAGTAATAATTTTAATACAAATAGTACAAAATCTAAATCTTATAATGAAACACTTATCCATGCTTTAAAGGTTTCAAAATCTTTCATGTCTGAGGAAAAGTAATATCTCTAGCATAACTTCCTTAAAAAGTGAGTAATTTAATATGTGTTTTTTTTTCCATAGAATAACTGCTCGAAAAAATAACCTGTTTTCAATAGTAACTTATTTTTATGGTTACATCTTTTGTACTAATAATATCATATAATCGTGCAGAATAAAACTAAAAAGAAAGCAAATTTTTAAATAAATTGTGTTTTTCTGAGAACACTTACCCAATCACATTAACATTAAGGATATAATCCTGGAACACTGTGAATCCAACTCTACTAAAAGAAAATCATTTTTTTTCTGACTCTCTCAAATAGACAAAAGGCAATAACTCTTGCCATATACCTCTACTTGCAAATGCCAGGTCTTGCTATTATTTAAGCTGTGCAATAGACTAATGAAATGTGAGCATCAATAGACTAATGAAATGTGAGCATGGCAGGGTGGTTGAGAGCGTTTTTAAATATTGTGACTGGGTATGTATACACAGAGTAACACAATTTATTTAAAATATGCATTCTTCTTCAAATATGTTCAACAATCATATTAACATTAGAAGAATAGGTAACAGGAGGAGGGACTGCTGTGTACCCAACCTCTACATTGGATGTCATTTTAGGGAATAATGACTGGAGTCCCCATGCTAGCGATAACCCATTCTTCTAATGATATCAGCAACACAGACATATGGTTAAGATAATTATTGAAATATTCTTAACTAAAAAATTTCACTGGTGAGTCCAGTGAAGATGACAGGCTGTGTTGATTGTTTTAATTGGGCCTGAAGGTTTACTCTGCATGCCAGCGAAGCATTTGTACTCAATCTCATATCAAAATGTTACATTCGTACATAATGCCCGCAGAGATTTCTCTAATCTCGTGTGGTAACCTTCATGAGATGAATATGATCTTGTGAGATTTCTGAGTATGCTAAACATTTCAGCCATGAAACAAGGGCATGAGGGGTGATGTCTTCTTTACGGTTTTCAGTGGAAGAAAGAAGCACTTGTACATGGCATGACTTGTCTCTGCATTTCAAGTAGTGCTTGAGCATGCAAACAGGATCATGTATGGCCACTGCTCTCAACCTGTTTATGGAATACAGAGAGTAAATGATGATTCTTTGATTGCTAACAGACAGTAACCTATTTTTGACTACAAAACCTGTGTCAGGAGAACCAAAGAACCATTCAAACTAAAGATAGTTTGGATTTATGGAATGGACATGTAACTTGCTAGCTCCACATGCTGAAGCTGTCAGCAAACATGTACAACAGTTGCTTTAGTGAATAGTGGGCTAAGGCTCAAATTCATCTGAATTGAGCCATATCAAAATGGAGGATAGATTCCATTTTGGCAACAGTGAAGGTTTTCAGTCAATTGAGATCAAAATTGACAAAAAAATTTTTTTTATCATGCCTGATATCACGTCTCCCATAGTAACTGTGACCAACTGTTTCTCTTTTAAGGAGCCAGAGTTAAAAACATTTGGCCTGCTTATGGAATGAGGCACTCAGAGTGATGATGTTTATGATATGACACCAGTCCTTAAGAAGTCACCACTTTCGCTTGTAAGACTCCATGGGCAATGGATTTATTGATCTTGAGATTCTCTCCAAAATTAAAGGCTTACATTGTCTCGCAAAGCTGTCCAGACGAGAGCCTAGTATGAAGAAGATTGTCCAGGCAGGGATGAAACACCTGTGACTGTGGTTGCTTGAGAATATCTGGGTTGTCCAGAATCAGCTTGGGCAGATCTATTGCTAGATAAAGTAGGTCAGTAACCCAGGACTTGGCCCATGTGAGAGAGCTATCAGAATCATCTTGCATTTCTGATCCCATAACTTCTTGATTATTTTTGTATACCAAGACTGTGGCAAGCATGGCCCATACTTCTGGTTCTGGAACTGTAGAAACATGGGCAACATGCGAATCCACCTTGTCACAAAAAGTTTGATCATAGGACACCTCCAAAGTGCGCAGATCTGAATAATGTCCAGTAAAAACCACCGATCCATGAGACGCTACTGGCAAGCTTTCATATGTACTCACATTAGCTGAGCCTGAGACTTGAAACCCACATTGACGGAAGTGAGAGGGCGTGATCCAGAACGTTGAGTGCTTTGGATCCAAATAAAAACTGACTGACAGAGAGTCCACTGTATGTAAATGGCTTGACCTTTCCAGGAGAGAGTGTCGACCAGGATAAGGAATCTGCTGGGAATGTATCTGATTTGTATGCAAATATGGAGGTTGTTGAACCAATGTAGAAACTGCCACATCAGAATACACAGATGATTTGGTGCCATCCTGTATGAGGTGGTAGGTCACCACCACAGAGTTGCTGGAAATAATGAGAACCATTTGCCTGCGAGTCAATCCTTCCAAAAGTAAAAAGCATTGATGATAGTCTTCTTTTCTAAAAGAGACCACTCCAGTCTCCCATGTACTGCTGAAGTTATTTAAGTGCAGCAATATGTGGGCACCCCAACTGAATGTACTGACATTGGTACATACCATTATTTCCATTTGGGGCTTTACCAGTGGGATCAGCCACATTGGGTTTCACCACTGACACAGGAATAATCATATCTTGGACATTATCATAGATGTTTGATTAAGAGAATTTGAAGCAGGGTGCCATTGTGCTGGCAACATCATTTGTAAGGGGCAGATAAAAAGAAGTTCAAATGGGATCAAGTCTGTGGCTGCATCAAACAATCCAAGATGTTGCAAGAATTCTCAAACTGAAATCCATGTACTGTTGAAAATCAACTCCACAATCCTGATTATGTAATCTAAGTAAGCTGTACCAGATTATGGTTGATGATAAATTCCATACCCAGGTGTAAATAAATTGGGATGGATGGAGGTCCTACTTTTCTAAATTCACTAGAAAGCATAGATGATCTAAATGTGAGAGAATGTCTCTGTCTTGGAATAGAAAAGAATTTACCATATATTTCTGGAGGATGTCATCCAAGTACACTGCTTTCGCTGTACATACAGTCGATCAGAACAGTGTGATGACACAATCAATACCATTGGCAATAACCCAACAGTTTATGTTGTGGTCAAATGGCGGGACTTTGAAATAACAAACCATATCTTGCAAATAAAACAAATGTCTGTGATGCAGGGTGGATAGGGATGTTAAAATATACATCAGTCTTATCGAGATTGCATACTCATTCTGTCAGACAGAGCGACAGATTGATCTCACCATCTCCATCTTAAATAAAGTTGTAAAATGTATTGATGAGGTGACTCATGATGATGATCAACCTCAACTTGCCATTCATCTTCTGAAACTCAAAGCATGCTTGTTTTTCAATAAGTGACCATATTCCCAGTTGTAGAAAGGCATCCTTCTCCCAATCTGATAATATGTGAGTATCTGTGAAGAGAATAGAAGAGGAAAGTCAAGTGGGTTGCATAAATTGAATTTAAAGCCACTCTGAAATGACCTGGATCACCCAAATAATCTAAGGGAATAGGCTGATCCAGTGAACCAGAAATTGCAGGAGGCAACCACCCACTGGTAGGCTGTCTGCAGATGGTGGAGAGGGTAGGTCATTTTCTTGAGTTAGGAGGCTTGAAGGCAGAGAAATCTGGTTTCTTGTCACCTCTGTATGGTTGCCTCCTAGTTTGTTTATACTGTTGTCTCCTGCGATGTATATAACACATTTGACTGAAAAAATCTATTGTCTCTAGCCCACTTGTCTTCCCTATGCAGATGTCGGGGCTGATTGTTTTTGTGTGGGTTGAGCAGAAAATTGGAGGGCAGTTTGCCTGCCTTTGATCTTCTTAAAGTTTTCTACTCCAAAGAGTAATGGTGTCCCAAACAGTGTCATCCACACTGCCATGATATAATGAGGCTTGAGCAATGTGGACCACAGACATGCATCATGTCATTGCAGGTCTTTGGCTGAAGCATGATGATGAACTGCCTGGTTAATTACTCTAGAAACCCCAAGCACAGTCATTGCCTGTTTTCTCCATGAGTCAGAAAACTGCCATCAAGTCCAAATCTAACACTGCAGAAACAGTGACTGTGTTCCTAACTAGCTTTGATGTTGCATGAAACATTATTGTCCACTTTATAAAACAGTGGAGCAGACATGCAAACTGCTTTTCAACTTTTTTCAAGATCAGTAATGAAGGCGTCTTAGTGACATTTGTACCAGTGAAATGAGATTATTGCTGGTATTTGGTTTTCTGAAAAGAAAGCCTTCAAATTCCCAGTATAACTATTTCCACCAGACATGGTCATTGATCTCCTTAATTTTACACAAATGGGGAAGGAGCCAAAATGTTGGCATCTCTTCCTTCTGATCCAAATCTACAGATGTTTTAACTTATATATTCTAGAATAGCAGTAGGGGGTGGAGGGTATTCTGAAGTTGCCCACACCCAATAAATTTCTTTACCTGAAGCAAACTTTAGTCCTTTACAGAGTCGGCTTTAATCCTGGCTAATTTGTAGGAGCTTTGTCACACTGATGTTATTAAGTCCAGTTCTGGTTTCGCTTGCAGCTGGATAATTTATACCAGGTGGCATCAATGACTAAGTTATTTCAATAAATGTCCCATGTGAATAAGCAGTGAACATATGTAAGTCTTGTACTGCCAAAATGGCTAGCTGGATGGAGAGATTTCTCACAGAAATCACCATAGTAAAGGTATGTCACCAGTACAGCTAAATGTATGGATCTGTCACTAAGATCCCCATAAATCCAAGTTGGCTGGACTGATTTATCGAAAAGGTCTCCATGATTCATGTCTGGTGATGGCTGGTGATGATGAGACTGTATTGTGAAATGGATCCAATGGATCTAGTACAAACCACATCCATCAGGACTTGCAGGCATGAAAGTCATGCTGGGATATGCAGGAGAAACTCCTCCAGTGCGTCAGAAAAAGGTGTGGAAGTGAGTGAGGGAAATAAAGGTAATATCTGACCTTAAGTCAAATCTGAACCAGATGATTAAGACAGTACTGTACCATCTTAACATTATTTTCCTCCACTGCCTCCAATGTTATTGTGACTAAGAGTTGCAAGCTTTGATACTGCAGGTATGGGGGACTTTATATACAGGTAATAGTCATGCAGACACAAAAACCTACAACTGGCAGATAGACAGACAGGTTGATTGTTTAGCTATAATGAGAATAACTGATTAGTCATTAAAAGACATGTACCAATCAAATGAGACATTAATGGTGGCAGTTGCTATATGTAATAAATACATCATTGGCCACAGACCAAATAAATAATGGTTGCTGATATCATGGGCAGGTTATTTGCTAGATATGGGCAAAATATGTAATGAAAATCTGACCTGGGATAAATTTTAAAAATTTAGTTACTATGAAGACTTTGTTGTTACATGTGGGTAGTCATGAGACCAGATTTGACTGTTCACGAAAACCTTTACAGTGATAGCCTGTATAATGGATTAAAATATGTGCCCAGTCTACCAAGAAAAGAATTAAAGAGGGATGTTTAGGCAAAGTTTCAAAGTACAGTAAAACTGCCATAATAAAAAAAAAGAAACAAATAGTCTTCAACATTCAATTATTTGCTCATTCCCATATAGACAAAGAGATACCATTACTTGCTCAGTCTTGTTTTTACATATACATGTCTGTCATCCTTGTAAACTTGAAATGAAAGCTCAAAAAACAAGAGGCCTCAACCCATTATACATCAGTTGACTATTTCACTTCATTGGCTTAAGTCGTATTGTAAGAGTATATCATATTTAAACTACCTCACAAACTTTATATCATGTTCATTTGACCTATTTTACTAGATCCTGATAAAAAACATTCCTAAAAATAAAGTCAAAATTAATATGCACAGTCTCATGCTCATAACTGAAGGCATCCATGATCTTTATAAATACTGATTCACAAGAACATGGTCAGCCAATCAAATGCAAGAACAAAGTCAGCCAATCAAGAACATGATCAGCAAATCAGATAAAAGGTCACCAAATAATAAGCATGGATCCTGCTTACATTCAACACTGCCAAAAATCTTGATGATACAAGCACATGTTCCAAATTTGATTAAATCTGGATCAAAATCATGTTTTCCAGAGTGGAAATAAACTCTGACAGATAACAACACCTCATAAACATCAATGGAGTCTGCTCCTTTAAATGAAACATTAAAATATCATGATGACATGAGGTCATAGTCCAAGTCTGATCAAAATTGGATCACAATTAAGGTTTCTAGAGTAGCTTACAAGCTCAACCAATCAGATGCAAGTATCTTTTTCATTGTCAAACCAATTCAAAATCTTGATGATTTAACCCATATTACAAGCCTGATCAAAATCAAATCAGAAATATGGCTTCCAGAGTGGAAACAAAATCAGCCAATCAGATGCAAGATCAAATCATTAATGGGTGTACATAAGGTTCATTATCTAACTTACACAATATCTTGATGACATATTCCAAGTTTGATCAACATCAGAAAAAAAGTATGATTTTCTGTATGGTAACAAGTTGAGCAATCCAATGCAAGATAAAATTTTAGTAAAATCTTCTCAGTAAGGTAGTCAGTTTTGTTTCACAAGTTAAACCACATTTCAGCATGGTGCAATGAAATATCTTGTACTGGTGCTGTCGACAAGACAACATGCATTTAAAAAGTACAGAAATGCAAGAGTAATATACTGAAGGCAAACATTATGCTTAACTAAAACAGTTTGTAAAGTACACTCAGACCTTAACTACCTTCAGTTCTAAACCGCATCAAGCTCAACGGCTTCTTGCCAGAACTTGCAACTTGACATAATCTTAGGGTTTTTTTTGTTTTGTTTTTTTTAAATTCAAATGGTGACAAAAACCATCTCTCCCACCATAAGATATACTTAAGTCAATATGACAACAAATATAATTGCTTTTCCCCCAAAGAATATGAATGCTCCTCGTTATATATGTATGCTTTGGGTTTGAATATTTTAGACTATGTAATAAGCATCTGTTTTTTTTAAAGGTATTTTGATTCAAAAGTGTGGGCATTTAAAGCATCTATACTAATGGAAAAGTTAAACTGGTTCTCTGATCAACTCTGCTGAATCTTTAGGAAAGCTAAATCCAGATTAAACATGTATTAGCCAGTTTCTGGATTTTTACAACAATGATTGTATTTTCATAATTTTAACAATTATTCCATAAATTCCATAAGTTAAAGGTCACATCAGTAAGACTTAAATTGTAAGAGTTGGCAGGTCTGCCAAGGTGATAAAATCTCAGCCAATCAGACGCAAGATTACATCAATAATATCCAAGACTAACTCATTATAGAACTTATCCACGATTGTGCTGAAAAAAAACCATATTCGAAGTTTTACTGAAATTAGGTCAGAAAAATAGGCTTGCAATTGTCGATGGACACACAACACAATGGATGACAAACTGAGCAGTATCATACCTTAAGCTCATTTGGCCTTACGACTAGGTGAGCAACAAAGGGCATTCCTTTTCAAAGTTTTACTATATAAGGTTTGCTATATTCAGGTAATTTTACCTGTGCGTCCTATGCCTGCACTGCAGTGAACCACCATCGGGGGACCATTAGGATGACCTTGCCAGGAGTCACACAACATTTTGGTAGCATCAGCCTGGCAGGCACGTACTCTAAATAGGAAATCAAGGAACCCGGTTGCTGGTGGAATTCCATAGTCTGGCCAACTTGTGAACTGCAGATGAGTGACCTGTCTGGATAGCCCAACCTGGAGAAATACAGGTAGATGTGATTGATGATTGAAGTGTGTCAGAGTCACATAGGAGAGAGAGAGAGAGAGAGACAGAGAGACAGAGAGAATGAAATGTTGAGTCGTATTTGATTATACTAGCCATCAGAATAGTAACTTACACTGACATAACTTTTCAGTAACGGAACAAAATGAGTGATGCAAAGTCTTCATGCATCATAACACGGCAATACCAATGAGAGATGCAAAGTCTTCATGCATCATAACACGGCAATACCAATGAGAGATGCAAAGTCTTCATGCATCATAACACAGCAATACCAATGAGAGATGTAAAGTCTTCCAGCATCATAACAAAGCAATATCAATGAGTGATGCAAAGTCTTCTTGCATCATAACAAAGCAATACCAATGAGAGATGCAAAGTCTTCTTGCATCATAACAAAGCAATACCAATGAGAGATGCAAAGTCTTCATGCATCATAACACGGCAATACCAATGAGAGATGCAAAGTCTTCTTGCATCATAACAAAGCAATACCAATGAGTGATGCAAAGTCTTCCTGCATAATAACAAAGCAATATCAATGAGAGATGCAAAGTCTTCATGCCTCATAACACAGCAATACCAATGAGAGATGCAAAGTCTTCCAGCATCATAACAAAGCAATATCAATGAGTGATGCAAAGTCTTCTTGCATCGTAACAAAGCAATACCAATGAGAGATGCAAAGTCTTCTTGCATCATAACAAAGCAATACCAATGAGAGATGCAAAGTCTTCATGCATCATAACACGGCAATACCAATGAGAGATGCAAAGTCTTCTTGCATCATAACAAAGCAATACCAATGAGTGATGCAAAGTCTTCCTGCATAATAACAAAGCAATATCAATGAGAGATGCAAAGTCTTCTTGCATCATAACAAAGCAATACCAATGAGAGATGCAAAGTCTTCTTGCATCATAACAAAGCAATACCAATGAGTGATGCAAATTCTTCCTGCATCATAACAAAGCAATACCAATGAGTGATGCAAAGTCTTCTTGCATCATAACAAAGCAATATCAATGAGAGATGCAAAGTCTTCTTGCATCGTAACAAAGCAATACCAATGAGAGATGCAAAGTCTTCTTGCATCATAACAAAGCAATACCAATGAGTGATGCAAAGTCTTCTTGCATCGTAACAAAGCAATACCAATGAGAGATGCAAAGTCTTCTTGCATCATAACAAAGCAATATCAATGAGAGATGCAAAGTCTTCTTGCATCATAACAAAGCAATATCAATGAGAGATGCAAAGTCTTCTTGCATCTTAACAAAGAAATATCAATGAGTGATGCAAAGTCTTCTAGTAGCATATATTACAACTCAATGGTCTCAAACTAAGTAACATAAAGAAAGAAAACCCAACATGTTAAGTAAAATCAAACATCTAATTCTCTAATTAGAAAGTGAAAATTTATAAGGAACTTACAGTATTAATAATTAAATCCCAAATAATCATAAAAGTTCTATCACAAATACAAAAGTACATACAGTGTTCCAAATGCATTCCAGGAATGGATTCGGTTGATTTACCAACATTCATGATGTACCACAATGATATAATCCATTGTTTAGTCCAAAAAGTCAATAAGAACTTTGTAAATCCAATAAATAAATAAATAAATGAATCATCTCAAATTATATTTGAACAGAACTTAAATTGATTCCACAGACTGATATTAAAATAGGAATGTATAATTTTGCTGACCACAACCTTATATAAAAACTTATAATTTACAAATACTACAGATTCAACCATAATCTTAACTTAAGCAGCTGCTGATGGTGGAGAACAGATCAGAACTTAAAACTTACCATGATGCCCATAATATAGAAAATTATTCATAATACAGAATCACACAATTTAAAAGAAACTAATCACTGAAACATGAAAATATTGCTCTAATTGGTAAAACTAGCTCTTCTTTCAGTGAATGTTTTTTCTTTTTCATCAGAAATAGCAACATATCGAACATACTACTTGAAAAAATTACCAGTACTGCAAAGAGACTTCCTCAACCTGATTTTTTTGTACATTTTTATTGGTTCACCAAAGTCAAGATCACACCACTCCAGTGGCCTAGTGGTTAGAGCATCCGCCATGGAAGCGGGAAGTTGTGGGATCGATCCCCAGCTGAATCATACCAAAGACTTACAAAAATGGTACTAACAGCTACCTCGCTTGGCACTCAGCATTAAGAGGTTAGTGTCAGGACTAGTTGGCCTGGTGTCAGGATAATGTGACAGGCTGGGACATCATGCTACATGTCTGTGGCATGATGCCCCAATCTAGACATCGCTATAAACTGCATCACTGCAGACATCGTAGCAATATGATTGACAAATTGTTAAAGCTATAATAAAAATCCTAATGAAACAAACAAACAAAAACAAAGCTATTTTGTCCAGACCTCTTGCATGGTTCCATGAAATTTCTACTAAACAAGGGTCATCTGTGGGGATGGGGTGGTTTTACTAAGTTTTCCATGTAATGCCTGAATGAGGCTTTCCCCAAGATTTGGAAAAGTGATTTGATTGCTGATGAATTGAAATGTTATATGTTAATATGATAAAAGATAACATTATGTTTCACAACAGAATGGACACTTTCACCAGTTGATTGAAATCAAACTCCTGCACTGATTAGCAAGCAAGCATTATTCAGAATGAATGTAGGACTTTGATCCATACATTCTGTGCAATAACACAAATGACATGGTATAATCAAAGGTTTTAGATAAATTTGTCTCAGGGGAAAGAAAAATAAACCTTATCTAGTAGATATAATAATGTTGTAAAAGAAAACCAAAAAACATGTCATTACTCAATAAAACATCAAAGACATTTCAAACTTCTTTCTTACATTAACTGATTACATAGATATCCTGCATGCCCTTTACGAGATAACTACTTCAAAACATATTTTTAAAATTCATACAAATTATTTTTATAGAAATACTGGGATCTAAAATCTGTAAAGACTGGACATATTACTATAAAATGATATTATTCTTCTTCATCTTCCTTAATAAATATACAATGGTCTCCCTCTTGAATGCCACACCCCCACCCACGCCACCTACCTTATACAGCCAGATCCATTGGCACCGACCAATTTGTGTTAAAAATTACATTCTAAGGACAGTTAACCATCAAATACTGTCAGCATAAAAGTTCAAAAACGGACAAAAATGACCAAGCATGAGCAACCACATAATGACTGTTCAAACAAGAAATCTCCAATATTTATTTCGGAATTGATGGACGTATTGAGATATTTATGGCCAAATGTTTGTGTCTGTTTTTTTTAAACAAGGTTTTTCATCACATTTAGAGATGATTCATAATTTTATCAATATAATATTGGTATTAGTTTTGTCCCATTAAGTCCATAAACTGAAAAAAATCATGTGATTTTTAAATGCAAATAATTTATATTTAAAAATTTGTTATGATTTTTATAATTTACATGTAGTTTTTATTCACATTTGTGCTACCCCCCTCTAAAATGGTCACCCCTCTTATAAGGCCACCTTTATGCTTTTCATAAGGTAGTCCATAAAATAGGTGGAACAGTGCAGCATCAAATACATAAAGTTTATATTTGTCATCTCAATTAACATTATTTCTTAACCCTTTTTACCTAAAGTATCACTGTTTAGCAATATTCTTTAAAAATTAAAAAGGAATTTTGGCATAATGACAAGGTATATCGGGGCCCAAAGTGGCCAAGTCGTCTAAAGCACTGTCCATTACGGATCACTGCCATCTCACCTCTGTCTGCGTGGGTTCGAGTTTAAGATTCGGCTAATGTAGTTATGTGAGAAAGTTTGCCAGTAGCTTCTCGTGGGTTGGTGGTTCTTTCCAGGAGTTTTCCCGGGTTCTTCCTTCACCAATAATACTGGCTGCCATGTATTACCTATACTGTGCTGAAAAATGGCGTTAAACCATTAAAAAAACAAACAAAGTATATCTAGGTAAATTGAGATAAAAAGATATTTCTTCTCTAAATTTGACTGAGCTGCCTTCTATAGGTAAGACTATTAAGTATGTGACTGTGTGTGTGCGTCTGTGATTTTTGGATTTTTAATGCAGCTTTAACCTTTTGTAAGTCTTGTCACTACAATGTCTGCAGTGTGGCAGTTTTTAATGATGTCTAGCACTGGGGCATCATGCTGCAGACATGTAGCATCATTTCCCACCCAGCCACATTCTCCTGACACCAGGCGTGTCAGTCTTAACACTAACATCTTAATGCTAAGCACCCAGCGAGGCAGCTGTTATTACCATTTTTATAAGTCTTTAATATGACTCAGTTGGGGTTCAAACCTGCGTCCACCCACTTCCGTGGTGGACGATCTAACCATTAGGCCACCAAAGCAATTTAATATTAAATGAAGTATTTTTCCTTAACCTCATATTGGAAATCCTATTAAGTCACTTGAGAGTCTGCTTGAATGAGACTACAATAGGATGGATTCTCCACTTTATCAGTAGTTTATTGGGTAAATTTTGAAGCATAATAACCTTTAAATAGCTCCAACAACAATCCTCAAAATACTCAGCATCCTTCAAATTACTTTCTCAGTCCAAGACAGACAGACAAGAATTTTCTCAAACTGCCAAAATCCGATCTTCTGGCATAGAAGGTAAAGGTCAATCTGTTAATGTTCAAATCTTATAAGTAGGTATGCAGCATGTGGTCCAGTTGGTGGTACATAAATCTTGTGGAAGAGCAGGTGCTAAAACGCATTTTGACGTGAGGACTAAAACTGCAACATGGGCACAAAATTAAAGCAATCTGTGGATTGCACAAGATTTGATTGGATAACAGTAATATATCACCAACAATGTTAATAGTTTAATATGACTGACACACACACACACACCTATATTTGTACCGCGTGTTCAGCTAATCCACATGTACTTTATGTCATATTATATGAGCAGGAATTGACAAATGAAGAAGAAAATTGCTTTGTTTTATACAAACTAGGTCAAGTTTGATTATTCAAAAAAAACTCTTACCTTTGAATTATGTAGTAAAAGCCCTGTGATTGTGTAGTCTCTATTCTGTTCTATCCCTGTGTTAATGACATTGAATTCATCATACTGGGCCTCAGACTCTTCCCCTTCTGGCCAATACTGACCGCACTTAACACGCCCACGCTCCATAGTCCTGTAAAAAGGAAAACTGGTATTACATGCAACAAATTGCATACAGTTAAAACCAAGACAGACTGGTACATCATACCCATTATGTCTGTTTGCAACTGACCTTACTGCCACTCCACTCACCTGACTATCACAGCAAAAAATATCAGCATGATTACTCATAAGGCCTAATTAACTGCACACACCTTAGATACTTATACACACCTTAGATACTTATACACACCTTAGAT
This sequence comes from Unio delphinus, assembly GCA_029339505.1. Classification (NCBI taxonomy): domain Eukaryota; kingdom Metazoa; phylum Mollusca; class Bivalvia; order Unionida; family Unionidae; genus Unio; species Unio delphinus. The sequence continues at coordinate 4,553,184 of JAQISU010000106.1, forward strand.
ACTTAAGCAACAGAGCATATCAATTATATTGTACATTTCAGTTAAAGTTAAATTCAGTGTCATCTGCACTATCCTGCTTGCAAATTTCATTAACAAATTTAAACAAGCATAAAAACGAATATGCTAATCAAGTAGGAGTTAGATAGTCTGTGGTAAGGTCTACTAGGTGCACATAATGCTCAGTTAAATGCAGAAAAGACCTTAAATGTGATTACAATTTTTTGCCATCCAAATTTGCATATTTATAACTGGAACCCAGAAAAGTCCATATTCAGTGATAGAGTGTGGATCCTTGGGACAACAAATACAAAGAAAAACAAAGAATGCATCCAATATTTGCAAACATTAGCTTTAATATTTCTTTAAACTTTTTAATAAGATAAAGAAATCATGAGTTAAAAGGGATGTAACTTCCAAATTTAGAGGCTCATTCTGAGCATATGTAGGATGATAAATTTAAATCACTCCTGTTGTATGATTAACACATTAACCCCTGAAGGTTTGTTATATATGTTAACAAGAATTTTGACCAAAAAACTGCAAATTGTCATATAATGGCTAAATTTTTAATTTATGTGCAGTGTTGATGCATAAGTAGTGGTATCACGAAAAGTGACTGTTTAACACTTTAGACCCTGGAGGTTTTTGCTGTTTTCGCATGAAATGCAAGTAGGAAACACTTTTTGGGGACTATTTCTGAATACATCCTAATACATCGACTTCCAAGCAATTATCCATTAGCCCAATGCCTAGCTGTGCTAAAAAATTGTTTTCCATTGGTTAGTTTGCTGGTGCATGAGCAGAGGGTGAAAACTTGGGAGTTTTGGGGGGCTTTTTTTGCTTAACAGACCCATAAATTTTGCATGGAGAAGACTCTTTATTTAAAATGTCCACCTTATTCTACTTTTTGCACAGGTTCAACTGTCTGCGTGCACTTAAGACTGCCTTAGATCTGAGGCTATAAAGTCTAAAATCTGTACACAAAATCAGATTCCGACTATGAGCGAATTTTGGGTGGAAAAAAAAAAAGTTAAAAAAGTTAGGTTTTTTCCTCTGTATAATACCACCCACTTTAGTGTATCATGCATAACTTCGAAGCTACAGATCATGTTAGTAGGCTACTACCTCATGTCCCATGAACTCGGCGCTAGGGGTTAATGCCTTAATAGATTTGCCCATGCAAACATGGTGTCCATCATTTGGATAGAGATGCAAAGGAGATGACAGTGTTAAAGGCTTTTGGTTACAAGCAACTTTGAAATTATTGACTGATAAATGAAAAGACTCAAGTTGTGAAAAATCTTTACATTCTTAATGCTTTTTGTTCTTTAAATCAGTACAAGTGCCAGTGGGGTGGGTGAATACTACAGAATTCCTTATTTGTTAAAGAACATTGAAACATTATCATGTAAGTTATCTTTATTGGCAAACAAGGATATAATCCTTATAATAATGTAACCTGGTTTACCTATCTAGACATTGTACTTGCTGGGCTCATCGACATTCAATCATGACTAAAAGGATATTAATTTTCTGAACAATATCTGGGAAAATTGTAAATTTTTATTAGTACATGAAATAGTTGCAAAGAAAGAAAACAATTTTGTGTGTGTCTGGTTATCTGGCCCAAACGACAGTACACTCCATTATTTTATACAAGTATTATTGACAGCAGTTTCACCTATCATATGTTCCAGCCTATAAGTCGATACTTTTTGACTTGAAAGTCTCGGCTTCATCTTATACTCTGAATCAACTTATATATGGATTGAATCATTGAAAGTTTATATAAGTTACATTCGTAAATACAGGTAATAAAATGAACTACAACATGGATGTGCTTTCAATTATAATAAAACAAGCATGGACTGTTTATTCAGCTGTGTCAATTGATAACAGAATATAGCAGTGATTTGTTCAGAAGTAAAATATTCAAGCATGTTAGCATTGGTAATGCAATTTCACGATTGCGGGTAATATGGAATATCATACAACGATACCATTACTAGTGTAAAATATGAAGCCAAGATATTGACCTGGCCTCATCTTATACTCCGAATCGACTTATATATGGACGAAAGATGGAAAATAAGTCGAATTGGTGAATTTGACTTATACTCAGCATCGATTTATAGGCCGGAAAATACGGTAAATGAAAGAGCGATGCAAATAAGCATAACACCTAAATTTTATTACATTGTTCATCTTGTCACTTTCAAAAACACTATTACTTAAACATTTTATGTCCCTTCTCTGTCTTTTTTGTCTTTACTGATCAAACAACATCTTAATGTAAAGTGAAAGTCACCAGATACTATACGCATACATGTGGATTAGAACAATTTAAATGCTTTAAAACTTGATTATCAATCAAATGATTCTAGGGAGCAAAGTTTTAAAATAAAGAAACTGGTCTGTTTTCTTGAAAATGGGCCATATACAGTTGAAAACCAAGAAAGAACACAGATATAGGATGGACAATTATTTTTTACTCTATTCTTATGCAGCAGTCTTTCTTTTTAGAATATTTTCAATTTTGAATGATGAGTGGAATTAATGAGATGATAATATAAATGACAATCACAACTTTCTTTAGTGATTTTGTATCTTGTTTATAATATACTTGAAAAGCATAATTTATATGTAGGCAATCATAAGAAATTTTTTACAGAATCTTTAAATCTGTGGATTGGAAAAACCACTAAATTTGCAACTGGTACCCCCATGAAAAACAAAACCAAGTCACAGTAATAACTAAATACATATTATTTTCAATGAGAACTGATACATTAAACCTTACTTTGTTGTCATAACAATGACCACTGACTGGACCTCCCACACCATCCTCCAAAAGTCACCAAAAGTCTTTGGTAGTGGACCTATAACATAGTCCAAGAAGAAAAAAAAAAAAAACAATTACTGAAAATAAAAGAACCAATTTTAACTTTAAATTTATATTATTTACATCCATATGTAATACAGTTGTCCTCTTTTCACAAGGCCACTATTGCAGCAGTAAAGTGTCCTTATATGAGGGATGGCCTTATTAATGAAGCAAAAAACACAGTGTAAACTCCATCATGGGGAATAAATGAAACAATTGCCATACTAATTAATATGCCAGCCAAGAGAGAAAGTCTTAGTATTGTGATAAGAATAGCTTCAGTTTTATCTTCATTCATCTGCAGCTTGTTACATGTCATCCATGATTTCACATCAGAAATGCACTTTTCTACTCCATGGATGGTAGCATCAACTTTAGTTGGGTGGCTAGACTAATATATTTGGGTGTCATCAGCATACAATTGGTGCAACACTGGGTGATGATCTATGACACTTGAGAGCGGCTCAGTATAAAGAATGAAGAGAACAGGTCCAAACATCAACTGGGCTGGAGTGTATTCCATTTGCAGACATAATTTGTGTATTGTTCACTAAGCAGGACTTGAACCACTGTAAGGCTATATTCTGAATGCCAAATACATGCTGGAGACGGTGAAGTAATATATCATGGTCTATTATGTCAAATGCTGCAGATAAATCCAGGAGAGTGAGGACTGTAATTTTTCCACTATCCAAAGCAGAGAGAATGTCACTAAATACTTTCAGAAGAATAGTTTCCGTACTGTGGCAAGGGCGATATGCAGACTGTACATTGCTAAAAAGACAGTTTGAATTCAAATCAGATACAAGTTGAGTTAGAGCAATCTTTTCTAAGATTTTTTATATGAATGGGAGATTAGAAACTGGGCGGTAGTTCTTTAAATCGTTATGGTCCAGTGTTGGTTTCTTCAGCAGTGGCTTTACGATGGCAGTTTTGAAAAATGATGGGAATTCCCCTGATGAGAGATATTAATAACATCAGTTAGTGAAGGCAATATTGGGTCTAAGCACTCAAGCAGCAGTGATGTCGGAATTGGATCAAGTTCACAAGACTTTGGTGCACTTTTCATCACCATTGTCCAACCTTAATCAATAGAAACAGGTTCAAATGCTCATTACGGTTGTCGCTGAAATTTTGCATCATAACTGTATGGTGATGAATCAGTTGAAATTGTGCTGTCAAGCGAATCTCTAATGGTTTGTACTTTGTCATCGAAGAAATTTGCAAACTGGTCTGGTAGGTCTAGTGGAGTGAAGGTTTTTGGAAGTGGTGTACATTTGTTCCTTGACATTAGTTTGTTAGTTATCTCGAAGAGCTCTTTGCAGCTGGAACTCTCCACGATCTTAGTAGTGTAGTGGGATGATTTGGCTAAATGGACTATGTTTGTGACGTTCTTCTTAGTGACTTCGTAGATTTGTTTATGAATAGTGAGTCTGGTGGAAAGCCAAAGCCTCTCTGCTTTTCGGTGATGTCTTTTAGCAGTGCGAAGCTGGTCCCTAACACTGCTATATCATGGAGAACACTTTTTTATTGATACTCTGCATTTGGTGGCTGGGACATGTTTTTCAAGCAATGAATGCAGGCAGTTATCAAGTTGTTCCGCTGTTGGATGTAAGAAAGGTCTTAGGTTTTCTTGGATGTCATGCATGAATTTGGTTCTATTTATCATACGGAGGTTTCTCTAAGTAGCAAATAGAGGTGGAGGGTTAGGGACTGATACGTCGAGATGGCATACAATGCAGAGGTGATCCGATGCAAGTTCGTGGGATACAAGGGTGGATTGCAGAATATTATCATCAGGTCTATAAAGAAACCAGTCTAAAATGTGACCAAGTTTATGGGTAGGTTGGTTAATTGACTGTTTAAGATTGAAAACATGAATGGAATCTAGGAGAAACAATTAGTGCAACAATGAAAGGAACTCCAGATTTATGGTGCCATCATTTTCTTACTAATACATATACATTAGGTATATTTTGGAGCCTCCATGATACAGATGTGATGTAATTAATATAACTGGCAACAGTTTGTCTACTTAACTATTTCAATAAAAAACAATAAGTTAAAAAGGTGAGTCCTAAAATTGGACAAATTTCCATTACAAAAAGTTACGTCCACATTCCATGACGTTAAATCATTTACACTTCTTGCACTTGGTTGTCATATCTAAAATGATACACATACAAAAAATATACATCAACTAAATTAAAGGTCAACTGCAATATCGAAACAACTTACAAGTGTAATAGTTGACAAGTGATGTGCCTGAAAATTAATCCAGTAAAATTGAATGTTACTAAATTAAATGATATGAAAATAACAAATGGAATAATAATTGCACTATATTAATAAATTAAAGCTGAATACACAAAAATGTTGAATACACCATATAAAACAACATTTAGAATACTATACCACTGAAAATAAAAGATGGACGATACAGTTTAAGTACAAAATAAACTGAATTCTATGAAAGATACCTTTAAAGAATGATAGCAAAAGTGAAAACTAGTACAGGCAAATACAGTCCCACCCATTTATGTCGACATCCTCGAGCCAGAGGAAATATTGTCGAGTTGTCGAGATAGGCGGATGTCGAGATAAGTGGTGGTGGTGGTGGTGGGGGGTCTGAAAAAAGATACAAGTTAAATTCTTCAGTAAGGGGTGACCTGTCATCAGTGAGTAGTATTTACATTTTGCAAAAACAATGGAAATTTTGAGTACATGAAGACAGAATCAGTGTGAAATACACTTGTATATTGACAAATTACATTTTGATTACCATTGTGTAATAAAATCCACAGTAAAATATTGCATTGGTCAAATCCTGATTTGAAAAACATGACCATATTCAATGTTGGCAGTAGCACATATTTGTCTAGTTATTTACATGCTTCAAGTACATGTACTTAAATCAGCATAGATTTTGGTCAATCTGTTACCATCTTATTGAGGCTACCAAGGGGATGGGGCTATTCAAAGGGAAATGAAAACCTGTCAACAAGTTTTGTTTAGACAGTACATGTATTTATTAATATAAGTCAGCGTGAAACTTTTTCACAGATATCTTTGCAAGATGCTCAGCCCTAAACTTCAGCCTAATATTTAGTTTCCAGACACTGTAAATTTAATCTGTTTTACACTGCTGTTGGTAGCCATTGTAAATATAAACTTAAAAAGAAAACTTTCACAGCACAATAAACTTGTTTTAAACACCAATCACTTTGGAAAATTCAAAAATTGATCAGATTTCATTGCTTTTATTTAAGTCGCCACGAGAGGCCAGCTTAATAGGACCAAACAAATGCCTGTTGGTTTTTTTATCCCACCGCCACATTAAAGCCTGGCAGCAAGATAAACTGATTATTGAATAAAGTCCAGGTTGGAACTTGCATCTTGCTGACATAAATGATTAGGCTTGAAAATTAAAACTGTTGGCAAGATCAACTAATTGCTAAACAAAGTAAGGGTCGGAACATGCAGCCGGTCAGCGTGAAAGATTAAGCGAGAAAACTCAACAAATTGTTGAACAAAGTATTGGTCTGAACTGGCAGCTTGTCGAGAAAACTCAACAAATTGTTGAACAAAGTATTGGTCTGAACTGGCAGCTTGTCGACATGTACATTTATCTTTTATCTCAACGTCGACATAAACATGACAATTTGTTAGTAATAGTAGACCAAGGGACTGGGACTTTGCTTTTTTGTCGACATAGGTGGCTTGTTGACATAAATGATATCAATATAAACGGGTAGGACTGTATAATGGTAACCACCTAGCGCGTTCAAGTAAAAGTGAACCTAAACGAGTTCTTCCCTTTGTCTATATAATATACAGACAAAAAGATGTTTTTTTTGGGATTCAGAATTAGTAGAGAAAGTCATGTGATCAGGCAAGTTATCTGACTGAGAAGTGTACAATTTAGCAATACTTAAACTTTATCTGGTTTGAAAAGACAAAAAATTCAGAGTAATAGGGGGATTATGAAAGAATATACTGGATAAGAACTGATGATGACAAGTCAAATTAATTAACAGGTTAGTGTTTCTTGGAGAAATTAATTACTGGGAAAATACAAGCACCAACTTGGCATAATAGCATTTTAATATAAGTGCCTTCAACAGATATATACAAGTTAAAAATGCCATTTCAAGAAAATGACTCATGCTGTTTTTTTTTATCTGGGAAAAGAATAGAACAATAATTACACCATTCAAACTCGTGGTAAGCTCAAATTAAATACCCATAAGAAACTTTGCTGAACAGTTTATAATATATAGATATATAAAATGTTCTCACCTTGAGTTGATATGTACGCATTCTTCTGCCGGTAGCCATCAACATAGTTTGCATTTATATAATCTGATGAAGGGTCCCCTGATACAGATGGGAGAATAACTCTTGAGTGGTCCAGACAAAGGACATCAGAGTAACGGTTCATGGGCAAGTTGTGCTTGGCTCTGTTATTATAGAGAAAAAAAGTAATCAAAAAGACTTGACAAGACAAGTAATTTACTTAATATATGTGGTATGTATAAAATACATAAGACACTCTGTACAAGCTATTTTACTGACATGACTTGAATCTTTTAATTCAACAGACATGTACATAGTATAAATGTACAGTTAAACAATACATCACTAAACATTACAGTCCATGGTAACAACATACCGGTATTATAAAATACTACAAAACACAATACAGATCACAGAAAGGAGTACATTTAATACTTTTAAGTTGGGAATATGACAATTTTATTGTTAAACGCAAGAACAATGTCAATAATAACAGCAGATTGAAAATAAAAGTTAAAAAGGAAGCCTGAAGGTGAGTGATTAAAACTGAAGTATCCCAGTAAAAGTGATAACCTTCAAGCCAAAATGGCTGCTAACAGAAAGCCTAAATCTTCCAGTCATTTACATCAGATTCTTTCCTAAAAAGGTGAACAAGTATTACATACATAATATTTCACATATTTAGCTTATTGATACAATGCTTCAACTAGTGTCAAATTTATTTTCATCCGACAATGATGAGATATATACTTTTTTTACAGTTGTGACTTTACCTATATGGATTTTCTTTTTTATTTTTTTATTTCTGTGAATGTAGAGTGTGAGACTTTTGGCATGGCTTACAATCCACTTCAGTAACAGAAATACTAAATGCAAATTCTGGTTGTCATACAATTTCATCTTGCAATCAGCACAGATCTATTGTCTTTATATGCCATTTGTTGTAGAGTAAAAACAGGTATGGGTGTTACTGAATATCAAATTTCTGCATGAGAGATAAATGAGAGACAGACAGAATAATATTCCTACCTATGGAAATATTACAAGTTTGAAAATACATACATGAAGGCCTATATATTTCAAAAATAGAGAGGGAAAGTAGTTGCAAGTTATATCACCATGGGATCGTTATGTAGCTGAAAAGTAATACTAATGTTTCCCTATCTGTGCTAGAAAAGTACTACAGATATCTCCTAATTCGTGGTGAAAAAACAATAATGAGATCTCCCATTTTGAGGTGCAAAACTCACAATGATGTCTCCCCATTTGCTAAAGCAGACAAATCAAAAATGAAGGCATGTTGTTTTTGTACAATTTAAAAAAAAAGAGAAAGTTACCCTGAATAATTACTATTTGCATTTAAATTGATAACAATTTAGAATCTTCTATCAAGCTTAATCTGGACTACTTTTAATGTGCCTTTCATTCTGATAGCTTGAAATATTTTTTTAAAAATTCTTTTCTTTTATTTACAGATAAACTTTTAAATAGCCATTTGCAATGTGTTGTTCATTTGTGCAACTCAAAATTTCAATTTGAACAAGAAAGGTTGAAATAATCATGACCACTCTTTTGAAGTGCATCTTACAATAATAATAATAATAATAATAATAATAATAATAATAATAATAATAATAATAATAATAATGCTTTTTTATAGAGGGCAACTTATCTTATTAGTCAAGGACTATTCTCCCTTGAGGCGAGAGTATAACAATGCACATTATATGAAGATAACAATATTTACTATTTATTTTAATGCAATAGAGTCAAACATAAATTATTGTGAGTCACCAGGAGACATGCATTTTATCTGGATTACTTGATTGTCCAGATAACAAGATATATTTACAATAATTAATTGTTTCATATAAATGGTAAGTCATGAAATGTGACTTCATTAAATCCAAGTTTTACTGTAACATCATCACAAAAATGTAACCTCTGAATGAAAGAAATAAAGAGAGCCTAGTTTTCCTCAAAAATAAAAACAAATCCTGTTAAGGGATTGATGTTTTATTAGGTGAAAAGGAGGTGAAAAGAATGTCCAGGAATTCAAAATAAGACCATTTCTTCCTTTTATGGTAGTTTATGTTACTTACACAATAAGATTTTTATATCAGTGTTCGATCTATCAAATGAAGTGAGTTCAACCAACATATGACCGGGGCCGCTACATTTTAAGTCTGTAGGATTTTCATGCCTTTTATCTTTTCTTTTAATCCACCTCCTTTATTTGATTCAAAAGACATAATGAACATGATAATACAAAGGAGGCCAACTTTTAATTCAATACAACAAATACTTCAGCAAGTCAGTTATACAAACACTGACGGCACTTCATTAGGTTCTCAGAAAAATGCTCATGGTCATAGCTGTTACAGTCAATTAATGCATTTTATAATGATTACACTTAAAAGAAACTAAAAGATAGAACTAGAACACAAATTTCAACTGATAAAAATTTATATGTATTTATTTAGTTAAGTACTGCCTCCACTTAGCACAAGTTCCATTTTCGTTGATCAAAATTTTTTTTACAGATTGTTAAATGAGGTGTACTGGGAATTTCATTTGGAAAGAAAATGTAACAAATTGTAGGACCTATTTTTAAATTTGATATTTCATAAGTTGATTAAACTTTCCAGGTTTTATCCACCATTTTCAACAATAACACCAGTGATACATCAATGTTTCCGATACCAATTTTTATCGTGAGTTTCTTCAAGTTCAACAAACAAGGATTAATGTTTGGGGTATTTTCTGGTTTAAAAAATGGGATCCATGCCTGTCCCCGCATTATAAGCAGATTTGCAAGTTATCAGGGCGTGAGTTATCGAGGGAGTGGTGTATATAGCTTTGTAGTATTATCCATTGGTCGAATCTGATTAATTAAAAAAATCAAAACTGCATTATAATTTGATATTGTCTGTATTTTTATAAGGCTCAGTATTCTTTCCTTTGTACAATTAATTTCAAAATACGACCAAAAGGGTCATGCCATTAATTTTTTGTCCATATAGCATGTACATCGGACTCTTATTTAACACCATTTAGATTCAAAATCACTCACTGGCATCTCCATTAACACTTTCCCAGTTTCAATAATCTGATATACTTCATAACTTTAAAAATTACTGTCATCATCAGTGATGATTCATCACTATCATCAAGTATTTTCTGAATGAAATCATAATAAACCACAATGGGAATCAGATATTTTGGGTTGTTTAGGTAGCCCACATAATAAACACGTTTGTAAAACTTTCCTCATGAATAGGTCAAATTACATCAGAAGTTTTTATTCCTGGGCATGTTGTTTTATTCAAATTAAGTTTCACAACCATTCATGTCCAGTTAAAGAAAAATTGTATAGTTCGCCAAAACACATTATCAAATGTGGAACTTTCAAATAATTTGTTGGCATCCATTCATTTCACTGTTTCCCAAACATAAATTAGTGCAAATTTTGCACAATGGCACACCCTGACAACATATCTGCTTATGTACTTTACATATCTTACAGTTTTCCCGCAAAGTCTGTTGCTCAATAAATACTTCCTGTTTGTCACGCAGTGAATAAGCGACAATGATTTCTCATTGGTAAGTTTTTCTTAAAACCTGGAACGGGACAAGCAATAACCACAAATGAGAGTTCAGCATATTATTATTTTAATGTGCAACACACCAGTAGCATAGCTTTCAAATCGACCAAAGGAGTCAAGATACATTTCAAAGTAGAAACTTTGCGAGAAAGTGGTTATCAAATGAAGAGTCAAGCACTTCAGTAAACATGTGGAACACATTTGGAAAAAGTATAATATATGCTGAACATACTTCCAAGTTAAGATAATTAGCATGTAATGGGGGGGGGGGGGCAAGATTTACGAACCATGTCACTTTGTGTTTACTTGTAGACAATGAGTGGGTATTACCAAATAATCTTTTTCATTTTTACTAATAAACATGAGTGCCTGTGACTGCAACTGCAGATAGATTATACTTTTACATAAAATCCTGAAGATTAAAAGAACATGCCTATGGTAAGTATTGTTTTGTATCAATTCTCAGTCTCTTGTATCAATATGTGTATCATTTCAGCAAAAGTAAATGGGCCCCCAAGTGGTCTAGAGTGCTCTCTGTTATGGATCACTGCCATCCCACCTGTCTGCATGGGTTTGAATCTCACATTTGGCCAATGTGTGTATGTGAGAAAGCTTGCCAGTAGTTTCTCATAGGTCAGTGGTTCTTTCTAGGTTCTTCCTCCACCATTAATACTGGCCGTCATGTATAGCCTATCATGTGCTGAAAAATGGCATGAAACTCTACAACAACAACATCAGCAAAAGTATAGATGCATCAATATATTGATGAATCGTTTCATCCCAAGTACTTAGCATAAACAAAGCAAGAGTCATGGTAGACTTCCATGCTCAGAAGTTCCATATACATATAGCATTTAAATGATATTTTGCTGAAACAAAACAAATTAAAACAGAAACTATAATTGTATCAAAAATTACCAAGCTGCTAAAATAATGTCCTAACAGAAAAATTAAATTGTTGTATCAGAAACTTATGGCCCTGTTAAAAAGTTACACACAATGCTTGGTTAATAATTAAACTACAATACTATCAAAACAGCATGAAATATGAATAAACTAAGCATAAATATCAAGCAGCATTTTAGAATTTGTTAATATGTATAAGGTGAACAATAATGTGGCGAGACAGAGTCCTGAAAGGTGATAAAATCACTTTAAATTGGAATAAAATTGTAAGATAATGCAAAGAACCTGTAGTATATTTATAAATCTGCACAATAAATCGAAAAGGCTGGATAGGCCTACAGGAACACAAAAATGGTTTGAATGTCAAAGGATAAAATGCACCCTATGTGATCTGTACAGCAGCAAAGCTAAACACTAGTGGCATCTGGCAATGCCGAGGGGAGGTAATGGGCAATAGTTATTGTCCTTTATCTATTAAAATTAGGATAAACTGATTTTCATCTTCTAGTAGGGATGAATTTATGAGGTACATGTAGCAGGAAAATATTCCAAATATAACATGACGGAAATTTATTTGAGGAGAATCACATGTGACCACTTCAGACCAAAACACTATGTCTCCATTTTAGACAAAACAAAGATGTTTTCACTGCAGACCAAACAGATGTGACCACTGCACACCAAATACAAATGTCACCATTGGAGACCAAACATGTACATAAAACACTTTAGACCAAACATGTACATCAACATTGCAGACCAAACATGTACATCAAACACTTCAGATCAAACATGTACATCAACATTCCTGACTTAACATGTACATCAACACTTCAAACCAAGAAAATGGGAGTTTCCATTGTATGTATACAAATCTGAAAATTACACTTGTTGCACAAAAACCTAACCAGGTGATCTACATGTATTTAATATGTCTACCTCAGATTGCTAACAATGTTTTCTGTCATACAAAGTAAAAAATTTGTAACACAAAATTGACAAATGGCTGTCATGGCTGAAATCAGATCAGATCATTTACATACAGTCAAAATTATTCTGGTTATGTTTTTACACTGGCTTAATTGTATGCAGTCTTGCTTTACAGGATGCATGTACAGAAGTAAAAATTGACAGAAAATCAAAGTTGCCACCCACCCCCATCCCTCTCTTGCAAGCAGTGAGTAGATAAAATATAAAATTAAACTTATAGCCTTGCTTGCTACTTCATCAATTAATTAAGGTGGTAATTAATTAATTACAACTGCCTTAAAGGACTAGTAACAAGATTCTTTATATTCTCAACACAAGCCTGGACAGAGAGGAGGTAATGAAGTTACCCTGCACCACAGTGGACCTATGTAAGATTCTGGCACATGAATGGGTAAATATTTCATTCTTTGGGTCATTTGCTAAGCTGCAAATTCATTGCATACATTGTAAGAATAACCTAATTCAAATTTGTAATTAAAATTTAAAGACCTACTTTGAGATCTGAAATGTTCCTGCAGGTGGTTCTCTCTTGATCTGTGCATACTCTTCCATCAGTCCCTTCTTCCTCATTTGCTGAACTCGCTTTACCAGATCATCTATAGATAAACCTCCCTCTTCTGGCATATGTATGGAGTTTTCGTAAATATTCAACCCTGAAGAGGTAGGTCGTTTCTTTCGAGGTAGGTTTGGAGAACAGTGTGGTATATCGATATTATCTTCTGCAGATGCACTTGTCAAATGTTTCCTATGATCCTCTGGAGTACCTTTATCTGCTTCAAGCCTCCTCTTGGATGCCAAAGAAAAAGAATCCTCCTTCTCAAAACTGACCTCTTTTTCTGTACTTTCATCGATTTTTTCAATTTCTTTTTCTCTTTCCTCCGCACTCTGTTTTTCACTAATAGTTTCTTTGGAATCCTCCGAGTCACTAACAAACACAGAGGAATGATTTTCTGACAAGTCACTTGAGAAACTGTTGCGCGACAATGTACTACATTTTCTCACGGAAGAGTTACTTGTGCTTAGTCGTCCTCGACTTATGAAGTAATTGTTAATATCTGCAGTCTGGTTCAAAGATACATTTCGGCAGATTTCTAGCCATGCTCTGTGGTCCACAACAAGTGCCCCTCCTAAACACTTGGGCAAAGAATCTCGAGGAATATGTAATGGGAGTTGTGACTTGTCAACTGTGTGTACCTTCATGAATCAAGATTTAAAAAAAGGTTAGCAGTAAATGACGTGAACCTCAATTCACTTGTCCTTTGAATAATCAGCATTATTATTAGACAGCCAATTGAAGTAAAATTAAGTTTTCAGGACTTTGGAAAAAGTAACCTGTTAAGAATAATATTATTTAAAATTGTTCTCATTAAGTTAACTAATTGACAGTCTTTTCAATTATGTACTTCATAATGCGATATGGCAAATATGAACTAAACTTTTTTCATGCCAATTACTGTAGGTTTCCATTAAAATATCTTCAGCAGCAAAAATTATTACAATAATGTAATTCTGTAGATATTTTGACTACCATTACTGTGAACACAGAAAACAGATATACATTAAAATATATATATTCAGAAATTTGTTTTTCGTTTGTTCAGATCTGATTCAGATTGCCATCAACCCCAATGAACAATAATCCTTCAGTGCTTCACTATTAACTCCCCAATCCAAAAATGTAAGTAATGGCAAAAAGGTAAATATTAACAAGAGATCCAAATTGGTCAGATATTGCTGTAATGTAAGTACTGACAAAATGGTAAATATTAAAAAGAGATCCAAATTGGTCAAGATATTGCTGTAATGTAAGTACTGACAAAATGGTAAATATTAACAAGAGATCCAAATTGGTCAGATATTGCTGTAATGTAAGTACTGACAAAATGGTAAATATTAAAAAGATCCAAATTAGTCAGATAATGCTGTAATATAAGTACTGACAAAAAGGTAAATATTAAAAAGATCCAAATTAGTCAGATAATGCTGTAATTTAAGTACTGACAAAAAGGTAAATATTAAAAAGAGATCCAAATTGGCCAAATATTGCTTAACTGGCTTGTGTAATTCAAAATATTAATAAGCAGGATTATTTAATACATTAAAAGTAAATCCTATGCAAAGTATCACCCATACTTTTATATAATCTTGGTTTTATCTATTTTTTTTAGCCCTCAAATTTTTTTTATCTTGCTCCTATTTAAAACAAAACAACACCATAAAATATCCAATGTATTATATTTTTAATTTAAATAATCTGTAGAAATGTTTTAAAATCTCGTCTAAAAGAAATCTCCACACACATCCCCCTTCGCTGAAACTTAAATGTTTAATACTTAATTCATACAGAAGACAAATCTGCAATGTGTATGTTAACAGTTCTGCCAAGCTGACAAGTATCACACCTATGATTAAAGGTTCACACACATAATTATAATAATATTCTAAATTAATTTGTGCCAATTAAAAGTATTTTGTAAACAAACAATAAATAATTTTTGGAAATATTTTGTCATTATATGAAACCATGCTGTTAATATAATTAAATTTGTGACAAGATTACTTTCGAATTTCTGTACATTCCTTACTGATGGAAACTACTCAAGTACAAGAACAGTGAAAAAGTACTATCACGACAAGAAAACCAGTATATTGGTAACATGCAGTCTCTTACTGATAATCGAAGTCATCCATTATCTTGTCAGTAATAACCCAACAGATAAAAAATATATATACATTAATATGGATCTCACCCATTACTGAATCCATTCTAGATACTGATGAAATATGCCAATATTTAAAGTTTCCTCAAAATTTTAAAGAAATATGATCTCCAGAGTGGTAACAAGCTCAACCAATGAGAAACAAGATTGCCTCAATCATATACAGGGATCTTGCTGATTATCAAACAAATGGGGGCCCTGAGTGGCCGAGTGGTCTAAAGCAATGTTCCCTCTAAGCTGCGCTTGCGCAGCTGTTCAGGCATCCTCGTGCAGCTGAATTGTCAATTTTTGCTCAATCCAACATTAAATTTTGCTCGTCTCCATAATGCTTGCGCAGTGTAGCGAGCACTGCGTGCACACCTACCATTCGCTTAGAGGAAACGTTGGTCTAAAGTGCTTGCAGTTACGGATCACTACCATCTCACCTGTCTGTGTGGGTTCGAGTCTCGGATT
The DNA here is from genome assembly GCA_029339505.1 of Unio delphinus. Classification (NCBI taxonomy): domain Eukaryota; kingdom Metazoa; phylum Mollusca; class Bivalvia; order Unionida; family Unionidae; genus Unio; species Unio delphinus. The sequence goes on from JAQISU010000106.1 coordinate 4,569,038, forward strand.
TGGCCAATGAGGGTATGTGAAAAAGCTTGCCAGTAGCTTCTCGATGGTCAGTGGTTCTTTCTGGGGGTTTTCCCTAGTTCTTTCTCCACCATTAATACTGGCCGCCATGTATAACCTATCGTGTGCTGAAAAATGGTGTTAAACCCTATAACAAAAACAACAACAAACATACTGTACAGCTCACATGATTTTACAATTCCCAATGATTCACTGTCGAAGTGGGGAGGATTAAGAAAAAAACATACACCATTACTTGAAAGGTCCCAACACAAACAGAGCTGCTGCAATGTCTCACAGAGAATAGCTCTGCACAGTGCTTTCTCAAAGTCACATTTGATTACTGTTGCTGTGGGTTTAATTCTATTTGTCAGCATAGGATAGGCTATATATGGTGGCCAGAATAACTGTCTGAGAAAGAAACCAGAAAATCCCTAGGAAGAACGACTGACAACGCAAAGCTACTGGCAAGCTGTTTCACATACCCAAGCTTGACACTTGAATCAATACTGACAGAGGTGAGATGACAGTGATCGGTGAAGGTGAGCACCTTACACTACTTGGTCCTGCTTCTGTGTATGACCCATGCAAGCATGCAGGTTCTGAGAAAGAGAGAGAGGGACATTGATTTATTGACACTGTTATCATTTTCAGGAGCAATTTTCTTACTTTTCTGGATGGAAAAAGTGTGATCATTAACTCAATTATAATCAATTATAAACATTCATCAGTGATGCTGTATTCCCTGCAGTGAAAAAGAATGATACATCAAACAAATTAATAACAAATATCACATTTAGACATGACTGAAGTAAAACAAAATCACACAAGTTTTGATGGTTACCCCATGCATGAGTTCTCATTAAAATAATGTATGAATTTTTTCAATCACAGCATTATAAACTTGAGAAAGCAGTTCTGGTGGTTACTACATTAACATGCAAAAACAAGATATTATTGCTAAAAAATAAAGTGATTAAAATGTTGTAGGATTTTTATCTTAATTTAAATAATATGATTTTGTATAATTTGTCAAAGTAGTGGTTAAAAAAATAACAATGGTTGAAAAAATTCATCCTAGATACATGTATGTTCACACATGTTAAAAACCAAATAATTGTGTGCAAATTAATAACCTTGCATAACAGATGATATCAACAAGGTTTTTCATTTCATTGACTTGTTAATTTCAGGTGTGAACAGATAACCTATTTTCTTTGGCTGCCATTATGCTGACTCAGCATACTATTCCATTGTAAAAATCAGTGATAGAAAGAAAAACTAACCAATGCAGCTAATCAAATTTTTACATGGTCCTATTATTGTCTTTCATTCCTTGTCTCAATCAGATCAGGTAAGTAGGGATTACTTGTTAATGAGCTGGTGGTATAAAATGGACAATGGTATTGCTTCGAAATATTTAGAAAGATGTTCTTCTACATTTTTTTAAAATTAACCACAAGACCTACTGTGTTCAATAATTTGGCATCCTGTCTGTAGAACTACCTTGTAGCTAAAAAATCAATGGAGAAATTGACACCAGGAAAAGTTATGTAGAGACATTAATTCACTTCAGAAAATTGTATCATTTATATCAAAGAAATAAAATAAGATAAGGGATTTTTTTAATGAGAAGAGAATGTTGAGCATAAGAGAAACTTACCCTTTCTCTTAGTTTTTCTCTTACAAAAAGTCGCAGAATTTTAAAAGGGGCTTTGAACCACAGTGGAGCTGTAACAATCAACACCTTCTTCAACCTGGCAGGATAAGCCCCCTGTAATACAAAGGTGTTAATATGTTTATCACCATGCAGAAAAGATCACAAGTCAAAACATGTACAAAGAGAATGTCAAAATAAAATAGAGGATTTTTAAGTTTCACCATCTGATCATTATAGGGTGAATACTAGCAGTGTAAGGATTCATACTGGCATAAAATTGAAGAGCTTTGTCTCTTCAATAAAACAATTAAAAACTTCAGATTGTTCTTTCCATTTTATTATCCATCTGCTTGACATTAGTTTCAGAATGGTTCCCCTACTCAACAATTGTAACTACCTATCTTAGCAGTAAAATAACAGAATAAACAATGGGAACAAGTCTGATCCCTTATTGTACTGTTAAGACCAAAGTGATCAATGAAATTCTATATGTAAACTTCACGGCTGTATTTCAGGCTCTAGAAATACCAGTGTCAGGTAATTCTGTGTGTTGGTTAATTCAATAAAACCACTTCTATAGTTGGTTGAAATAAAATGTTTAGTAGGTCTGCCTAAAAGTGCAAGCTAAACGTAATCAAAAACTTCCACGTTAGATATCCAGTCATTAAATTCATATTTTATGTTATGCATATCATTTTTGTTCCCATGAAGAGTATTCCTTCAAACAGACAACAGACTAAAAAATGTTGTCATTGGTCAGATACAAATAGGTCGGGAAAAGCATACCATGTTAACCTGCATTTGTTGTTGTTGTTTTGGGGTTTAACACCATTTTTCAGCACATGATAGGCTATACATGGCAGCCAGTATTATTGGTGGAGGAAGAACCCGGGAAAACCCCCGGAAAGAATCACCGACCCACGAGAAGATACTGGCAAGCTTTCTCACATAACTGCATTAGCCGAATCTTAGACTCGAAAATCCTTGCATTTGTAGTTTTACTTATCACAAAGTGAAAATCTGTCTTTATTCATAAGGAAAGTGTGTGTGTGTGTGTGTGTGTGAGATTTGGATTTTTAATGTTTAACAATTTTCATTGATATCGCTATGATGTCTGCATTGTGGCAGTTTACAGTGATGTCTAGCACTGGGGCATCATGCCCCACCCAATCACATTATCCTGACACCAGACAGACCAGTCCTAATACTAACCTCTTAATGCTAAGCGCCTAGCAAGGCAGTTGTTAGTACCATTTTAAATCAGTCTTGGGTATGACTTGGCTGGGGTTCAAACCTGAGACCTTCTTATAAAATTAAAGTACAAGTTCTGCGACCACATTAATCTTATTATTGTGAGACTTGGTTTGCATCGTTTGATCCGATGCATGCTGCAAAAAGAACCAAAATATAGCCATATTGTGAGAGTAATGCCAGTGAAACTTATTTTCAACTGGGGATGAAGTCAGTATTTGGTTGAGAAAGCAAAGCCTAGAGAAAGAATAGACAGCCTTGGAGGTAAATTCTGTTATTTTTTCAGCAAGCTAATCAAAAAGTGTTAAAAAACCAATGAAATTTGTTTATACAATCATTATGAATGCTGTTGTCATGGAGTCATTTATGTAGGTCAATAGACCAACAGGCAGGTCTCTGCTTTTTGCTGATAGCGCCGACAAACATTGTTGGCTCATATTACATACTGTAGTCTTACTCTCCTCCTCAGTTCCATCAGATGCTTGGTAGTAATTAAAAAATTTATTTCAACTGACCTTGGTTATGCAGTCTAGTTAGAAAGAAAGCCGATGTTACATGTGCTTGTTTTCATCCAATTAACTCAAGATGACCGACATGCACAGAATTGGTGAGGGACAGATTTTGCATTAGTTACCTTGTGTTAATTGACTGAAGGAGGAGAGACAAATGCTTTTGAATAATGGAGTCTCTGCTTGAGGATTTTAACTACAGCTTTACATTCATGCTTCATATTTTTAGAAGGTAATAGTTCTTAATTTTATTGGTGGTGGTCATAACAATGCAAGTATGTACTACAGTCCTCATCTCCTTGATTTGTCAGCAGCATTTGGCACAAAAGACCATGATATATTATTACTTTACTGTCTCCAGCATATCTTTGGCATATAAAATACAGCCTTACTGTGGTTTAAGTCCTACTTAGTCAACAAGACACAAATTATATCTGCAAATGGAATACATGCAAGCCCAGTAGATCTATACTGTGGTGTTCCACAGGGGTCTGTTTTTGGACCTGTTCACTCAGCTGCTCTCAAGTGTCATAGATCATCATCCAGTGTCTCACTAACTGTATGTGATTGACACCAAAAAATACAATTCTAGACACCCAACAGAAGTTGATGCTACCATCCAATGAGTAGAGAGGTGCATTTCTAACTTGAAATCATGGGTGACATGTAACAAGCTGCAGAAGAATGATGATAAAACTGAGCCATTCTGATCACAAAACAAAGACTTTCTCATTCCCATCCTTTACCTCAAACAATAAATATCAGCAACACCAACATTAAATTCACACAGTCAGTATGAAACCTAGGTGTACTCTGGACAGTACTCTCACACTGCACTAACATGTCATGAACGTATGCAAGGATGCATATCTTGAGCTGAGATGCATCAGTTCCATTCGCAAATATTTTTCAGTTGATGCCACTAAAACACGTGTGTTAATTATTACATTCAAGACTGGGCTATTGTAACTCAATTCTGTCTGTTTCGTCTCAATATCTACTCCAGAAACTTAACTGCTCTCATCATCCTTAGAGTACCATGATGTACACCTCCCCACTGCTCTGTACCCTACACAAACTATCAATTCGATCCAGAATCAAAGACAAATTTTTCTCTCTGTGCTACGTTTCACTGATGGACTCCAGTCCAACATACATATCTGGCCTCACCCATGTGTATACACCAGCAAGATACCATACGCTCCTCTTCTGACAATTGTATACTCATTATTTCCACTATGAAAACAATGTCATCTGGATATTGTTTTTTTGCATACCAGGGCCCAGCAACGTGGAATGAATTGCCCATTTAAATTATACACAAAGACACAGTGATCCCTTTTAGAAGTGATCTTAAAACTCACCTTTTCTGACTGTAAGATCAAACTTAAAGACCTAATAATGTTTCCTACCTTAAATATTTTCAGTATTTTTTGTTTCTAATTTTATGGTGTATTGTTTGTTTTTTTGGTAATCATATCATTATGTTTGTTGTAAAGCGCTTAGAGTTTCCAAATATTAGACGCTATACAAATTCCTCATTATTATTATTATTATATCAACAATGTGGTCAGTTGTGGCTTGTATACAAGTAGATGATTATTACAACTTTCTGCTAAGGATCAGTCATCTCATTTTTCTCCCAAAAATGTAAGCATAATGATACCAAAGTTGCAAGCTGATTTAAACAATGTTTATTTCATGTTTAGAATTTGCTATATGTGCATGTCAAGTTGTTAAACATCTGGACAGTAGACCATTTTTAGGTATGTTTATCATCTCAAAAATGTACATAGCACACAACATAATTGCTGCTTTACATTCTGTCTCTCTGTTTTATTCATTTAAATAATTTTCATAATTAATGTAAATTATAGTGGTAATTTTTTATGTACACATTGAGGGAGGGGAGGGTGAAGGTTGAACATGTATGGGTGTTAGACATTTCATATGCACTACAAAGACTTACTGAAAATTCATTCACTGATTAGAAGAAATGGCCCAATATGTACATTCAATCTTGTGATACCAGTTGGGGAGCCATGTACAATATGTATAATAGTCAACAATAGTATCAACAAAACTTGTATCGCTTAAGTGATGCATATATATATATATATATATATATATATATATATATATATATATATATATATATATATATATATATCCAGGAAGTATAGTTGACATCGTCTTCATTCAAAAGTTTCAATTATTTTTATGTTCAGCTCTGACTTATGTCAAAATCTTTCCATAATTGGCTCAAAAGGACAATTCATGACCTTCACAAAAATTCATGACCTTCATAAAAAGACATGCAAATCTTTAGTATGATAGTAAAAGGATGAATACCAAGCACAAAAATCGTTTTATTGTGATCTTATATCTGGACAGTACCAAAAAGAACCAAAAAAAACCATTTAGAAATGAATCTTGCACATTTAGTATACTGACATTATATTGGACATACAAAGTAGTACTTGAAGAACCTCATTTTACCAAGACCATGTTGTACTTGTATTTTTTTCAAACAGTGGCTACATATAAAACTTTATCATCCAATATTTAAATTTGTTTATAAATTTTCTTTTTTTGGGGAAAATTGCAAATATTGTTAAATTATTAGTACAGATGTACATGACTTCAGTGGTCATGACATGAGTAGTCTTACATGGCAGTTTGCAATATTCGATTCCAGCAGGGACAACCACACAAACCCTGAGGTATGGAAACTGACAAAGTTGTATTGGGGTCAAAATATCTTGATAACCATTGATCACATCGGGTCAAAATATCTTGATAACAATTTATCACATTGGGTCAAAATATCTTGATAACCATTGATCACATTGGGTCAAAATATCTTGATAACCATTGATTACATCGGGTCAAAATATTTTGATAACCACTGATCACATTTGGTCAAAATATCTTGATAACAATTTATCACATTGGGTCAAAATATCTTGATAACAATTTATTACATTGGGTCAAAATATCTTGATAACCATTGATCACATTGGGTCAAAATATCTTGATAACCACTGATCACAATGGGTCAAAATATCTTGATAACAAAATATCACATTGGGTCAAAATATCTTGATAACAAAATATCACATTGGGTCAAAATATCTTGATAACCATTGATCACATTGGGTCAAAATATCTTGATAACCACTGATCACATTGGGTCAAAATATCTTGATAACCACTGATCACATTGGGTCAAAATATCTTGATAACAAAATATCACATCGGGTCAAAATATCTTGATAACCATTGATTACATTGGGTCAAAATATTTTGATAACCACTGATCACATTGGGTCAAAATATTTTGATAACAATTTATCGCATCGGGTCAAAATATCTTGATAACCATTGATCACATTGGGTCAAAATATCTTGATAACCATTGATCACATCGGGTCAAAATATCTTGATAACCATTGATCACATCGGGTCAAAATATCTTGATAACCATTGATCACATCGGGTCAAAATATCTTGATAACCACTGATCAAATTGGGTCAAAATATCTTGATAACATCGGGTCAAAAAATTAAGATATTGCATACATCATCATCCTAAAAAATTCAAATGTATTTGATGTGGGAGCTTTACCTTTACCAGTTTTGGTGCAACCTTCTCAAGATGCATGAATGCAAATATGGACAGAACAAAATCCAGATACCCCTGATGCAAGCAGTGGGGTATGAAAACTATGTCATAGTTTGTTAGGGTGCACAACATAAGGGAACCAATAATACAGCATACTTTCAACAGCTGTATATTTTATAGGTTAATCTATTATTCAAATGATATCTCACATGTCATAAGAGTCCTTAATGATAACTTTTTTCTCATCATTATAATATACCTACCAAAAAATGTTTGATATCTTTATAATTTTTCAAAACCATTATCTGTTGTTCCATTATTTGTTTTCATTAGTTTTCAACTGTTCAAAAATTTAATTACAAATTTCAAATGCTGACATTAAGCATTACATCCTTATCTAGTTCATTAACACTCCGGTGGCCTAGTGGTTAGAGACTCCGCAGAGGGAGTGGGAGGTCGTGGGTTCAATCCCCAGCCAAGTCATACCAAAGACTTATAAAAATGGTACTTACAGCTGCCTCGCTTGGCACTCAGCATCAAGAGGTTAGTGTTAGGACTGGTCAGCCTAGTGTCAGGATAATGTGACTGGGTGGGACATCATGCTACATGTCTGTGGCATGATGCCCCAGTGCTAGACATCACTATAAACTGAACCACTGCAGACATTATAGCAATCCGAGTGAAATATTGTTGAAGGTACGTTAAAAATCCTAATCAATAAACAAATCTAGTTCATTAGATAATAAAACTCATTCTTAGTGTAATTCATTTAAGCTTCTAAAGAAATGTAGTACATTTACCTTGAGCAGATTGAGAATTTTGACACAGAGGTCATAATCAAAATTAGCAAATTTGGAATCGGTCATGTCGTACATGAAGATTATTCCATGTCTCTGAGTCTCAGTGCTGAAAAAAATTAGACAAATACATTAAAGTACTACACTTTCTAATACAGAGATAAACATATAGTATTATGAACAATAATATCAAATCAACTTTAAATTTCAAAAGGCACACACCATATTTCATATTTGCCAGTATATCTTGACATATCTCAAGTACAATGTATGGAGTCAGGATATAAAAACAACTTACACTTTAATATAATGTGCTACACTGACAGTATTATTTAGCATAAAGGACACATATACATTGTCCAAACTAATAATTTCAAAGATGACTTAGCAAAAACTTAACCAAAGACAGTAAAAAGATGAAATACAGATTACAGTGAGCGTCTTCTCTTTCAAGGGTCGGACACACATATAATCATCAATTTCATGGTTCTCAGTGAAGTATAACAAATATGAGTAACAAAGACATATCCTGCCATGAGGGAGTAATGCTCAAGATTAGGGGTAATGCTAATCCAAATTAGTAGTAATGCTCATCATGATGTTGTTGTTGTATGGTTTAATACCATTTTTCAGCACACGATAGGCTATACATGGCGGCCAGTATTATTGGTGGAGGAAGAACCCGGGACCCACCCCCGAAAGAACCACCAATCTATGAGAAGGCATTGGCAAGCTTTCTCACATAACTACATTAGCCAAATCTTAAGACTCGAACCCATGCAGACTGAGGTGAGATGGCAGTGATCTGTAACGGAAAGCACATTAGACCACTTGGCCACTCTGGGCCTCTATGAGTAGTGCTAATCAAGCTGAGGGAGTAGTGCTCATCATCATGAGGAAGTAATACTCATCAATATGAGGGAGTACTTCTCATCATGATAAGAGGTCATGCTCATCAAGATGTGGAAATAGTGCTCATCAAGATTCATCCCAACAGTTTCATCATTTGAGGTAAGATAGTTTGTGTTCATGAACTAACTAGAAAATTTTAACCAAAAGCAGTAAAATGTCCAATGTAGGTCACAATGACCTTTTATTTGTGTACATGTAATATCAACAGCACTGTGATATAAATCATTTAGATTATCATTCAATCATGAGCGGTGTAAACAAAAAAATTCAACAATGGACTTTGAAGTGTGAAGAACCTTTAGAATTCAAGGTATAATATTATTTAGACAGAAAAAAAATATGTGGTCAAGTGTTATATGCACCAAATAATTCAACATAAGCATACATGCCAACCCCTGATGAGGAAAAAGCATAATCCAAGTGGTCAAAAAGCGGAATCCAGGCAGAAAAGCGTAATCCACATATAACATGCTAAAATTTCAATAAACAATGATTTATTTGCCCCTCTCGCTTTTTTAACATCCTTTACTGTTTAAAGTTTTCATATGTAGCACTTTTAGCTTTACACACATCGACTAGAAACCATCTTAAGACTTTTAGCTCCAAAATTTAAAATTCTTTCCACACAGCCGGAAATAGATGTCACGTGATGCTGCACTCTTGTCTTAATATTTAGAGGATTCTGTTATATTTTGTTTCAAGTTTTTATGGTTGCCTTTTTCTAATTTATATGGGAAATTTTTGAAAGGAGATATATTTGCATACATAAATGCATAGACTAAAAAAATACATACTTTTTAGCACCAAAATATCTTTAAACTGGTTCTGCAGTAAATATGAATTAGAACATGGAATCTGCACGTAAAGATTACATTTCGAAAACCAGTCTGCTCTCCTCACTAAGTATAGATACTATAAATAGAATTTGAGGTCAACAGTAGAACCAGGTTAGCTATAAATAGAACATGATACTGTTAGGAAAGTCCACGGTCAAGCGTACTCTTATATTGTAGTTACATAAAACCATCTTTTCTAAAATACAGTATATGCAATTAATAGAATGTTAATAATAACAAGAAAACAAATAATTGATTTTTTAAAGAGGTGGATATACCGAAAAAGCGTAATCCATATACGTTTATGCGTAACATGTAATTTAGTGAAAAAAAGCATAATGATTACACCAAAAGTGTAATGGTTGGCATTATGCATAAGACAATCAAATTTCAAATGCAGGTCACAGTGGCCTTGTTTTGTAAACAATCTTGCATCTGGTAAAGTTCACCAGAAGCTTGATCTTTCATTAGTTGATTTGTACTGCCCTTGAACTTATATAACTCTGAATTAAAATTAACTCAAGGAAACACACAAGTCAAAATGTTTAACTGGTAACGGTGATTCTAAGGCTGAAGACACTGACCTTCCTGAAAATACAAAGGTCAAATTTCTAAAAGACAAGATAAATGGACTTATGAGTGTAGAGGATTAACAGTATGCTGTCATTCTTCAACATGAAATAACCACCAGAAGAACAGAACATTTTTATTGGTCACCTGACTGGATCACTGACCAAAGGAAACGAATCTTACTTAAATGTCATAAACATGGCACATGCTCAGCAAGATGAACACATTTTTTTTTATCGATTTCTGTCGAAAATGTCTGATAGCAGCTGGATAAGTTCTGTTGCTGATATTTCTAAGAAAACTTTTTAAAAAAAGTACAATGTTAACTAGCCCTCCAGACTGGATGCTTCAAAAAACAGCTAGATAATCAAAATAATAAACAATTTCACCACTGACTAGTTGGTTAGTGACAAAAACGATCACTGACTCCTCAACATCACAATGTTGAGCCATGTGCCAATGCTGCTTGTACACATGCAAAGAGGGGCCATGAGTGGTCTAAAGAGCTCTTCGTTACGGATCAGTGCCATCTCACCTCTGTCTGCGTGGGTTCGAGTCTCAGATTCAGCCAATGTGGATATGTGAGAAAGCTTGCCAGTAGCTTCTCATGGGTTGGTGGTTCTTCTTGGGGTTTCCCAGAGTTCTTTCTCCACTATTAATACTGGCTGCCATGTATAGCCTATCGTGTGCTGAAAAATGGCATTAAACCCTACAACAACAACAACAACAAGACATGCAAAGTATGCTGAATATATTAACTCCTGTCAAATCTTGTGTATCAAACTTACACTGTTCCATTTACATATAAGAAAGACTTATTTCAGTCTGATACAAGATAGAACAATTACTTCTCTAAAGCTACGTCAAGCTGGTAAATAAGTGCCTTAAGGACCAGCTCATGAGTTGTGGTTGCAGGTAAGTGTTTTCTTGCTGTGAAGAGAGCGATAGCTGCACCATGGCTGTCCCTTCCAGACTGAAATTAGAAATGTAATTCTGGACGAGCTAAAAGAAACATTGGCAGACATCTTCATATACACAACCTCATTTAAAAATTACATATATTCAACTTCATTAGCTGTGAAAACCTGAAAATGTGATTTTTCTGTTTTAAAGGAAAAGGAATATAATATACATGTATTATCATCTTGGTCATCAAGATATATATTTCCCAATCAGAAATTGGTTGAGGTCTCCACATCACCAATATATTGAATGAATAATAAAAAAAACTGCCTTCTGATAGTTGTTCATTGGCAATATATTGGTGATGTGGAGACCTCAACCAATTTCTGATTGTGAAATATATAGCTTGATGACCAATATGATAATATGTTGATGCATGCGCTTAACATTAGCTAATACTGCAGTCAGAGTAGTGGTCCAATGGATGTAATTCTAACCATAGGCCGAACTAACATTAATCATTAGTGCAGTCAAGAGTAGTGGTCCAATGGGTGCAGTTCTCACCATAAGTCCATCTAACATAAGGTATTCTGCAGTCAAAGTAGTGGTCCGATGAGTGTAGTTCTCACTAAATGTCAAACTAACATTATGCATTAGTGCAGTCAGAGTAGTGGTTTGATGGGTGTAGTTCTAACTACAAGCCAAACTAACATAAGGTATTACTGTAGTCAGAGTAGTGGTGCAATGGGTGTAGTTCTAACCCCAAGCCAAACTAACATTAGGCATTAGTGCAGTCAGAGTAGTGGTTTGATGAGTGTAGTTCTCACTAAATGCCAAAATACTTGTAGTCCAATGGATGTAGTTCTAACCGTTAGTCCAATTAACATAAGGCATTACTGCACTCGAGTAGTGGTCCAATGGGTGTAGTTCTAACCACAAGCCAAACTAACATAATGCATTAGTGCAGTCAGAGTAGTGGTTTGATGAGTGTTGTTCTCACTAGATGCCAAAATACTTGTAGTCCAATGGGTGTAGTTCTAAACATCAAGTCCAACTAACATAAGGCATTACTGCACTCAGAGTAATGGTCTGATGGGTGTAGTTCTCACTACAAGTCAAACTTACATAAGGTATTACTGCAGTATGAGTAGTGGTCTGAAGGGTGTTGTTCTAATCATAAGTCAAACTGACATAAGGTATTACTGAGGTCAAAGTAATGGTCCAATGAGACTAGTTCTAATCATAGGTCATGAGCCTATAGGATCAAGAATTGTTCATCTCTGTTGAGAAAAGGTGATCTCACAAGAGACAGTCTGGTTATGTTTCTAGAGCCAACTTTAGATCCAAGATGATTGACATGAGCTTAGATTGTATAATCCAAAAGGTTGGTTCAATAAATTGGAGCCCAAAGAATCATGGTCAAAAGTAATAGGTACAGACTGCAACCCTATGAGTAGGACTTGGTAGTAATTTAGAGACTGGGTCACTAATGACTATCATGCATTTAGATAACATGTTCACACAGAATGTGTCAGGCATGTGTAATTTCTTCATGGCTGCAAGCTGGAATGCAATTTATAAGTACCCATTTGTTATAAATGTAACTGGCTAAAATGCATGATGCTGGCCACAGCTAAGGTATTCTGGTCTGAATTCACTATAATTTCCAGGTAATGTCTTTTTCCAAAAACATTATAGAGCATTTTGTATTTCCAAAGAATAATATTAATAAAAAATTTCACCCAAATCAAAATAATAAAAAAACGATTTCTGCCCAAATGTTATCAAAGGATTAATTTTTTCCAGTAAATAAGATTATATAAAAACCTAAGAAACAACAGAAAAGCATGGATGTAGGGCAAATGTTAATCTCCAGAACGATCCAAGCTATTATTAGACAAGGTTTGTTACCAATATTATCCTAAAGAACATGATAAGTATAATGTCCTGGACTCAGATCAAGATAAATGTTTATTTCTGTTACCACTTATCCTAATATCAAACCCTTGCTCATAGAAATAGTATTAGCTGTGTATTATTTACTTACAGAATGAAAACAAAATCAATGTTTTTATTCAGGTAGACAATGAACCTGATCTTGGATAAGGTCAGTTACTAAATGCAATTTTACATAACCCATTGCATATAATGAATAAAAACCTAACAAACAATGCAAATGAAATATAGATAACAAATGACAGTACCCTATGGAAAATTGGCAGCAGAAAAATGGCTTTCAAAACTGTATTTACTCCATTAGGGAAGGAAAATGCAATTGTACATAATCAGAGATGTGGTATACTGGAACATTTCATAATAATACATATCTAACTCAATAATATCCCTCACTTTACTTATGTTTTGTTTATTTTTAAGTATTCTGTGCTGTGCTGTACATTGGCTACAACTGTCTTTATAGAGAGAACACACTTACAAGGATAGTGAATTTCTCTGCGTCGAGTTCCCTTATTAGATCATTGTCATTAATGTCAATATGCAGAAGACCTTCTTTTTCTCTGGTTAACTGCAACATAAACAGTATTAATGTCAATATTGAAAGAAACATTGGCAAACAACAATGTCAATGAAGTCTATTGGCAGAAATATACTTGTGCACAGGCATCATACTAAGGGGTAATCTTGAGAAATAACTTTGATATTCTGCTTCATTATATGACAAACTTTATTTTGCATTGCCATTAATGAAGACCTAAACCCCATGCCCCAATTATATTCACTGATAATCTGCCCAAAATGATGAGTACAGGCAAAAAGCAGTTTAAAAATACTTTACAATCAACTGTTGTGCTAATTTAGTGGCATCAGTGACTACTAGTAAATAGATTTATGAGTATTGTTAAGTACATAATGTTAAAATTGAAAATGTGAATCAACGCTTTCACCTCCAAACCAAATACATTGCTCTAAAGCAACAATGATTCATAAAGCGCTCTCCATTACGGATCACTGCCATCTCACCTCTGTCTGCGTGGGTTCGAGACTAAGATTCGGCTAATGTAGTTATGTGAGAAAGCTTGCCAGTAGCTTCTCAAGGGTTGGTGGTTCTTTCCGGGGGTTTTCCCTGATTCTTCCTCCACCAATAATACTGACCGCCATGTATAGCCTATCATGTGCTGAAAAATGGCGTTAAACCATACAATAACAATAAGAACAGTGAATCAAACAGGGTCATCTGTTTATTGAGGGTACAACAAACATGAGCTACATGGATTGCAGACATATGACATCATATCAGAAGTATATTGGCTCTGTCAAAATATTGACTGGTATGGTGAGCAGTCCCAGTCAATGACCATAGCAAACCGAGCCACTGACTCCCACATGTGACTATAGCTAGGTGTCTCCATTGAGTCTGAAAAGTGCCAAGGATGGCAAATTGAATAATGAAAAAGGTACAACAACATTCTAAACTAATAGAGCACATTTGTCTGATATATTAGGAGATAAGTGGACATAAAAACAGCCTGTACATTCAAGTCATGTGCCAGAAAATAATTTGAAGTCTATCTGATTTGGGAAAGAACCAGAAGGATGGTTGTCTTCCTCCTTGTTGAAATCTACTGATTCTTTAGAGACGTGGTCGAGAGTGGAGGGCATTCTGAAGTAGCCAAGACCCAATAAAGCTAAACTTCAGTCTATTCCATGTTGGATCTGAGTATGATGTGAAGAATTGTTCTTAGAAAGGAGTTCCAGTACACTCACTGTGCATAGTGGCCCAATATGGGTCTGCTTGCAATTCTGGACTAGACACCAGGTGGCACAAAGACTCAATTCCATTCATATGAAAACATCACTAGCTCACCCTTGTGAACCAGCAATAAACACCAGCTAGTATAATTTGGACTGTTGGCTGGTTTGCCAAGCGAATGGGCAGCCTAGAAACTGGCAGTCTAGAATACGGTCCAGCTATCACCAATACAAGGCACTTAAGAGCCTGGCTGGACAGATTCCTCACTGAAATCTCTGTCAGCTAAACGGAATGGTATGGTTAGACAGATCGATCTGTTACAAAGATCCCTGTAAATCATGGTTGGCTGGACCAATTCAACAAAAAGTGACTGCTGGACAGATAGCGATGGTGTGGCTCTATTATGCACTGCCAAAAGGTCTCCTATGCTGGACAGTTTTGACAGCAGAATGGCTGGTGACTGCTGAATGGCTGGTGATTGTGTTGTGGTATAAAGAAGTGGATCCAATAGATCCAACACAAACCCCATGTACACTAACTTGCAGGCCCAAAGGCAATGCTCGGACATACGCGTGTACTTACACCCATTGGGCTGGTTAAAATTGGGGAATACTCTGCAATGAGTCAGTATCACCAAACACAAACTGTAGGTTATCAACTCTGACTTATTCTGTCTTTCCTTTCATTCAATGCCAAATGGACTATTGCTCTGAATGTGCATTTCATGCATTTAGCAAACATTTTTCCTGAAACAACACAAGAAGAGAAAACAGCATAGATTAGCCAATTAATATGTGACTAACTAGCAACTCAGTATATAACTTACTAGCTAATATAGTAGCCTAGACTTCCTCTGACCATGTATTACAGATACTGCATATCACATACTTAGTGTACTTAGTTACTTGGAATAAACATAACAATAGTCACTGTCGACTTCCATTCTCTAAAGCTGCATACATGGCATTTAGATGAAAGTCTGCTGTCACAATTCATCAAGTTACTAAAACAAATTACCAAGACTGCCTCTATGGCTATGATGTTGGATATCCAATCAGGACCATTTTCAAACAGGAATAACTATATATCAATAAAGAATGGATAGGCCAAAACATAAAACAATCATTGCCAAAAACATGTACTAAAGTTGTCTAAAGCGCTGTCCGTTACGGATCACTGCCATCTCACCTCTGTCTGCGTGGGTTCGAGACTAAGATTCGGCTAATGTAGTTATGTCAGAAAACTTGCCAGTAGCTTCTCGAGGGTTGGTGGTTCTTTCTGGGGATAAAACAATCATTGCCAAAAACTTAAAACATATTTGGACTGCATTTACCTGATGAGCAGCATAGAGTTCCACTGCTCTCTGGAGGTTGAATTTACGAGCTGACACAAACTTTAAACCTGTGTTCCATGCTATAGCTGACTCATTTTTCTGTCTGCGGTCCTTGTTTACCTTATCCAGGAAGGTTTGGACCACCTATATGTAAAAGAAGAATTGGGTTAATAGCATGCCACTGCATATCCCTTTCAAGCTATGGCATCCTGCTAAACCAAGAAATAGACAGCAAGAGACTGCTTTATGGACATAGATCTGATAATGAATCAAATACAGGATATGAACATGAACATTTTACTTTTGGAATCTTCACAGTAAAACAAGGCATTGTTTTAAGTTGATGTTAATGAATAATACAGAACATGATGCTTCTGCTTGATCTTAGTAGAGTTCGAGAAAATTAGGCATAATTAATTTTATTTGGATCTTCATTCCTTTAGATCATTATTTGCAAGTAATGACAAATAATAAAGGTAACTTTCAATGCTAAAATATGTAGATATTTCTGTATCAGGTCAACCTAAAGATCGGATTCAGTACAAACAAGATTGAATGTAATGTGCTCTCATGTCAACATGAAAGTTCACGTGTTTAAAAAAAATTGTCCTACCCTATATCATAACGATTAGACCCCATGCAATCATTTCTTCACCCTGCTTAGTACCTGTCCACCAGTGTAAAAGTCTATAGCAATAAAACATTTAGTCAGGAAGTTTCTTGATGAGAGTTAAAGTGCAAATCATGAAATAATCAGAATTGAATAGTCCTTAGTTAAACTATAGCACTATTAAATTTTCGAACAGCAATTAATGTTTAATATAAAAGTAAACGCACCTGCATGACCATATTGAGATACAATACATCTAGTGTATAGTCTGAATATACCTGTTTGTACCCTTCTACTGATTTAAAAAATGAAAAGAACAAATGAGATAAAAGATGCACAGAACTTAGTCATGTGCACTTTTTATCACTGTGAAGATTTTCGTTATTAAAAATGGTAGAGGGGTACGATCAAACGGGTATTTATGCAAAACCTATGGGTCCATAACAGTAACAAAGTGATTGATTTTTACCTCAAAAAAAGTTTTCGATTTTAACGATACTGCCAAGTTAATTAGTACGCGTGAATACACTTCATTTGGCAATTTGTCATTCATTTTCAAACTTGAATTGTAGCTTCCATTAAAAATCAGGAAGGAGGAAGAAACGCACGGGCATATGCTTATGCTCAGCGCAGCCTCATTATGCTGAATGACTAACGTTTTTGTCGGACTTCTTAAGACAAAATCTTCTTTACCTTGAGTACAATTAATGCAATATATCAATTGTTCCTATAAATTCATCTAAAAATTTGTCATTTCTAAACAAAGTTATTGCACCATAACCGCTTTTACCTTTTCCTCTTCGATTGTAAGGCTTAAGCAAGCCATCTTCACATTTGCTTCATTAACATCTTTTATAAGGCGGAAGTAAAACGACGATTGCCGGTTGTCGGTAAAACCGACAATAGAAAGAAATAGTGTTTTATAACGTATATAATATATAGCCAAATTATTAATTACTTTTAATTGAATTTACTACTAAAAAAATTTTTCTTAAATTTGTTTCCATTTGCGACTTTAGCAACATATCATGACGTCATAGAAGTGTTCGCCATATTGAGTTAGGTTAGAAACAAAAAGAGGTTCTTCTACGCTTCTAATATCTAATTTATTTCTCCATCAGGAAACTATTCCACATAATATCTGATACAATAGAGATTCAAAGAATGGCTCAAAGCCCAACAAGCTCGGCCGTAAAGGCCTTGCAGCTAGAACTTAAGAAACTGAATGAAGAACCAGTGGAAGGTTTTCAAGTGAAGTTGACAAACGATGACAACCTATTTGAGTGGGAAGTTGCAATATTTGGACCTCCAAGCACTCTTTACGAAGGAGGATATTTTAAGGTTTAAATATATTTTCACTCATATTAAGATTTGACCAACAGTTAGTGCTACTTCTAATACATTCCTAGCGAATATTCAGAAGGTATGGTGTTCATTGCTTGACGTTTTCTTTGTTTACATTTATAGAATGATGTCATTATAGCCAGTGGAGACCATCACAGGTAGAGTTTATTGGATTGCACATCTGTGTTTACATCCTGGGTGATGTCATCATCAGTAGGGTTCACCACAGCTCTTTAAATGTTTTAAGAGTGGCCTGGACACTAGTCTCTGGTCCCCCATTAGTCCTACATATATTGTCTAACATTATTTATGTTTTAGTGCTATATATTACTGCCTAAATTAAGCCTTGCGTAGCATGTTCCAGTGTCAGTCTGCACCATGTGTGCCCCAGGTACACAGTTGAACCATTATTCTTATAATTATTCAGTGATTTTCTGTGTAATATTTCAAATTCTTCTGAAGTGTATTAAGAAAGCTATCAAGCATGGTCTCATGTTTGTGAGCAAATGTGGATAGCAATGTGTACCTACACAGTGAAATCAATGCCTATTTTTGATTGGTCAATGTGCCCAGTTTGATTGACAGGTAGGAACTATTCATTAGATAGGTGGCAATATGCTTATTCCTGGTGATTTAAATTTTTGTTGTGACTGTCCTGAAAATTAATACACATCAAAACTCTTAGTTTTATTCAGATTTTCAACCTCAGTCAGTTAGTTAGTGAACCCATCAACAAACAGTTTCAACTGGATTCTTCATAAACCTGATGATAATATTTTAGTCTTCATTAGTGTCTTACAAACTTTCTTCAGATCACCTCTGCCATCTCACCATATAAGTCCCTAACCCTCCATCTTTGCTTGCTACTATCCCTAACCCTCCATCTTTGCATGCTACTAACAGAAACCTCTGTAAAATAAAATGAACCCAACTAATGTATTACAGCCAAGCTACTTTTTTAAAATGTAATTTGATGGTTTTTGTAATTGTATCATTTTATATGTTTATTTGTTATCTAATATATTAAGAACTTAGAGATTCTCAAGATTAGGCGCATTATTCAGTCCATATTTTTATTATAATTAGTACATGCAGTAGTAGTAGTATAATTACTATTACTATTATTATTCATAAAGGAATGGTCGTCTCAATTACATTCCTTTTCCATGTGCCAAAGGACCCATTGGGAACCTTGATTCCATGCAGACTTCAGTTGGAATGGTAACCCTTGACCCCTCAGATATTAAGTTGAGCATTCATCAATGCTTCCACCAACATTATTAGAGTCTACAGCTGAAAGATCAGTATCTTGAACAAAACATCTTCCTGCCAGAGGAAAGTTGGTGAACCAAGTGGGTGAAACTAAATATGTTGCAGTTGTCGGACAGAACTAAAACATGCACAATGTGTAATGCTGCATGTGGCATTGGGACCTATGCTATATATGTATCAAAATACAATACACTGATAAACACTTTCAACATCACCACCATTTACTAAGTTGAGCCAGGATGTAAAAGTAACCTGTCCAGGCTCTGTATATAATGCCAGTAAACAAGAAGTTATTTTTAATTTGATTTGAAATACTAGTTTTAAAATAAGATATTTAGACACAAATTAGTATTTTAAAAAATGGCTTCTGAAATAAAATAATGCTTTTTGACTGGAAAAAGCTGTGATGTGAGCTTCCTATTTCACAAATTTTAAATTTTGGCTCTGCCTTTTTTTCTTCCTTTTTTTAAAAATAAACATTATGTATAAATCAAATAATATTTGGAGTACTTCAAAGTACTGAGTAAAACCATCTCAATTATAATCGGACTGTATAAACCTGTTTGTTTGTTTAGAAAGTTAATTAAGCATGAAAAGTGCAGGGGATGCCAGTATTAGTGCCATTATGGTCACAGTCAGGTTAGAAATTATAGTTCAGTGATTCAGTTGACTTAGTTATTTGCACACTTAGTTCTCTGCACTTTTTATCACATTAAACATTTTTATTATACAAATATATGGGGGGTACAAACTAATGAGGATATATAGTAAGACTATGAATACACAAATCAATTTTGGCAATGTGATTTGTTTTTAAAACAAATGTTATACCATTAGGGAAAAAGTCTAGGCTCGGCAATGAGAAACACAGACATTCTGCCAACTGGAAACACATTTTTTTTAATTTTTCTTTTTATTTGTCGAATCAAATATGACTTGACTTCCTACAGTTAACGCTTCACAGCACACATTAATGCTATTTTTACAAGCGATTCAAGAACAACTCTTGCATAACTCTACAGTGTATGCAATGCACTTTGGAACTGTTTATCGCTGTATACTATGGCAACTTGGTACACACAATTCGGTGATATGGACCTGGGTGTTTATGAAAGTAAAGGCAACCAGGACTGAAGATATAGGCCCATTTATCATAACTGCCTGTGTTAATTGCTTGAAAAACATTCCCCAGCCACCAAATGCAATGTATCAATAATAAAAAAAAAAGTGTTCTCCATGGTATAGCAGTGTTAGGGACCAGCTTCGCACTGCTAAAAGACATTGGAGAAAAGCAGAGAGGCTTTGGCTTTCCACCAGACTCGCTATTCATAAACAAATCTATGAAGCCACTAAGAAGAATGTCACAAACAGTCCATTTAGCCAAATTATCCCATTAAAGTACTAAGATCACGGAGAGTTCCAGCTGCAAAGAGCTCTTCGAGATAACTAACAAACTAATGTCAAGGAACAAATGTACACCACTTCCAACAACCTTCTCTCCACTAGACCTTCTGGACCAATTTGCAGATTTCTTCCATGACAAAGTACAAACCATTAGAGCTTCACTTGACAGCACAATTTCAACTGACTCATCACCATACAGTTATGATGCAGAATTTCAGCAACAACCGTAATGAGCATTTGAACCTGTTTCTATTGATTTAGTACGGACAATTGTGATGAAAAGTGCACCAAAGTCTTGTGAACTTGATCCAATTCCGACATAACTGCTGCTTGAGTGCTTAGACCCAATATTGCCTTCAATAACTGATGTGCCACTGCTGAAGAAACCAACACTTGACCATAACGATTTAAAGAACTACCGCCCCGTTTCTAATCTCCCATTCATATAAAAAAATCTTAGAAAAGGTTGTTCTAACCCAACTTGTATCTCATTTGAATTCAAACAGTCTTTTTATTTATGTACAGTCTGCATATCGCCCTTGCCACAGTATGGAAACTACTCTTAAAGTATTTAATGAGATTCTCTCTGCTTTGGATAGTGGAAAGATTACGGTCCTCACTCTCCTGGATTTATCTGCAGCATTTGACACAATAGACCATGATATATTATTTCACCGTCTCCACATGTATTTGGCATTCAGAATATAGCCTTACAGTGGTTCAAATCCTACTTAGTGAACAGGACACAAATTACATCTGCAAATGGAATACACTCCAGCCCAGTTGATCTATGTTGTGGTGTTCCACAGGGATCTGTTCTTGGACCTATTCTCTTCATTCTGTACACTCAGCCACTCTCAGGTGTCATGGATCATCACCCAGTGTCAAACCAATTGTATGCTGATGACACCCAAATATACAAGTCTAGCCACCCAACTGAAGTTGATGCTACCATCCATGGAGTAGAGAGGTGTATTTCTGATCTGAAATCATGGATGACATGTAACAAGCTGCAGATGAATGATGATAAAACTGAGGCTATTCTGATCACAATACAAAGCTTTCTCATTCACATCCTTTACCTCAGACAATAAATATCAGCAGCACCAACATTAAATTCTCTCAGTCAGTACGAAACCAAGGCGTTACTCAGGACAGTACTTTCACATTGCACCAACATGTCATGAACATATGCAAGGCTGCATATCTTGAATTGAGACACATCAGTTCCATTCGTAAATATCTTTCAGTTGATGCCACTAAAACACTTGTGTGTTCATTAGTACTTTGAAGACTGGACTATTGTAATTCCATTCTGTCTGGTTCGTCACAATATTTACTCCAGAAACTTCAAAAAGTTCAAAACACAGCTGCATGGATCATCTTTAGAGTACCTCGATCAGAGCACACCTCACCACTGCTCTGTACCCTGCACTGGCTATTGATTCAATACAGAAACAAACACAAAATTTGTTCTCTATTCTATGATTCAATGACAGACTCCAGTCCAACATACCTATCCAGCCTCACCCATGTGTATACACCAGCTAGATCCTTACGCTCTTCTTCTGATAATTGTATACTCATTGTTCCCATGGTGAAAACAAAGTCATATGGACAACTTTTGTTTGCATACCAGGGCCCGGTGACATGGAACAAATTGCTCATTGAAATTAGACACAAAGAGACAGTGGTCCCTTTTAAGAGTGCTCTTAAAACTCACCTGTTTCGACTGCAGGGACAAACTTAGAGACCTAATTGTGTTTTGTATCTTATATGTTTTCAGCATGTTTTTATGTTTTCGAATTTCATTGTTTTTGTCATTTGTTTTTCTGTAGTGTAGTCATATCATTATTGATGGTGTAAATCGCTTAGAGCTTCAAAAGATTAGGTGCTATACAATGTCCTCATTATTATTATTATTATTATTATTATTATTATTATTATTATTATATGTCAGTAATTTACATAATTTTTTTGTTATTTATCTTTATAAAACTTACCCTATTTATTCACTTGTATTTTATTTTTTTCAACGACCCATCTTTACCCCTCTTCATTCACAAGATGTGATCTCATAGCAATGGTCTCTCAAGACAGGTTTCACTGTATAGTAATAACAAATAATACAAGACTGTAATAGTGCCCTTTAATTTTTTTACAAAATCCCATCCTAACCCCACCTCATCTGTTGCTAAGACTTGAACCAAAAGCTAGCAATATGGAAAATTTGCTACCCAGTCCATAAATTTTCACCCAAGAATTAGTTTAGAACATTACCTTTCATTTATTAGGATCCATCTTTGCTGTCATTTCACTTTGCACCTGGCCGCTGTATGTACAGTACCAGGGCTCGAAATTAGCTGTAGTCCGCTAGCCTGAGGCTAGTAGATTTCCCGTCGGGCTAGTAACTTTCATAATGTATGTACAGTACTTTTCCTTTTTGGGACAACTGAAAATTCTAACATCAGCGTCCTTAGTACAAAAGCTCATTTGTCAGCAAAATTCCCATTTATTTGATTAATTTTTATAAAGCGAGTAGCAATTATGTTTTGTGTGAGTTATACAATCTACTAGCAGTTGTAAGAGGTTGAAGCTGCATAGATTACATCTTATTAGATATCAACTCTCATTCTAATTGTCATAAATCATTATAAAATCAGCTGTGTTTTCTTGGTAGTATTTACAGATATATTTTTATTCGCAAGTGATCATCGTGTACTTTTTAGATGCCAACTTTACATAATATCTTTGGTGTCAAGCCAAGTCTGCATATGGTATGATTTTTGCAATATTGGCCAATAGAAATTAATAGATGCAACTAGTTTTGATAACGAAAACATTTTTCTGGTACATAGAAGGCTGAGAAATCTGTGGACTGAATCATGGAATGATACATTCCCACGGGCAGAAAAACAAAACAAATTAAACATTATTCGTATGCACATGGTATTGCAGCTGTGGAAAGAAAATGGAATGGCTACTCATGAAATAACAGGTCCAGAACTTAAGGATTTAGACACAAAGCCTTTATTGTGGAGAAATTTGTTAGTTTTTTTTTTTAAAAAATGTGTGCATGTTTTTGGTTTTTAACATAACTTTTTACAAATTTCAGTCATATCACTACAGTGACTGCATTGTGACAGTTTATACTGATATTTATCACTGGGACATCATGCCACAGACATGTAGCATCATGTCCCACCTAGTCACATTATATTGACACCAGACCAACCAGTCCTAACACTAACTTATTAATGCTGAGCGCCAAGTGAGGCAGCTGTTAATACCATTTTTATAAGTCTTTAGTATGACTCAACTGGGGTTCGAACCCATAACCTCCAGCAACTAAGATAGATGCTGTAACCACTAGACCATTGGAGCAGTCCTAAAGGAATAAAAAAGAATTGAAGCTGTTTTATTGCTTGAAATGAAAAAAGTGAACAACATATTGTCATTTCTTTTTCTTTTCATTTTCTTGGAAAATGTATTGATTTGAAATGGTATCAACTGAATTAATATAGAAAAGAAAGTGCATGCATAATCTCTTCCTTGATTTCTTCAAGCTGGACACAAAATTAACAATGACATATTAGAGGTAATAAAAAGTTATAAGAGTAACATCATAATCATAATTACTATAGTTATTAAATACCTTGATTTTTCATTTGTTTAAAATAATTCTCAAAATTTTACATTCAATGAGCAACAGCAATCTGATGAACTGTATTTTTTTGCCAAAATAATATATAATGTTGCAAGCTATTAAATAGAAAAATATAAAAAAAAGTATTGGCTTTCCTAGTTTTAAGGCTAGAACCACAACATTCTCCATGAAAGAATAGCTTGACTGCAATTTTAAAAATCCTATGGAGAACCCTGAAACCTTTTGAAATGGTAGTGCAAATGACAGTTAACACATTAACCCCTAGCATCGCGTTTACGGGGCAGGAGGTAGTAGCCTAGTGCCAAGCTCTGTAGCTTCAAGGTCATGTATGATACACTAACGTGGGTGGTATTATAGAAAGGTAGATTTATTTAGCTCTACAATGATACCAAATAATCTGGATTTAGTTGCACTTCAAAATATATAGGGAAAACCCTAATTGTTTGGACCCATTTTTATTTTGCAATCCAAAATTCGCCTGTGGTCAGAATCCAATTTTGTGTCCAAATTTTAGACTTTTTGGTCTCAGATCTAAGGCAGACCAATGTAAAGTGCACACAGACAGTCGAACCTGTGCAAAAAGTAGAATACGATGGACATTTTTAATAGTCTTCTCCATACGAAAATGATGGGTTCATTAAGCACAAAAATAAACCCTCCAACTTTTTACCTTCAGCTCATGTGAGAGCAAAAAAATTAATCAGAATGTTTTGAACGCAACTGGGCATTTGACTAATGGAAAATTGCTTGAAGTCAATGTAATAGGATATATTCAGAAATAGCCTTCTAAATGCGTTTCCTACTCGCATTTCATGCAAAAACAGTGAAAACCTCTAGGGGTTAATGTGTTAATAACACACTGCCAGTAGACTCCATCAGTAAAGGATGATGGGGAAACATAAAAGCATATTGGCACTGGTACATAGACTATTGGTGTGCTCAAAAGCTTTACAAGTTGAAATGATGGCTTTTCAGGACCAGGATGGTAAATGGTCTCAGGAAGAACATTGACATGATCATATGTATTCATTGTGTCAAACATATGCAAAGAGTTTTGTGTCCTAATGGTATCTCCTGAAAGGGGGAGTAGTCTATTATTGATTAATGCTGTCAGCATTTTAGAAAACTTCTACCGGGTACTCGTTCATTGCAATGATCGGTTACCCGAATACCCAATCTAAGGGAAAGTCCACTTTTTAAAAATATTCACAGTAACTGATATATATTTATCACTTCCTTATGTCATCTGCTGCAAATTCCAAGAATTCATCCTTATTGTCTGTGGCCCAGTCAGCTTACCATGTGTTTTGTTGCTAACCCAAACACTTTTCTTTTCCTCAGGTAAATGTTTTAAAAAATAATCCAGAAATTGATTTTTTGCAGTGCTTAGTACATTATATTTATTAGTAATATATTATATTACCGTATTTTCCGGCGTATAAGTCGAGACTTTTTGACTTGAAAGTTCGGTCTTCGTCTTATACTCCGAATCGACTTATATATGGATTTTGTCATTGAAATTGCATCGACTTATATATGGATTACAGTATCCGGTATGCTATTGATATTGCTCTATAATCGGCATAATCGAAAACAGGTCACAGAGAAGTACAAATTCATGTTAAATTACTATGTCAAAAAATTGTCATAAAATAATATGACTGCAATTATATTTGTAAGTTTTGTCATTATTTATTTTGCATTCTGCGTGTTTTTTCTTATTTCTCAAACATAAAATAAAAGAGAACAATTACCGGTAAAAACTTCACCGGGCCGCATAGCACACTTACGGTCTATACTCTGTAGTGTACTGTACTAATTCAAAGCATATTGTTTGTTCCTAAAAAAAAGATATGAAATAACTGGTCCATTAATATTTGATTTTCCAGTATAATGTTGGACACACGTGAGCAATTACCAGCATAGCTTTTTTTATTAATCTAATTGATCCTACAAAGGGATGTAATCCATATTAACTCGAGCGTTCTATGATTATTTATAAAATAATGTAGATCATGCATTCTACTGAATCCCCCAAATCATATGTTTCTACGGTACTTTATCATTTTAGCTGTGCTGATATTTACAGTGACATAATTCAGTGGTTAAAATACAGCCAGTTCTGCCTGCTGTATTTTTTAGAGTACATCAAAAGAACATGACGCAATAGCTGGGTGGCAAGTTCAAAGAACTTTGACTAGCAGTTTGGGTGGGAAAATGTGCTGAAATTTACAATGACTGAATTCAGAGACAGAAAGATCCTGAGATGTACATGTAGTTATTATAAGAATACACTTTAGCTTCCATTATTTAATCTACGGACATGTACTATTTCATCATTCATTACGTACGCCCGTTACGTAATTTTTGTTATTTTCTTTTCATTGAATTCAGTCACATAATGATCTGTGACAAAATTATTGAATATTTTACATCCGTGTGTGGATATTTTCGATGGAAATATTTGTATTATGGATTCAATGTATGTTACAAGATTCACTGGTGAGTACACGGTGTTGATACTCTTTTCATGCAATAGATTATACATGTATATATAAATTAGACACGTGTATGTAGCAATGCATGGTTCTCTGAATAAAGTACCATAATTGTATTTGACAAAGTTTCTCAAATAAATTACCATAGGTTTAAATTTTCAACTGGAAGGATCATAGCTCTTGATGCAATGGATATTGCCGGTAATATGGAATATCGTACGACGATACCATCAATATTCATGCAACCGGAAGTTACTACTGGTAGTATAAAATACAAAGCCAAGTTATTGACCTGGCCTCGTCTTATACTCCGAATCGACTTATATATGGACGAAGGATGGAAAATTTACAAAATTGGTCAATTCGACTTATACTCCGCATCGACCTATAGGCTGGAAAATACGGTATTAATTTTTAAAGCAAACCTACCTACCCTCATTTTAAAGCCCATGCAATAGGAAACATTTTTTTTTGTCTGATAAAGTTAAATTGTCAACTTGTAAATCATCCTGGTCTCTATAGTCGTTGGGAATAATGTCTGACTCACATTCCTTGGACTCATGTGCAGATGCTTTTTTATAGACTGAGCTTGAGCTTTGTAAGTAACACTTTGATCACACAGTTTGTGAAATCCAATAAAGGTTGCAGCTAAACACATCATTTGTGTGACAAGATCAGATAACCACGCCCTGTTACTTGCCACTAAATCACACTTGTGGTTCAGTCAAAGTGTTGTCACATGGAAAAACGAGATTTGAAATTAAGGTCACTTATTTTCTTGAAGAGTCACACCTGCTTGGTTCTGAATATGTACATATTCAGGGCTAGGTCAGAAGGGGTGACAGCATAAAAACGTGAGAAAAACAATGTGAGTGCTGTCTTAACCCTTTAGCTACAACTGCCACATCTAAGAGTTTCCTGTAAATAGCTCCTTAACCCCACAGACACATATATGCAGTGTCGATAAGCCTAGTTTGCTACCCCAGTGTCGCTTATATGCGTAAAGTTCAGCAGTAATCGTAACCCCAGTGTCGCTTATGTGCTATGTGAACACTTTTCTAGGGTTGATTGGTTGAAAGTACAGAAGTTTGCATATTTTTGATTATCATAACCAAAGAGAGGACTGTTTACTCAACATTTTGATACAAGTTTGAATGCAGAGAGGTTAAATTTAGACACTATAACTGCTTTTCTGCACATTATAACACACATGTAGTTCAGTTAAACAAGGATGGATTCCAACTCAGAAATGAGCAACTTTGAAGGGTTCAATTAAGCTATTTGATTAAGAGTTTAATGGATCATTCTTAGAAAATATATAGTTGACACATGTGGATTAGTTTGGCCTTACTGACAACAATCATCCAACACAACTAGAGATTATATGGAAATAATTTGAAGGTCAATTTATTGATTAGATGTTTACTGCAGAAACATAGATCAGATTTCATTGATGTTTTTAACATTTATCACATTATCATCATACATTTTGGTAACCAGAATGGTTTTTCAAATTTTGAAAAATAATGGTTGTTGGTATGCATTTTGCATGCAGTGGATTTTTCTACCCTTGTTCCACTTTGTACTGGACTGACTACTAATGGCATCATGATTGTAAGGTATTAAAACCATTCTGTTGTAAGATATTGTGTAAATAAGATATATAATACTTATTCTATTTTCCAATTACAGGCACATATGAAATTTCCACATGATTATCCATACTCACCTCCAACTGTCCGTTTTCTGACCAGAATGTGGCATCCAAATGTTTATGAGGTACATTTTATTAGTCCTTAGCAATTCCAGCTTGATAATACATAACATAGTGTACTTTATCCAAGATAAGTTAAGATATTTCTTCATTTGTAAAATTTATGTCAGCCATAATAGTTTCACATCATTATGTATAGCACTAGTTCAGGATGTTGATTAGAGAGCCATTGTGAACTTATGTTATAGATTCCTCATTTAGTTTGAAAATTACTAATGGCTGACTTGGGGCAAGTAGAGCTAAGCTAATCATTTGCTTATTAGCCCATCTGGCTGTAATGCCAAGTGATCCTGTGGCATTACGCTGCATCTTATATCATTTGTGTGTTTCTAATTTAATTTTGATCTAACTTGGAATTTACGTTATTATTTTCATGGTAATTTCATTTTGATTGCTAAATAAATTGTCATCATCAGAGCATCAAGATCATTACAAGATGTAAAATGTCGAGTCACGGTCAGGATTGTCTTATGCTGACAACAAGGCATGATTAAGCAATAAAGACTGAATTACAGTAATTACATTTTTGTTATATACATACCCATACATTTTCAGATAATTTAATATAACCGCTATACTGATCTGAAAAACAAAATAAATCATATTTTAATAAATTTAATACAGACTTCAGCTAAATCAGGGCACCCAAGTATTGTAAATCACTCTCCGTTATGGATCACTGCCATCTCACCTCAGTCTGCATTGTTTCAAGTTACTGATTTTGCCAATGTGGATATGTGAGAAAGCATGCAGATAGCTTCTTGTGGGTTGGTAGTTTTCCCGGGTTTTTCCTCCACCATTAATACTGGTCACCTTGTATAGTCTATCTGTTGCTGAAAAATGGTGTTAAACCCTACAACAACAACAACACCCTAAATCATGAACCAAGTTAAATAATTTCATATTAATCAGGTGATGTACGCAATTGAAACAAATTCTTAGATCCATGCGGGCAGTAGACCCATATACACGTATGTAGCTTACATTTCTAAAATTTTGCATCATAGAATAGAGGTCTCGCTAGGATTTTGAAACTAGGAGTCCCACCAGCAAAAATTAAAGTCTTCTCATGAAAGCATATTTGACATACTTGAAGTGGGTAAATTTCCAGATGGGAAGAGCTAGTGGTTGCCATTGAATTTAATTTTCTAAATTCTTTACACCACTGACATGTAGCTCTTGTTTGTCCAATTGAGTTTGACTAAATTATGTCATGCCAAGGTTAAGATCTTAATGCACAAAGCCTGGCATCACATACTTTCTCACATCTCGCTACTGTTCCATGCGAAATGTCAGTTATAGCAACTTTTTCTTTCTTCTGAATCTTATT
This sequence comes from Unio delphinus, assembly GCA_029339505.1. Classification (NCBI taxonomy): domain Eukaryota; kingdom Metazoa; phylum Mollusca; class Bivalvia; order Unionida; family Unionidae; genus Unio; species Unio delphinus. The sequence goes on from JAQISU010000106.1 coordinate 4,599,039, forward strand.
ACAATCTTCATCAATTTGCCATTTAACCCCAAAATATTATCCATTTTTGCAACTGCAGTTTGTCAAAGTCTCAATGTATCTTGATTTTGAGGTCACTTGCACTACTTATTTGACTACACTTGGAAACAAACACATGTACATCACTGGGTCTTTCTGCCCCCGTTCTGTTATTTTAAATATTTAAATATCAGCACATTTTCCCACCACTTAGCAGCTTAAAGTCTTTTAACTTGCTGCCCAGCCGATGTATCAATTGAATCACCCTGAAAGTATCTTCTCTGGGAGACTTGTTATAATAATGATAGCATTATTTTGACAGTTGTTTGCAACATGATGGTCGACAAGGATCTCACTGGCTGTGCCTATTACTACCGTGTTGAAGGTGATGATTAAGGAGTCTAGGTTTATTTCTTCAGCACCCAGAATTGCGAGTGGTACAAATTTGCAGCCTATTGATGCATCAAATGCTTTGCCATTCCTGAATCTTTCAGGTTTTAAAGTTCAATATTGATCTTAACATGTCTTGGCTTCGTGAAGTTTGATAGTCATCATCAGCAAGTTATTGATGCTTCCTATGCTAGCTACTGGGAAGCTACATGGTATGGCAATGTTAATAGCGATGGACCAAAAGCACTTCCTCACCATGGTGTAGTTAATATGTTGTGATATCATTCATCCATGAACTGGATAGGATGAGAGGGCCAAGAGCATTTGTTAGCACTAGGTTATTGTAGTTGGCAAAGTCCAGGTGTGTGATAATCAGTGATTCCTCTCATTTGATAGTTTATTTAAAGTGTGGACCACAGACTCCCAGCAGTCTGCTTTTGCATCTTATACCTTGACATTCCAGTCAACTTGAATATCCTTTTTGGGTGTCAGGTCAATGAGAGTTAGAAGCTAGTCATAAAACTCATCTAACTTCCTCATCATCATGATCAGGTGTTGGGGCATAAACCTGTACA